>OZ038492.1:103154284-103201784 GCA_964036315.1 Acanthosepion esculentum | reverse complement strand
AACTAGTAGAAGATAGTATCGTTGTCCATGTCAATTCAGTTCTTCCTCTTCCGCTCTATCTTCTTTTCCTATATTTCCATACCATACGCGCGTATATGACATTACCGTAGTTGACAGCGTGTTCATGACAGACAGAAAAAGAAAAAAACAATAACAACAAACCTAAAAAAACAAAAAAAAACAAACAAAAAACCCCGTAAGAACTCCTCGACAAAGTTGTAAAGGAAAGTGACAAGAAAGGACTAACTTTCAATTATAAAAATAAAACAAAATACAGGAGGAACAGCCCCATGATGAGAGCTACGAACGGGGGGCGTAAAAATGAAGCAATTAAGGAAATTTAACTACCTAGGAAGTGTTTCTAGAGGTGAAAGAAAATGTGGCACCGAAATCCGAAGTTGCATTGGAACAGCGAAAATGCCTTTCTGAAAATACAGTATTAAGGGACAGGAAAATTTCATTAGAAGCAAACAAAAGAGGAAACTTGAGGTAACGGAGACATCGTTCTGCAAATGATACTCGGAATATCATGGATAGAGCATGTGAGCAATGAGGAAGTTCTAAGGAAGACTCTTGGAATTAGAAAGATAGTTGACATTTTGGCGACACATTACGAGGAGCGATTGTTTTGAGAAATTGGCACTACTGAAGTGAAGAGGGTCGGAGGGGAACAGCGACTAACCGCGCCCTAATGAACTTGTGAAAGACAGAAAAGGGTCTTGGATTCGAGGTACTTAGAGTTATGAAGGAAAAAAGCCGTAGACAACGATGATGACCCACGTTATGAAGAGATGTGGCATGTAAAAGAAGAAGAATTAAAAGTTACGAAATGTCCTATAGTACAAGACTACAAGATTGGGAACATGATGAGGACTGAATTCATAAACGTCTGATATTGTCTAAATTTGAATAAAGTCCCCATCACAGCATATCTTGTTTTTACTACATCGTTTCAGCTGATCCATTTCATAGCCTTCTTCAGTCGAGATATCCGTCCAAGGAAAGAGAAGAATTAGATCAACGATTCTGTGGGGTATGGTAATATTTTGGTGGGGCATGCGTATGATGTGTACCCTTTGGATTACTATACCAAGAGAATAACGGGGGCAATTCGAGAATGGGTTATTAACAGTGAATTGTCTTCTAGTGAGTCTCAGTGAGAGTGTAAATGTTAATGCGTGTTAATACATACGATGCATATATACAGTCGGTATACATAAATATATTTTGTGTGTATGTCCGTATATGTATCAATTAGCTATACATGTAAGAATTAAACATCACGGTGGTGGGGTACCTGGATTTTAGAAATACCAAAGTGGGGCATGGCCCCAAATCAGTTGGGAACCACAGATATAGACGATAAGGTGAACTGATGGAATAGGAAAACTTATTTTTGAAACATGTTCATTCCTTCAGGGTTATGTGAATAAATCCAGGGTTTTTTGGGTTTTTTTTTAAAAAAAATAAATCTTAGCATTTTGCCTTTCAGTAAGTTCCTGAAGAAAGAAGACATATTGCAAAACTAAGTTTTCATATTTGTCTTGTCAATTTATTAAAACCGCTTCATTTGGCGGGTAACAAACAGATTAGACCAATGATTCCTAACGTGGGGTCATGGTAATATTTTGGTGGAGCATGCGTAGGATGTGCACCCTTAGGCTTTCTATACCAACAGAATAAGGGGGCAATTCGAGAATTCTAGTGAGTCTGAATGACAATGTTAATGTTAATGCGTGTTAATACATACGATGCATATATACTGTATGCATACATAAAAATATTTTGTGTCTATGTACGTACATGTGTATAATTAGCTATACATGTAAGAATTAAATATTACCGGGGGGGGGGCACCAGGATTTTAGAAATACCAAAGTGGGACATGGCCCCAAATCGGTTGGGAACCACTGAATTACACTGACAGTAATTGTAAAGTAAATTAGTTATGCAAAGATTTTATATTTTACAAGCATTAAAAAAAGCATATCATTGAATCTACGGATAAAGTTTATTGACAAATGTTATTTACAATTTTATTTTCCTCGTCTAAGAGCTAAAACTATACTATTAAGAAAGCATTATTTCAACTTTTTCTATAAAACTGAAAGAACTAATAACAGTTATTAAAACGGACATATTAAAACAAGATGGGAGGAATGACCCCCCCCCAAATGGCCTAATAAAAAAGGTTATTACCGTAAAGTGGTAATATCGAAAAGCAAAAAAAACAAAAAAAAAAAAACGAAATGCAATTAAAATATATCGACACTCTCTCATTATATTTAAGCCAAAGACGAGGAATTTGTACAGCGACTAAAATAAAATAAAAAAAACACGAAATACTTTCATGGTAACTGCTCCGAGGAGCTGCTTTCGCTGGTTCCCAAACTTCATGAGTTTAAGCGTTCTACTAGGAAGCCACACCCTTTCACTGTCGAAACTGTTAAATGTAACCGTCTCTTCTAATCCAATAGCTTCATGTCTCGCACTTCTCATTTGTGGAACTTCCTCCCCTTTTCCTGTTTCCTTGATAGCTATAATCTCCAACTATTCAAATGTAACGTCAATCGACGTCTCCAGATGCCCTGATCTATCCCCTATCCTTCTCTTCATCCTTTCCTCTATCACTCCTATTTGCTCTCGCTCCAACTCTCTGTAACCCCTTGCGTGCTAGTGGCTTCCTGCCTTACTTGGGGTGAAACTCTTAAAAAAAATAAAATAAACATACAATTAATGAAGGTGACGTTAAGTAATTGCGGTCCGGATTGAGAAATCGAAGCGCCGAGTTCGAATTCCAGTCAAGTTCATTACATTCACTTACATAAAAGGTATAAATACAACTCTTCTCGCCCCGGCTAAGGGTAAATAGTAGAACAGACAGGGTCCTATAGCCTTGGGTGGCAACCGCTCTAGGAGAAGGAAAACTGTAAATTTAAAACTATATGTAACCCTTGCGAAGCACATGCAATGCAGCTAAAGAAAAGATCGTTCGCATTGACTCGATGATGCCGACTACGGACGACTCATATCATTTTATAGACATCAAAAGTTAAGCCATAAAGATTGGCTGGGAGGACTTTATATAAATTGGCTGTAAAACCTTCCTCAGTACCAAGAACATATATTAGTTGTAGGGCTGGACACTTTGATGGTTGTTTAGAATTCGACATTTTAGCTGTAAGAGAGGCAGCTACGATTAATATAATAATAGCAAAAGTATCAGTAACTACTGAAGTGTTCTCTGCCTGACCAAGTATGGAAAAAATAAGAAAAAATACAAGAACAACATAAAAGCAAAGCAGATTTTTGTTTCTCTGGACATGTCTTTGGAAGTGAATCAAGCTGAGAATGTTCCAGCATCTCCACGAATTTAACACTAAAATTAACCCTCGGACGGTACCCGAGGGCCTGACGGATTCAAGGCTATCGCACATGTTTCTGTTTAAAGAAAATGGTGTAGATAAAAATATATTGGGTTAACAGATCACGACAGCTATTAGGGGATGTGATTAAATATACTTTAATGTTTTTAAAAAATTATTCAGTATTATTATTGTTTAGGTAATAAGCATTATAACATAGAACAAATAGCTATATTATGGAAAAAGGAATTTTCGACAACATACGCATTTTTTGGCATATTTATGGTTATTTTTTTTAACCTTTATCAAAAATGACATTCTTGTACATGTAGTTATGGATAATATTATATATAAATTATTAATTTTTTTAATTAATAACTATTTGTGCTCAGTTGTTGACATTAATAGCTATCTACTGATGTGTTAAAATTTTGGAATAATGCAATAATAAAAATTTGAATTTCATCTCTCTGATAGATGTCGTGATTGGTAAGTTAATTATAAGTTTCTGAATGGAAAGTAAAGTTTTTTTTCTCGAAGATAAACAACTAAAATCGAACCTCACCAGAACGGTATTCGATATGAAACTTTTGACAGTATTCGATCCAGTGCATTAAAACAAAGGCTTTAAAAAAATGGGATTGAATTAGAATGGCCTTATGAAGTTGACTTCCAGAAGCACAGGTATATCCTCAGAGTTGTTCAACGTAAAGTCACACTGCAATCCGAGCATACCCGTCTACTCAGGCCCACTGGGGGCACCTCGAGGTGGTGTAATGGTTAGCAAGCTTGTCCCGCTAGAACTATTACGACTGAGTAGTGAGTTCGATCCTCACTGGGTGCCCCATACTTTCGGCCTTGTGCCACATCCGAACTACGCTTGGAAAATCACTACTCAGGCCCACTGGTGCTTCTTCAACACCCACAGAGTCAGCCTGTGGTTTATGCTAAAAATATGCTAAGCTAGTTACAGTTTAAGTATGTGTGCCACCAGAGTCACATACAGTTTTGAAGTCAGGGTTGTCCTTCTCATATACTGGTAGCTAACCACGGCTAGAGAGAACAGTCTGCCCTTCTATTTAACCCATGCTTGGAGGGGAGAGAAGAGATGGATTGATACCTTTCCCAATGGTATTAGTACGAAAATGAATGTAATGGTCTCGTCCAGCCGTTTTCACGTTTCGAACTTTTAACAACTACACCACCTGCACATACCCGGTCGGACACAGTCGGGCAAAAAATAGGGTGCGTCGACAATAGATGGAAGTGAAAGTGTGAATGACCATTGCTTCCAGACAACTTCGGAATCTCCTGCAACTCTTCTGGGTAGTCTCCTGGTTTAAGTTGTTGAGTGATGCCATAATCCTTGCCTTCAGTTCCTCTTTGGTGTTTCATGGAGTTCTGTTGGTCTCTCGCTCAACTGCGCCCCGCACATAATAATCACGGAGACGGCAGTCTGGGGAATTAGGTGGCCAGATGTAAGGAGTGATGTGGTCGAAGAAATTGTCTGACAGTCATGACTGGGTTCTCTTGATTATGTGGCATGAGGCAAAGTCCTGTTGCCAGACATAGGGTCTTCCAGCGACCACCCTCTTTACCCAGAGCAGCCCTACCCCTTCAAGGTACGATGCAGGTCTCCAAGTTGAATCTGAAGCTCTGTGGGAAGGTGAATGGAGGCATAACGTTACCATCAATAGTGATCACTCCAAACACCTTTATAATCACCATTAGACTCATCTAACCCTTTCCGAATCTTCTGAATTGTCTTCAGATTGACACCCAATCCCTCTGAAATATTCACATTGGAGCTTCAGGCATGAATGCCAAGCAGTCCAGCATGCGGTTTCGAAATTTCTGGTAGAGTGAATTGCGTAATGGTAGACTTTTTCTCACTGACCCTGCTATACTGTGCAGTCGGCAAAATAAAAAAACAATGAGAATGCGTGAAATTAATAATATAAAATGGCGACAATTTACCTATCGCACACCGCATATCCGAACATTATATATCCCAATTATTTTAAATAGTTTAAGTAATTCTATTGCATTTACTTGTTTTAAAAAGAAATAGAGTCTATTAATAATTAAGAGTAAAAATAATATTTTAAAATTGTAGTTAAATATAAGGTATTCTAACCCAAACACCCCTTTTAGAAAGAATCTAAGTTTTATTTGTTTTTTTTTTAAGCTTTTCACCCCAGGCAAGGCTGGAAGCCACTAGCACGCAAGAGGATTTGGAGCGAGAGCAAATAGGAGTGTTAGAGGAAAGGATGTGGAGAAGGATAGAGGATAGATCAAGGCAGCTGGAGATGTTGATTGACGTTACACTTGAATAGTTGGAGGTCATAGTCATCAGGGAAACGGAAATGAGGAAGGGAGTTCCATAGGCGTGAGGTGTGAGATATGAAGCTATTGGAGTAGAAGAGACGTCTATATTTAACAGTGAAAGGGTGGGAACGGGATGCCAGCCTCGTAGGACGCTTGAATTCATGGAGCCTGGGTTACGAAAAAAATGCAAAAAAAAAGTGCCGAAAACCTTTTTGTCGTTAATAATAAAGAAACCCAGACGACATGCGTTTAGCGGATGTCAGAATTCGTTGAAAAATACACCCCTACCCTCCCTAAACTTAATCTCTTTTCGAACGTAACTCATAATTAATACAACAATAGTTAATAAAAATGAACACGCTACCGCCCCTGTCTAAATGATTGGATTTCTCTGTATCATTGGTAACAAGAAATTATGAATTATATGTGCGTTTAAAACTCAGTAAATTTAAAAAATAAGTTATTCCAAAATTCGCTTGAAGATGAAACAGAACTAATGCTTTTAATTTAATTATATAATTAAATTTGAAGTTTTTAGCTTCAGTTTTTGAAACATGGTTATTACTGTGTAGCGAAGAAACCAGATTTTAAATCAGTTAAGTTATAAAATTTATGCTCTGTAAATTTACATTGAGCACTATTTTATAAAAATAAAAAATATCAATAAGAACACTGGATTATATATCTTACTGTTCTTTCTCTCTTTCTTTCTTTATATATATATATATATATATATATATATATATATATATATATATATATATATATAAGCCAACATTGAGTGGTCAGCCAGTTTCATGTTTGAAGGCCATCTTCAGGCCATGGAGCCACATGGTAGCTCAGAGAGAGAGAGAGAGAGAGAGAGGGGGAGAGAGAGAGAGAGAGAGAGACTTTTTGTTTAAAAATCGAAACGATACTGAAGCGAATAAGCGGGTGGATTATAAATTTAACCCGGGTGGATGAAATTTGTCCCACACCATGTCACTACTCACGGTTTGCTTACCAAAATAGAATAGTTAGCATTAGTTCGTCCTGTCATATTTCATTTAGTATCTCATTGTTCTGAAGCCTTGACTAGAAGACAATGTTAGCTATGTAACTGATATGATATGAGACGCCGAGTTCGTATTCTAATCAGTTGTAATGGAACGTTTGTTTTTGTGCCGTCGATATCGTAGAATTTATAAGGAGATTATTCACAACTTTTGTCAGGGAAAAAATATCGGACCACCCAAAAAACAGAGAAAGTTGAAAAGCCTTACACTTCTTGATGCGCTGCTCTAATAAGTGGGCTAAACCCTTGACCTAATATTGTTTACCAGTGATGGTAGTAATTATGGTTCTAGGTGCGGTAAATTACTAGTGTATGAGTTTGGATATTGCGAAAACAAAAGTGAATTGATCGCCGTAGGCATGAAATATGAAAGACTTGACCAACATCCTGATAATTTCACTTGGCTTGCAATCAAATTTAACTACTATATTTTTTGGTGTAGTGTGTGGCAAATGAATCAACAGCTTTACTAATTGAGCCACGATACTAAATCATTGGTAAAAACTAAAGAACCGTTACTGATAATAGTATAACAACTCTTGTCGGTAATAGTATAGCTACAGATGGTTTAGTAGTAGCTTTCATTGTAGGAGAAAATCGAAACAGTCTAACTCGGGGGTGGGAAGAAGACGTTTTTTTCGAATTGGATATTATTTGGACGAAACGGGGAGCCTGGCAAAAAAAAGAAGAAAACGTTTGAAAGCGATTTGAAGAGAACAGTGAGAAGGGAAACGTCGAGGAAAATCGTTTGATTGAGAAAGAAGAGAAAGAAAAAAAGAAAGAAAAAAAAAAAGAAAACAGTATGGGGGAATGAGAAACAGCCGGTTGTAGAGAAAAGATCGACTAAGATAATTTATATCCGTAGAGAAGAAAGAGAGAAGAAAGAGAGAAGTGGTAGAAGAGAAAAAGATCGTTGGGTTGGATCTAGCCACCTTAATTCAAAACGCAAAACAGATCGGGAAAATTCCTGTGATTCGTTAAGTTACTGAGATGATCAGAATAGCAGAAATGATGATAGTTAATAGTAGCGGCAACAGATATTTTTTCTTCATTTTTTGTTACAGATATTATCACGTTATCATTACTATCATTATCGGCTACCATACTATCATCAATGTCATCATTATCGGCTGCCATACTATCATCAATGTCATCCATACAGAAAGTAACAGCGTCTGTTACTCTATTCATTATTTTAATGCTTGTCGATTCTTTAGTCGGAATAATATTTTAATTTCGTCATTAATAATTTTAAGAATTTTACAATGACGTGCATAAAAAGTAGAAAATTAAATCCATTAATTTGACGAGTAGAAAATGTAACTTTAGCACTTTTCAAACTCAATATACTCAATATTTCCAAATTTATACTACTGTTTAGTGATTCTCTAATTATAAATCAAATAAACGTTGTTGTTTTAAAGTGCTGACTGTCAATATTATAAAATGGCGCCCAGAATAATTTTAGCTTTTTTTTTGTTGTCAATTTCAATCAATTAAAAAAAGAACAACCTTGCTGATAAAAAAATAGACATAAATGCTAGATATCAAATACATGCCGAAACTTTCTTCAGTCCTTTAAAGATATTTTATCTAGTTTTACATATTTTTTAAAATCATTTCACTCCAAGAAAGGCGGTAATTCAAAGACCGGGGAGGTGTGTGAACCGGGAGATAGCTGAACCTATTAAGATATTTGTTTTTATTTTTTATTATAACATGGAACACACACACACAAAAGAAGTTGGGTGATGAATTTGGGGACACGAATTAATTTGGGGACACGAATTAATTTGGGGACACGAATTAATTAATGATGTGCGATTCACGTAATGGTTATAGGCGCGGAGAGTGAAGCCGGCGAGTTGTGTTCAAATTTCGGTCTATTCTGTTGTGGTCACTTTCGCATTAATATCCTTGAGAATGGCATAAATCCACATCTTCCATTGCCCCAATGTAGACTTTGACTCCCAAGCCATAGGTGATCGCCAGCTTAGGAGAGGGACAACTCCGATATAAAAACTGTAGAGAAGGCTAATTAGAAAAGTGATTTAAATATAAAAAGCAAATGAAAATAAAATAAACGTGGACATAAAGCGAAAATGTGAATTTAAAGTGAAAACGCATTTGTTTAATTATCTTTGTCTTACGGAGACAAAAGCAATGTTTTAAATTTTGATATTCGAAATGAGGAGAATTGATTGAATGGCCGCTTCATCAAAACCTGGTTTTCTTTTCCAGATGAAAGACAAAACCCGAAGGATGTTAAATACATGTCTTTATTTTTTGTTCTTGCGTTTTCATGCACACAACAGTGGTTTTCTGTTAGAATCCAGGGACAAATTTCCTCAAATACCCAGTATCACCATCTCGCCAATCTCAGTACCGTTGTGTGAACAGTTTCAAATCTTCCTAGATTTTTTAATCTTATTTCGTGTGCCTTTGGGGCCATATTCCGGGCACCATTTAGTATGGACATAAAGTTTAATCCTCATATACCATAACCGTCACAATTTTCGGGTAGTGTACATGTATTTGATTGTTAAGAGCCATGATATTTATTAAGATTGATAGGGGACTGTTTTCCCGTAGCTTTCTCCACGGTGGTTTATTGAGACACCACCTCTAGTTAACTGGTCGTTGATTCGTCTAGAGTTCTCTCACCCTTTGATAGGTCTTCCCCCAATTCCCAATTTTTTTCCAATTTCTTTGCATGGAACTTTGGAACTGTCCTAAATGCCAATATATCCACCCCGGGGGTCTGTTGTGTTCTTGAAGGTTGTATTCTAAGATACACATCCCTTTTTATACATGACTCGCCCAGTATTTGGGTGCCCGTGTTCTTGTGACGGCCTTCCCCAGACTTCGGTACTGACCTTGTGACTTCCTGTTGAGCTAGGTAAGCCCTCTATATCTCTTAGGCTATACCTGTAGAATCGCACATTCACTTTTTGTTCTCTCTTGATGAATAATTTCCACAAGCTGCCATTGTCGGTACTCTGCTTATTGGGCTTTAGAGGAATTACGGTGATTTAAAGTTTTGGCTATTTGAAATAATATTTTGCCGAAACTCTTAGTAACGTTAGCTATTCGCTGTGAATTCGACGGCGTATCTTCAACCTGTTAACGTCTTCTAGTCTTTAACACTCTTCTCTTTCAGTCTAGGTCCCGTTGCGTGATAACCAGCGAAACAGCGGACAGAGAAGAATGGGTGCAAACGCGTCATGCGAAATGAATGGCCCATCACAGATCAATAACTACACATATTTAGACAATTATATACTAACATCAACTCGTGGTTATACATCAAGGTAGCCAATCGATTATTTGATGACAGTGCGCGGCAAGAATAGTCCATGTTTTTTCATACTGACAAAAATTATTGTTTTCCAGTTCTAAAATGGACTTGGCATGTTTCAGGAAATTCTCTGATGATGATAGTTAAAGAACCGTTAAAATTTTCTGGCATTTACAGAACACTTTTGGTGCGTCGGGTGATCGGTTGTCTCCGTCCATCCAGAGGCGATATTAAAATACCAAAAAAAAAAAATACCTTTGTAAAAAGGATTAGAAAGAAGTAAATCTATATTTTTAAGGTTTTATTGAAATTTTATTTAAGTGTCCACATGTCCTCCATCATTAGCAATACAAAGGGTAATACGATTTTGCAGTTCACGGAAAACATTTGCCAACTGATTTACAGTAATGCCTGAAATCACATTAGTTATTTTAGCTATACTTAAAACTAGGTACATTAAACTTTATAACCTTTTTTACAGATTATTTCTATCGCAAATACAAATAAAGTTATAAATTTTTTAAAAGTGCACACGAACTTTATGGACACCCTGTATTCTTCAAGTAAACTTTATAGATTGGATATTGACTCAAGCTAGTAATTATTACATTGGAAAATGACGTCCAAGAAAAAAATTTAAGCTTAAGAAGGGTACATTTGACTAATAGCGAGCTATGTCGAAAGCATCGAAATCAATGCCCTGTCTATATAAGGAAAGTCGATACACCTTCAGTTGTTCCAACAGTAAAACAAGGAGACCTAGTTGCCAATCTGGTAGTACGCTTAAATTCTTTAAAAATATTGCTAGCAATACATTTTTGAAGAAAAACGTATTAGGAGAAATACATTTTTGGAAAAAATATTACCAGCAATAAAAATCTTGTCGGCCTTAAATAACCCATTGAGGTCGATATACCGTAAAACAAAACAAACAAACCAAATCAGTTCATCTTCAAATGGAAGCCACTGCCGAATCTCATGATAAGCATCGTGTATGCTCCGTCAGTTGAAGTGAAGGGACATGGGAGGGAGTAATATATCAAGACACGCAATGGTAGCCAAGATGATTTAATGTTCCTCCCCGCTGTTTCCGTTTTATACGCTCCCTTTTCCTCAGCGAACACTTTTGTTTCGGCATTTCTTATTACAATCTTTCCTAGTCTAAATGTATGTACCTTGGAGAACGAAACACGTAGGTCTGAAGTCGTTTCAACTCTGCTGAATTGGAAATATTCCAATGCAGGGGCATGGAACAGGTAGGAAGAAAAGTGAACGATTCTTCAGAATCGAGCGAGTCAATGTGAAAGTTTTCGGTGTTATTCCGTTCACCAACGAGATGGATTTGGGGAGGAGGGATCAGGTGCAGGCATGAAAGATCGGCTGGAATTCAGTCGCGGACAAAATAGCCTTGAAAAAAAATGATGGTATGCTTTGGACTGATCTAAATTGATAATTCGCGCCATCATTTACTTTCAAACTGGCAAACCAAAGACGATTTTACTTTCATAGGCCAACTCACCATATTGTATGTCGGCTCAGATGACGCGAAGCTACCCAGAACTATCTAGAATCGGATCGACAGGTTCTTTGAAGAATCTCAAAGTTAATGTAGTTGACTCGCCTAACTTAGTCTGTCAATTTAATTTGAACCAAACCGTATTTAATTGATAAAATAAATTGCCAATTTCTGAAAACAGCCCCCTTTTTGTTTTTGATTAACTTGAATGAAATAAAAGAGTGACAGAATTAATTTCAACTCGGAACTAATTTCGACTCGGAACTAATTTCAACTCGGAATTAATTTCACCTCGGAACTAGTTTAACCTCGGAATTAATTTCAACTTAGAACTAGTTTCATCTTGGAATTAATCTCAACTTAGAACTAGTTTCATCTTGGAATTAATCTCAACTTGGAACTAATTTCAACTCGGAATAAATTTCGACTCGGAATAAATTTCAACTCGGTTTTAATTTCAACTCGGTTTTAAATCAAAGTTATCAATTTCCGTGAATTCCTAAACAAAATGAAATGAGTTGGTGTTAATTTTTTAATTTAGCATTAAAAATACGTAGTAGAAAATTCAGAATACCAGAAAAACATTATTGCAAGCAATTAATTTTTGTTGGCATTAAATAACCGTTTGTGTTGATATGCCATAAAACAAAACAAAACAAACCAACTCAGATTGAATCTTTGTAAATAATAAACAAAATATCTCTTATATAGGTTACACGATCACTACTGTTTCCTGTATGCTGACTTAGCATTTATCTGAACAAAGTGTAATTAGACAAAACGTTTGCAATCACCACAATAATAATAATAATAATAATAATAATAATATTAATAATATTAATAATAATAATAATAGATAACTTCCCTCTTACAATGCTAAAATACTCCTTAAATCACAAAAGACTAAAAATCATCTCCGATATTTACCTTCAACAAAAGCAATCCTCCATTAATAAGATCAACTATAGCTTATATTCTTGGATGCCTATGAAAACATTGCACGGTATTTGTACACGTTGTCGACATGACTTTTCTGCAACTTTCATTCTTTTTTGTTGCAAATGAATAAAGTGGTACTTTTTTATTTACTTTTATTCATTTAAATCTGATCCAATAAAAATGCAATATTCTTTGTAGCAAGAACAGTAGATTGCTTAGCTGATTTTTTTGTAAAATCTCTTGTTCAAAAGAAGCCGTTATTGATCAAAACTTAAGAAAATCAGTAAATTAAATTTTAATTTCGTTTAAAAACTTCACAGATTTATTGAAATTTAAATCTGTGCACTGAGAATTTCACAGATTTCACGTTCGTAAATGGAGAACTCTATTAGAAATTCCAATGTAAAAAAAATAAACAGTATCAAAACAAGATATGAGGCTTTGTGCTATGCTGCACAATAGTTCGAGTTGAAATTCGTTCCGAGTTGAAATTAATTCTGCACCCCAAATAAAACAGTCACAATTTCATATTTACGCTCACCTGATGGCGATTTTCTAAGTATAGTTTAGATGTGATACAAAGCTGAAAGTATGGGGCACCCAGGAAGGATCGAACTCACTATTCAGTCGTAACTAGCGAGATAAGCTTTCTAACCATTACACCACGTAAAAGTGCCTGAGTGATTTTCTAAATGTAGCTTAAATTTGATACAAGGCCCAAATTGTGGAGCATTCAGTTAGGATCGAACTCACTACCTAATCCATCTAGCGAGACAAGCTTGCTAATCATTAAATGAAACCACGTCGAATTGCCCACGTACCGACATCTGATGAGAGATGAATTTTTAAAGATAATAGTTGACAAATGATTGGCTGCTCGAATCTGATGGTACCTTTTCTCACGATCTTTTATACAGAGTATTGTCGTTTAGATGCTAAAAGGCTTAAAAGTTGAAATGCATTTTCGTTCAATTATTGAAATGAACTAACTAACCTTTATAAAAATGATAAAGACAATATACTGATACAATTTATTTTTACAAAGTTAGGATCATTTTATTTTACAAAATTGTATTACACACAGAATGTGTATGTTGAGTGACGCCCTTTTATAATTTCCGTCCTGGGTATGACGATAAACTACATTCGGCAGCATGGCTTCTGATTGGGAGGTTTTGAAGAGCGTAGAACCACCTCTTAATTGCTGATGTTCGTAGGTCCACTCTGACCCGGGGTGGTAGCACCTGTTAGGGTTCCAAATATGGGCAAATAGTTAACCCACAAACTAGGGTCAAAACACTATGAAAGTGTAAAAATAGGTTTTAATACCAGTAATAAATACATTATTACCAGCAATACATCTTTGAAGAAAAACAATATTACCAGAAATACATTTTTTGAAGAAAAAAATATTACCAGAAATGCATTTTTTGAAAAAAATATTAGCAGAAATAAAAATCTTATTGGCATTAAATAACCTTTGAGGTTGATATGCCGTACAATAACACAAACCAAACCAAACCTTTAAGAATTCATTTTTTGGCTTTATAAAATAAATACACTTACAATATTATTTTTTAAAGTTTGATTCCAATTTAAAAGAGTGTTATGCAAGAAGAAAACGTTAGGCCCTTTTCGAAACATTAGGCCCTTTTCAAAATTTTAGGCCCTTTTCAAAATATTAGGCCCTTTTCCAAACATTAGGCCCTTTTCCAAGTATTAGGCCCTTTTCGAAACATTAGGCCCTTTTCGAAACATTAGGTCCTTTTCTAAATATTAGACCCTTTTCAAAATATTAGGCCCTTTTCGAAACATTAGGCCCTTTTCGAAACATTAGGACCTTTTCTAAATATTAGACCCTTTTCAAAATATTAGGCCCTTTTCGAAAAATTAGGCCCGTTTCAAAATATTAGGCCCTTTTCAAAATATTAGGTCATTTTCGAAACATTAGTCTCATTTCAAATTTCTTTTTGATTTCATAAAAAAAAAGTTGAAAAAAAATCATTTTATATATTAAAAAAAAGGCTTATTTTGAGTTACGTTTTTCAAATTTTTAAATTATTTTGTTTTTAAGCGCTTTTTGTTTCCCACTAATTTTTCTGGAACAACAGTCTGTGGAAAATGCTGAATAAATGAAACAGAGCTGAAGATCCACAGAGACTGCCACAAATCGTCAAATATTGATTTTTTTTAAAGCAATTCCGATTATTTGTCTCTTCGGAAATTCGAAATCGTTCAGATGTCATGACAGCAATATGTGAGGGGTAAACGTAAACAGGGAACATCTCTTAAGAGTACCTTATAGAATATATCCTTACCATTTCTTATGGTTTACGCACTTTACTATGGGCACATGGCCAAGGGGTTAGACTGTTCCATTCTTACCATGAGACCCCGGTTCAAATCTCACCATGGTCGATTTGTCAGGAAGGAGAATTCTTGATGTTATTGGACTGGAGAGGTCGATCCTAGCGTGCGACATTTTGGAAAGTACCATACCACAGGTTGACTCAAGCCATGTGAGTGAAATTGGGTAGGCAGAACCCTTGGGGGCCGTCAATAGCTGAGCTAGCATGAAGTTATAAGTCATCGTAGCTTGAGCGTGCTGGCCTTGTTTAAATTGTTGATCACGTTAGATAACACGCGCTTTCCCGGAAACTGTAACTAAGGTCTACTCAGCATAGTTGCAGTATAAACCACAGTTGGGCTCTGTGGGTGTTGAACAAGCACAAATGTGCCTGAGCAAGCGTCTTCAACAGGGATTGGTTATTTCTATCTTGCTGCTCAATCGCGATTTCCATGGAACGTGTTCAGACGAACAACATTCCTTAGCTCCACCTGTTCTAACTTTCACGCCTAGGACCATCCATATCACGATCATTGTAGCATACCACCTTCATTACCTTCGCATTCCATTGGTGAGATGGTAGCGCCACTTGAGTAGCATCTTCTCATGAACAGCTCCTTGTGGAGCCGACTCCCAAGAGGAGGCTTCCCCGATCACTACAATCTTAAACTGTTCAAATCTAGAGTCAAACATTATCTATAAACTGTACCTCTTACACTGTAATCCTCTACCTTGAGTGGCTCTTGGGCATTGTACAGGGCGAACATCATTGTAAAAGAATCTACAACCACATCATGACCAAAAAGACTAAATAAAATCCGATAAAGGAAATTTAATAAATCATATTTCAAATACCAGAACTTAAGACCAAAGAAAAGTTATACGATATCTAAAAACAAAATCGATAAATGAAATATAAAAATCAATAAAATAATAAATAATTATAGAAATAAAATAAAATAAAATAAAATGAAATAAGGTCATCTAAAGGTCATGGACATCAATAACCCAAAACATAATTTCTAAAGAGAAGCAAAAAAAAAAAACTGCGAACCGCTTCTTTCTTTCACTTTTAAAATCTTTCATTAGCATATAGCGAAAGCCCACTAAATGAACAGTGACACATGCTCTAAAGATCGCTTGAGGTCACCATTTAGCGTTTAACCCCATTACCAATTGTCTCTATATGTAAACGATCTATCTTTGATACTGAGCACTATTTCAACATTAATTTCGCAAATTGGAAACAATCTCTCTCTCTCTCTCTCTCTCTCTCTATATATATATATATATATATATATATATATATATGTATATGAAAATGAGATCAAGGCTTACTACAAATACAGAAAATGAATAATTAAATATTAAAAGAACATCAGGATATTTTATTTCTGTAATAATTGATTTCTTTAATTTGCCTAAAGAAGGTCACGAAACCGGAAACACGAGTAGAAAAATATGAAGAATAAAATATAATATATACACTAAAACAAATCCACATTATAACAAACACGTTTGCGATTTCTCCCTATTTTGAACACACACATGATTATATATATATATATATATATATATATATATATATATGCATAAATATAGTCTTAAAGTGTGCTATATTTATGGGGTAAAGTGCTCAATATCAGAGATAGAGCGTGTGTAAATATAAAAGTGGACATGGAAGTCAGCACTTAGAGGCGACAGTCTGTTTCATGCTAGTGCAATCGTCAGGCGACTAGTGCTGTTATTTTTCTCGGCTATTTATATAAGGGTCAGTGGTGCATTATGGGTAGTCTATTTTGGCGGTTACTTTTACCGGAAGTCGCTTATTTGTTTATTTATTTATGTCAAATTATTTTGCTTGTTTTTTGTTTGTTTTTTTATTTTTATTTTTTATCTTATATATTTATTTATTTCCTCCAAGCAAAGTTTGCAAGTTTTTGATAGGTTGTTGGAGGCTGATGATTTTTTCCTTATATTCCAAGATATTTTTGGTGTGGTGTGTGTTTTGTTTTTTATTTCCCAGATATACTTAGAAAGCATTGTGCTGTTCGCATATTTACTATTTGTGAAAGACATTTTGTGTACATAATTTCTTTGTTTCCATGGTCCTTCGGTTACTCCTATATATACCTTTTCCTCATTATCTGCTGATTTTGTCGTGGCTTGGTAGATTACGTTGTTTTGTAAACAATTACCGTTTAAGGGACATTCGTTTTTTATTCTGTAGTTGCACGTGGGTTTAATTTGTTCGTGTGGTTTGTTAATAATTTTTCTGTTGTGCTTTTTATTATTTGTGCCATGTTCTCGGTGCAACTTTGCTTGGAGGAAAAAATAGCTATCATTACCTTCCCAGATCAAAATAAATTATTAAATAAAAGATCCGAGCTAATCTCAAAATGTAGACATGAAAACAAATTTTTACTACGTAACTTAAAATAGAAAAATAAATAAATATATAAACAAACAACAATAAAATAAGCAAAATAAATTACTCCAAACAAATCACAAAACCATACCTGTTAGAATATGCGAAACAAAAGAACGGACGAAAGTTATAACTGTTATACAAATAAAAATAATAATAAAAAAAAAACATTAATAAAAGATAATATACTACCTTACTTAAAAACCGAAAGCCAAAAATATATAGTGTAACAAATAAATAACAACAAGTATAATAAATCGATCTAAATACATCCAAATATATAAATAAACTAACAACCGATTACGATAAAGTAGCCGTTTAATAAAAAAACAAAACAAAAAAAAACAAATAAAGATAACCAACCTAAATAGATAAATTAAAAACTGTTCCCACCTAAATAATAGTCAGAAAAAAACCACAACATCACACCTCAAAATTCAACAAACAGATTTAATCAATGACAAATAAACAAATATATAAGATAAAAAATAAAAATGAAAACAAATAAAAACAAGCAAAACAATTTGACCCAAATAAATAAGCGAACAATCAACTTCCGGTATATGACGGCCATTATAGACTACCAACAATAAGCTATATAAACAAATTTTTACTACGTTAACCAAAAACACCGATCAAAATAAAAGAATAAATATATAAGATAAAAAATAAAAATAAAAAACAAAAACAAAAAACAAGCAAAATAATTTGACATAAATAAATAAACAAATAAGCGACTTCCGGTAAAAGTAACCGCCAAAATAGACTACCCATAATGCACCACTGACCCTTATATAAATAGCCGAGAAAAATAACAGCACTAGTCGCCTGACGATTGCACTAGCATGAAACAGACTGTCGCCTCTAAGTGCTGACGTCCATGTCCACTTTTATATTTATATATATATATATATAGTTTATACGTTATTTTTATAAATACAAATATTTAAGTAAATGCTCTGTTTATAATAAACAGTATTAACAACATTTACCGGCCTGAACGTCCGAGAAATATCAAAGAAATTTCTGTATCCTGCACGGAACCATCATATAGCTTGACGTGCTATACTATTTAGCTACACAGGAAGCGTCTGGTTAGCAAGGGTAACCAGACGCTTCCTCTGTAAATAATATGAATAATGTAAACAAATCGAATGTAATGTCAATAAAATAAATAAATTAAAATAATTGTCGGACTAAGCATTTTTCATAATATATTATGTCATTTGTTTGCGTTAAGATACGCTTCGTGCAGATATGACCGTTTGAAAGAA
Organism: Acanthosepion esculentum; assembly: GCA_964036315.1. Classification (NCBI taxonomy): domain Eukaryota; kingdom Metazoa; phylum Mollusca; class Cephalopoda; order Sepiida; family Sepiidae; genus Acanthosepion; species Acanthosepion esculentum. Next base: position 103,183,235 of record OZ038492.1, on the reverse strand, counting down.
ATCATGGGAAATTTGTAGTTCAAAAGCAGTAATTGAACCTTGCTTCCTGTGTAGCTAAACTGTATATCACCTCAGACTATATGACAGTTCAATGTAGGAATCAGCAATATATTTTCTTTGAGATTTCTCGGACATTCAGGCCTGTAAATGTTGTTAATACTGTTTATTATAAACAGAGCATTTACTTAAATATTTGTGTCTATAAATATAGCGTATAAACAAAAAATACATTAAAATAATTGTCAGACTTAGTCCATTTCATAATATATATATATATATATATATATATATATATGAAGAGAGAGAGAGAGAGAGAGAGAGAGAGAGAGAGAGAGAGAGAGAGAGAGAGAGAGAGAGAGAGAGAGGGAGCGGGTGTAATAGAAAAATTGTCCAAATCGTGTAACACCATAATTAATCCCCAAAAATGTTTAATATCTAAAAAACAATGATTGAGTTTCTTTCTTACACGTTTTCAAATAAGATGTTCAGCCATCTTGACATAATTTTTCGTAAGAATCATGGAAACACCATTTGAGTTGTTCAGCTAAAAAGAGAACAGGTTAAAACTGTTTTGTATCAGACCCACTGTCTTCCCAACTGAGCAATGGTGAGAGGAAAAAGATCATTCAGGCCTTCAGTAATGGTACCAACATTCATACACTGGCTTCCATCTTCAAAGTTCATTCAAGAACCATCCAGAGAATGGTGAATAAGTTTAAAAATGAGGGAACACTAGAGAGGAAAACTGGATCAGGAGGTCACAACAGGAACAGAAATGATCGTTTCCACTTAAAGCTAAAGAGATCAATTAGAAAAGATCCAACTCAATTCATAAGACGTTTGGCATGTGAGAGAGGAGTTTCAGCTATGACAGTTCAAAAAGCAGTGAAAAAGGACTTCAAAAGGAAATCGTACATGGGGCACCTTGTTACTCCCGGACAGAAATTTAGGTTAGTCAGGGCGAAGATCATCTTAAATAAGTTGGAAAATCATCCTGAAATAATATATATATATATATATATATATATGAACTTTATTTCAATCTTTCATAAGCTTCCGATCCTTAGATATAATTAATTAATGATGAACACGCCATTTTCGTTTATGATCGATTTCATCACGATATTTCTGGTAAGATTGGAGAGTAATTATACATTCCTATTGGTCAAAGTAGAGTCGAATAATGTTATAAAAACCTCGGAGAATTCCAGTAATATATCTTTAATCATTTCTAAGATACAACAGTTCAGAGCTTAATCTAGCAATTGGACATTCGGTATATATATATATATATATATATATATATATATATATATTGAAGATTGCAGATTTGCATGAAACTACGAGTCGTGCTAGCGACCGTGGACACTATATATATTCAATAATATATACTTAATAGCTCTGTTGTATAACATTGAGCATATATATATATATATATATATATATATATATATATATATATATATATATATATGGTCTCAAGATTGGGTAGCCAATATTAAACAATAGCATATATATATATATATATATATATATATATGTGTGTGTGTGTGTGTGTGTGTGTGTGTGTGTGTGTGTGTGTGTGTGTGTATTAAAAAGAAGAGAAAAACCGCAAACGTTTTTGGTTGTGGATTTTTAAAAAATAAAATATTATGCTTTATTTTCCATAATGAAAAAATTATGGAAAATAAAGCATAATATATTTTTTAAAAAATCCACATTACAACCAAATACGTTTGCAGTTTCTCTCTTCTTAATATACACACTTTTCTATCGTTGGAACTACTATAACCTCTTCCTTATATATATATATATATATATATATATATATATATATATATATATATAATTATTTTTAGAAATATCATTCCTTCGCTACATAAGAGTTCTCATGTTTCAAAATCTGGAGCCAAAAACTTCAATATAATTATTATAATTAAATTGAATTAAAGTATCAAGCTCAAGCAAAATTATTACCTAACGTGTTCTTTCCTATTTTTCTATATATTTGCATATATATATATATATATATATATATATATATATATATATATATATATATATATATATATATTATATATATAATATGGATAAAACAACTGAAAAGTTGCAAATTAAAAGAAAAAAAAAATTGAATATTTTTTGTGAAAGTATTTATTTATATGTTTTATATATATATTTGATATTTCAGATCGCCTCGATCTTTCCTCAGAAATTAATTATATATATATATATATATATATATATATATATATATATATATATATATATATATATATAGGTATTGAGGAAATCTGAGAGATAGGGTGAAAGAAAAAAGTGGAGGAAAAGGTGGAAACAGCACGTATATATAATAAAAACGCAAAGATAAAAAAAAGAAAAACGGAACAAAGAAGACGAAGAAAACGAAAAAGAAAAAAAGGAAATGGAAAAGAAAAAGAATAAAGAATGCTAATTAAAGAAAAGGATACAGAAAAGGAAAAAAGAACAGGAAAAAAAAAAAGAAAAAGGAAAAATGATAAAAGAACAAAGAACAGTATGACAAAAGAAACACTTCTCTTTTTTCCCTCTTCTTTTTCTTTAAAAAGAAAAAAAGAGAAAAAAATTAACAAAAATCACCAAGAAAAAAAAGAGAAAAAAAGAGAGAAACAAATAGAAGAATGATAGGATACAGAATGAAAGGGTACAAGAAGACAGGGTACAAGAAGACAGGGTACAAGAAAACAGGGCAGAAAAAAAAACACAGAAAGTGAAAAAATAGTAAGTGAACAAAAAACGGAACGAGGTACCAAATAATGAAGGAAAGGATAGAGGCATAGCGATTAGAAAAGGAAGAAAAATAGGAAGGGGGAAAAAAAAAAGAAAAATGAAGGAGGAAAGCAAAAGAATTAGCGAATATTTCAGTAAATAAAAAATAAATTAAGAAAAGACATGAAATAAAAGACCAAATAAAATAAATAAAATTATTCGAAGAAAATGCGAAAAGAAAAGAAATTCCACACAACGCCAAGAACATTATTGCATCGTTGATTTCTATTTCGTTTCTTTGTATTCATGCATATCCGGAGAGTATATAATCGTGTCCGCATGACTCGATGTGTGTTTGCCTGCTATATTGGTCCATACGTTTCTATCAAAGGGCGTGAGTGTGTACGCGCGATTAAGGCCCGTATACCATTAAGTCTCGTAACCATTGATCGATGTAGAACTGCTTGCGTCACTGCGGAGCTAGCCCAGCTAATTCAGGCTACGGCTCTTGCGTGGGTGGGTATTCGTCAATAGTTTATTGATCTGCAGAACGGGTGAAAGAAAGATAAAGAGATAGAACGTGAGAAAGGAAAGAAATAGAGAAAGATGGCGGTAGGAAATTATGTGTATTTTTATACCTGGTTACATACCATCACTCTTCGAGAGCGTTGCATTCCACTTACGCGCAAATACCCTTAGGATAGGTATGAACCCATTATTCTGTCCCCATTTATGGATTAAATAGCAGGAATGGAAAAAATCATTGTTATCTCCGAAAAATTCTTAATGCAATGTTTCCTCGCAAAGAAATTATTCTTGCATTCAAAAAAATATATATAAATAAATTAAATAAATTTTCATGCTTTAAATAACCCATAAAAACAATATAGATCTTTAAATAACCCTTAAAAATTCTAAATCTTTTATAAACCTTTAAAAACAATCTAAATCTTTAAATAATCCTTAAAAACAATCTAAATCTTTAAATAATCCTTAAAAACAATCTAAATCTTTAAAAAACCATTAAAAACAATCTAAATATTTAAATAACCCTTAAAATCTATCTAAATCTTTAAATACTCTTAACAACAATCTAAATATTTTAAAAACTCTTAAAAATATCTAAATCTTTAAATAATCCTTGAAATCTATCTAAATCTTTAAATAACCTTAAAAACAATCTAAATCTTAAAAAAAACCCTTAAAAACAATCTAAATATTTAAATAATCCTTAAAATCTATCTAAATCTTTGAATAACCCTTAACAACAATCTACATCTTTAAATAACCCGTAAAACAATCGACATATTTAAATAACCTTTAAAAACAGCCTAAATCTTTCAATAACCCTTAAAAACAATCTACATCTTCAAATAGGTTTTAACAATCTACGTCTTTAATTAACCTTAAAAAACAATCTACATCTTTAAATAACCTTCAAAAACAATCTACATCTTTAAATAACCTTCAAAAACAATCTACATCTTTAAATAACCTTCAAAAACAATCTACATCTCGGTGTTTATGGTCCTTTATAGACTTGTGTATCCCATATTTTGCGTCTATTTTTTTTTAGAATTGAATTTTTTCTAGGGTTTGTCAACCATTTTTCGTTTATTCAAAGCGGAAAGATATTCTTTTGACTGTAATAATTTTTTGTAAGGATTGAATATTGCTTTTACACTTTTTGAGAGACAACAATGATTTTTCTAGGTACAATTTCTATTATTTGACCCATAACAGGAGGGGTAGAAGTAGCTATAGATTCATACCTTCCCCACAAGGGTGTTTTTTCGCATAAGTGAAAGCAACGAAACTGACTGGACTTCGAACATTTGTGCCTCGTATCACAGTATATATGGGATATGCATAGGATGAAATTCTACTTAGGATCAGTGTGGTACCTGTGCCTTCTATGAAATATACAATATTCGAGAGGTTGTGTAAACATCCTCAACATATTCTCAACATACCAAAATCATATATATAATCAAAAATAAAATGAAAATTTCGAAAACTTATCTTCCCGCTCTTAAGTTTTCTACATTTAATCCACTCATCAGGAAGTTAGATGGTTAAATTGAAATTATTAAGAGATATATACAGTGTAACCCGGATATAAGAGACTCGGATATAAGAGAAACCCGGATATAAGAGATTTTCTCTGGTCCCAAATTAGAGCCTGTGTTAATGTATATATAATAGACCAAACCCGGATATAAGAGAAACCCGGATATAAGATACTTCTTCCCCGGTCTCGACAACTCTCTTATATCCGAGTTACACTGTATTATTTTAAAGACGTTAGTCTGTGAAATTGGCTAGGAGTGATAGCTGAAGGTACTCAGATATGACAAATCTCATATTTACCAACGAGGTACCCTTTAAGAAAAAGTGTTCCTATTAATGTGTAGCAAAATAATTTATTTCGAAAGACCATCGCTAACTCCACAATATTGTTAATACTTCTGTTATAGATTTATGTCACAAGGCTTGGGTCAACCCGTGGTATAGTTTTCAGGCACTTTCCACACGCTGGGATCGAGCCCCCCAGACGAACCCTTGGGGGTCGTCGATAGCTGTGCTAGCACGAAGTCACAAGTCATCGTGATTGAGAGTGCTGGCCTCGTTCAAATTGTTAATCACGCTATATAATACGTTCTTTCCCAGAAACTGTAACTAAGGTCTGCTCAGCATAGTTTCAGTCTAAACCACAGATGGGCTCTGTGGGTGTTGAATAAAAACAAATGCACCTGAACAAGCGTCTGCAATAGGGATTGGCGAGTCGTCCTAATAGACGGGTTTCCTCGAATAGAAGTGGCTAGATATACATATTTATGTACGATTAAAGCTTCATATGAAGCTTAAATAAAAAGTGAAAGGTTTTAGATTGACAAACATTTCTTCTAAAACCTTTCACTTTTTATTTAACACTTTCACTATTTATTTAACACTTACCAGGTAGCAAAGGTCTGTAAAATGATAATTTTGATACATCCAAGTGTGAATTGGGATCAGATACGGATAAAATATGGATCGGAATCCGGAATCGGAATAGCGTTAGGAACAAAGAAGAAATTCCTAACGCTATTCCGATTCCGGATTCCGATCCATATTTTATCCGTATCTGATCCCAATTCACACTTGGATGTATCAAAATTATCATTTTACTGACCTTTGCTACCTGGTAAGTGTTACCCCCTCGCTAAAGGAACTGTTTCAGTCAGAATTAAATACGAAGAGGGTTGAAAAGTTTTCAACCCGACCCACATCGATAAATTAGTATTTTTATGTTTGGTCAGTGATTTTTATGGTGATTTCCTAAGCTTAGATGTGGCACAAGGCCGAAAATGTTGGACACTCAGTGAGGATTGAACTCACTACTCAGTCGTAACTGATCTAGCGAGACAAGCTGGCTAATCATTACACTACGCTGAAGTGCCCCAAAATCATCTACTAAGCGTAACTTAGATGTGGCACAAGCCCGAACGTATGGCGAACCCAGTGAGTGTTAAACTCAGTACTCAGTCGTAATTAATCTAGCAAGACAAACTTGTTAATCATTACATCAGCTCCTCAGTTCAGCAAGGCTCTGTTTTCCCTTTTTAAAGAAAGCATACTTCTTCATTCAAATTACTTTTCTGAAAAGCCCATATCTGCTCTGTTTCGAAACGTAAACAAAGCAATTTCTGAAGAATTAAGGGATTTAATTTCAATGCAAAATTTTTAATTACTTCAAACGTTATCTTTGTGATGTACGGTGTCCGTTAATAATGAAGTATAACTCAAGATTTCAATGTTAAGATAAAACAGTATTTAATTACAACCGCAAATAAATACTTAACAAGAACAAAGAAGTAAAAGTCAACCAAAGATAATTAAATATTTCAGTGAATACCTTGTTAGTTGCGCGGCTCGGCTTAACGTCCGGTAAATTCTAAATTAAAACCCCAATTATTAACACACAATAATTCACACTAATTCGACTGGATAGTTCCACTCAATAATCACTTCAGTCAGTAGCCTGACACTGTTATTTATACACCTAGCGGAAAACATATATTCATAAATCCAGAGTGTCACGTTCTAACCACGGTGCCGGTAGTTACTCATTTTCTTCCTATATGACACCTGCCCTTTTTGAGATGACATCTCTGGAGTCTATATCTCTTCAGTTTGGGTTCAATATTCAAATGTTTCGTTGCTTTTTTTTCTTTTACTGTACCTTTTATTGAGAGAAGTGATCTTGGTAAATCTGGGGCCAAATACTTGTTTCATCAAGCAGTACATCTGCTCAATAGGTCCACTCAATAGTCACTCGATAATCACTTCAGTCAGTAGCCTGACACCGCTATTTATAAACCTGTTGGAAAACATATATTCATAAGTCTAGAGTGTTACGCTCGAACCTCGGTGTCGGTAGTTACTCATTTTCTTCCTTTATGGCAGTTATTATAGTGAATACTCGTATTTGAAATAGACGCCCCATTTTTATTTTTATTTTAAAGTGTGTATTAAACACGTATAAGGCATTAGACTTGAAAAATTCATAGACATATTCTTATATCTTAGTATCATCTAATAATTAAAAAAAATTCTGTTGTTATGGCAACGGAATGCTCGATTGCTTCCAAAAGCGCTGACCAGAACTTTCTGTTCACATGACAACGGATTTTCTCATTACTTAGTGAAACCAAGATATCAGCCATTACGCCCTGGGGAGATAACGAAACAAAGGCATAGTTCAAATCACACTTTTCATAATACGGGTTAGGAGGTGGTGCTGAAAATTTACTGGCCCAAAATCTAACCAAGTAGTCAAGCATCAGAATATTTTTGAAAATCCCTTCTTGGTCGGTCCGAGAATATAACACTTTATTCAATTTCCGAGGTAGAGTGTTCGCATTCTGCTGCCCAAGCTTAGGGGCGATAACTCATATCAAATAATCGTATCTACTTAATTTATTGTGATGTAGCTTTTCTCTCCACACATGATTAAGGGAAAAGTCGGTGGGTACCAATCCCCTGCAAAGATATCAGAATAACACTGGAAGATAAGGTAATTGAATAAATAAACCTACATGTTAGGCTCTAATAAACTCCTCAGTAGATCAAGCATAGAAATAAGCACCCTATGGCAGCCTCTAAGAAAGAAAGGACATTAACACAGAGTATTTTTAATCTTATTTCTCTTGTTTTAACAACTAGTATTAGTACTACTCAACAGCCATGATATATTTGAGAAGGATATTATAATAATTACGAACCTATACTGGCAGCAAACCGCCTGCATACAGATAGAAAATGAGTTCAACAGATATACAAAAATAGAAAGGGTGTGTAAGACAAAGATGTCTATTCTTACTGGGCTTATTCAACCGATAGAGGGATGTGATTCTGGGTGAACTAGAAGTCCTACCAGGATTTATTATTGGCGGCCACAATCTTAACAGCGTAAGATATGCAGATGACAGAATGCTGATAGCAGACACAGAAATAAAACAAAAACTCCTACAGAAAGTAGAGAAGAAAACCGAGATGATTAAAACCGAAAGGATTAAAATCCATTGCAAGAAGACAGAATTGTATGGTTGTTAGCAAAAGAATGTACACAAAGAGCGAATTGCAAATCGGTGATACCAGAATCAAGTGCGGAAATTGAAATAGCTGGGAAATGTTTTAACAGAGGACGCAGAGTGCAACACTGAAATCCAAAGGCGTATTGGTATAGCCAAAGGTGCCTTCCAAAAGCTAAGCAGAGTATTAAGAAATAGAAAAACTTCGCTAGAAACAAGGCAAAAAAATCTTAAACTGTTACGTGATATCTGTCCCCATGAATAGCAGTGAGTGCTGGACAATCCTCAAAGATGAAGAAGAGACTTGAAGCAACACAAGAGAAGGATGCTGAAGATACCATGGACTGAGCATGTGAGTAACGACAAATTTTTTTAGAGAAAATGGCAAGAAAAAGAAGACTTTTACGAAGTGATAGTTGAGACTTCCGAGGCATATAATGAGGAAGGAGGGCTTGGAGAATCTGATACTCACAGGAGAGATTGAAGACAAGATAAGCGGAGGAAAACAACGCATAACATATTTAGTGAGCTTGAGTAAATGGATAGGGGAACGAGCTTTAGGAGAAATAAGAGAAAGCTAAAATGTAGTAAGAGCTACAAGGGATAGGAAGTTATGGAGAGCCATGATCACCTACGTCCTGAGGAGACACGGCAAAAAAGAAAAAAGTAAGGGTCTTAAAATATACGTATTACTTAGATGAAGCATTTTCTGTTATTAAGTTTTGACCAGTGATTTTTTTTATCAAAACTCTCGGGGTCGGGGGCTCCACGATTGTTTGTAAGCGCGGACAGAAAATGAGGAATAAAACGCTAGTAATATTCAAAATGGCATCCTATTTTTCCCGGGAAGCCTCTCTGGAGCAGCTGGCTTATTGATTAGACCACAAAGACTACGGGTAGAGAAAGGAATATCACCATACAGATTTCACTATTTATTTTCTTCAAATGTTTGACAAGCTGATTTCGCTAAAAAATATTGAATCCTCAGCTCCAGTTAAGTGCCATACGGGATACACTCTTGGACAATCAGGAATCTTTTGAGCCATAACTGACTAGGCAGAATATTTTTTCCGCAGTAGGGTGCCATTTCTTTCTGCGACAGACCGTTTGCCACCCAAGATTATAGAATCCAGTTTGTTCTGGTTTTACCCATCGCTGGGAGAAGAGATGGATTCATACCTTTCCTAAGTGTATTAACACGTAAGTGAATGTAATGAACTCGACTAGAATTAGAACTCGGCTCTCCGATTCCTCAATCTGAACCACTATCCATTACTCTACCGGGTCACCTGAGTAACGACTGCAGAATAAGTTAGAGGGTTGTTAGAAAAATCAACAAAAACAAGATAAAAGAAAAATTCGTCAAACTGAATATGTAACAATCGTCATCTTCTGTGCCGTGTCCCGACAGGACGTGGACAATCAAGGTTCAGTAGGACTTCTTATCCTTTGTATTTCTTAGTAAGATTTGGCTTTTTTCTTTCACTCCCTGTTCTGCCACCCAAGCTATTCCTCTTGGAGTGTTAAATTCTACAAGCCTCATTATGTGTCGTAGAAATTCCTCAGTATTTGTCCCAGAAATTTCAACTCTTTCTGATTCTAAATATAAGCGTCCCTTTTTAATTCCCTATTAAATGTTCAGTCCATGGAATTCTCAGAATCCTTCCGTAGAACCATTGCCTCGACTCTTCATCTGCGAGGAAATTGTTCAGCATTCACTGCTATTTGGAAGAATTGACATTACATACCTTTTGCTATATAATGTCAATCTTCTTATATAATAGTGAATGCTGGAAAAAATTCTTGTAGCGATGTGATTTATTTGAGGATTACATTAATTCAAATGTAAATGTGTGAATGTATAGTTATTTGGTAAGATTAGCTGATTCAAGAACAAAACTCTTAGATGGAATATACAGCATTTATCTTTTAAGTGGAGATAACACGAGCGATTATATATGAGTATTTGAAATTCTGTATCGTACTTATTATGGGATGGCAAATATTGACGTTAACGGGAGATTAGAGAATGAGTGAAACATCAAAGAAACCTACCACCTATATAGATTTTTTTCTTAATGATATATCACTTAGACTGGTTGGCATTCAAGGCTATAAATACAGTCTATTCTTCTATTTAACCTATAGCTGGGGAAAAAGTGATGGCGTCATGTGTTTTTAAGTTGAAAAGAGCGAAAGTAAACAGATGAGACGAGATGAGACCAGGATTTGAACTCAGCCTGTCGATTCTCTTTTCTGTGCCGATAACAGGTACACCAACCTCATGTCTTGTATATAATAAATGTATTAAAATAAAAAGTATTCCTTTGCAGTTAATTTTCTTTATCACGTCATCGTTACTCACATGTTCTGTCCATGGAATTCTCAGCTTCCTTCTGTAGAACCACATCTTTATTGTCTCACATCTCCTCTTCATCTGTGAGGAAATTGTTCAGCTTTCACTGCCATATGGGAGGATTGACATTACATAGCTTTTGCTATGTAATGTCAGTCTTCTTATATGATAGTGAATTCTGGACAAAATCTTTAATCTCGATGTGATTTATTTAAGGATTACATTTATTCAAGTATAAATGTCTGAAAGGATAGTTATTTGGTAAGAATAGCTTATTAAAGAACAAAACTCTTAGATGGAATATACAGCATTTATCTTATAAATGGAGATAACACGAGCGATGAAATCGGTATTTGAAGTTCGGAGTTTCACTTAGCATAGGATAGTAATTATAAATGCCATAGGTGAATTGGAAGTAACTGAAACATCAAAGAAACTTAACATGTTATTCTCAACATCATCCTGTAGAACCACATGTCTTTTGCCTCAAGTTTTTTTCATCATATGTGAGGATATTGTCCAGTACTCGCTACCATATACTAGGACATATATTACATACCAGTTGAACACTTTGCTTCTAATGAAATCTGTTTTTAATACTTTGCTTAGCTTTTGTATGTCATCTTTCTCTATTCAATTCACCTTCGAATTTCAGTGTCACGCTTTCCATTCCCTGTTAAAATCTTTCCCAGATAATTAAATTTTCGTATTTACTTGCTTGATTTTGGTATCTCCGATTCGCAATTCGATTCTTGGACTGTAATTGTTGCTGGCAATTACCCGTCTTGTCTTCATACAATTTAAGGTTAGTCCTTTCTTCTCCTTTTCATTTACTACCTTATCTAGTAGTTCCTCCACTTTCCTTTCTGTGTTTGCTCTTAACACTGTATCACCTCCTACATATCTTATGTTGGTAAAATTTTACCTGTCAATAATTATTTAAAATATTCCCGCGAATAATAAATCCCGGTAGGACTTCTAGTTCTCTCAGAATCAGCTCGTAGACACATTTTCGCCCTTTTCTATTTTGGTGTATTTATTGAATTCATTTTCAATACGCACTGCCATGAATTCAATGAGTTATTAAGTTCTAAATAAAATTAATACTAGTCTAAGTTTATGCAAATTATAACATTCTGGTTGTCAACGGAAACCCGTTAGTAAAAAATATAATTGTTTTTATTAATATTTACAGATTTATTTAAATTATTATAAAGTTAATTCATAAATAAAATCGTTTGTTCTTTTTGCCAAAAACCTGTTAAAACCTAACACCGAACATCCATTGTCTTTTTTTTTAAGTGTCAACATATGATAGATTGTGATATATTTAACAGGAGTAGATAGATTTGCCTATCGCCCGGTTCACACTCCTCCCCAGTTTAGTAAAGGTTTATCCCTTCTTTCCTGTTTAGCACTGGGATTCCTGTTCCTTCAACTCTCTACTTTTAACGCATCTGCCTTAAATCCGAAATTTTACTCAGTAATTATTATTTTTACTTCACTCAATAAGAGTAGATAGATTCGCCTATCGCCCGGTTAACACTCCTCCCTAGTTTAGTAGAGGTTTATACCTTGTTTCTTGTTTAGTATTGGGTTCCTTCTAAAGTCTACTTCAACTCTATACTTCTAACGTCTCCGCCTAACTTCTGAAATTTTATTCGCTAATTAAATCCTTATCACTAAAAGTCTAGAATCAGCTGTCCACGTTTCTTGTTATCTTGATCATTCTTATGCTCAGTAACCTTCTACCTTGAGCGGCCCTTGGGTCTTGTATTGGGTGAACATTAGTAAAAGGAAAAATTACCGAGTACTTTGCGGTCGATTGTTTTCCTTTCAAGACTTTAAAGATTCATCATTAATATTTACATTCTTTACATTATTCAGACTGTTATCCTCATCTTCATTGTCATATTCACAACGTTTCGGCCTTCGGCCGTTGTATGCATCGGACTTCTTCAAGTGATTGGAATTTTGAACCGAAACATTTTGAATATGGCAATGAAGACGAGCATAACAATCTGAATAATGTACATAATCATAATACTTCATTTCAGAGATATAGACAGATATTGAAGGCACGACACGTGGAACTAGAACAATCTACCCCGGTGGACGAAATAAAGGGTTCGCTTGGAAATTCCAATCACCTGAAGAAGGACGGAGTGTAAAACGGCCGAAACGCTGTGAATATGGCAATGAAGATGAGGATAACGGTCCGAATAATGTAAATAATCATAATACTTCATCTCAGAGATAGAGACAGAGATTCATTATTAGTGTTTGAGGAATGCTCTGTTCGGGGTTCAAGATCCAACGACCTTTCTTGAGAACGATATTTTATAAACCGATTTCGTACTTGTCTGTCATTTATGATCTCGTGACCATTTTTGGTCCAATATTATTCATTTTGACAAATTTTTATTTCATGTTGTTTATGTTTTTGTTTTTTTTATAACAACCCTCTAACAACCCTCTAATTTTTTTTTATAACAACCCTCTAATTTTTTTTATAACAACCCTCTAATTTTTTTTTATAACAACCCTCTAATTTTTTTTTTATAACAACCCTCTAATTTTTTTTATAACAACCCTCTAATTTTTTTTTATAACAACCCTCTGATTTTTTTTTTTATAACAGCCCTCTAATTTTTTTTATAACAACCCTCTAATTTATTGTACAGTTATTAATAAGGATGTCCAGTAGTGTAATGGATTGCTGCTCGGATTGAGGAATCGAAAAGCAAAGTTCCAATTCCAGTCGAGTTCATTACATTCGCTTAACGTGCTAATACTCTTGAGAAAGGTAGGAATCGAACTCTTAAACCCCAACCACCACAGCTATGGGTAAATAGTAGTCCACACTGGATTCTATACATTTGAGAGGCAATTTGAGACTGCAGAAAGAAATGGCATCCTACTGCGGGAAAATCTTCTACCTCGTCAGTCATGATCCGGGTATCACGTATGCCACCTAACTGAATCTGAGGATTCAATTATTTTTATTTACCAAATACTGAGGCATGTAAACAAAATAAACCTTTCAGTCATTTGAAAAAAATAAAGAGTGAAATGTTTCTCTAACAGGTAGTCTTCGTGACCTAATCGGCAAGTCAGCTGCTCCAGACAGACTTCTTGAGAATATAGGATGCCAGTTTAAATAAGGTCAGCGTTTTATTCCTTATTTATGTTATAAACGTCTCCATAGCATTATACTTTGACTTGTACTCCCATAATATTATGTGAGGTAAATGCTCTTTCAATCCTTCCATTAGTGGAACTAAGAAATACATTATTTAACCCATTGTGTGTGCTGCCACTGTCGTATGTCAATGTACTCCAAAGTTATTCTTAACTGCTATGAATTATTCGTAGTTAAGATGCTTCATTCGTCATTGCAACTAGTTTCCCAAAAAGGAAATTACTTATAACTTCATCTAACACCTTACCGTATTTAAAATAGAGAGAAAAGGTCGTTATTATTTCTGTATCCTTTTAATATATGTATATTATAATATTTAGAATTAAGATAACACAGTCAATGACAATGTCATGGTTTCATCATTTTTTTTTAATGAAAGAAGAAAAAGCACGTTCAGATCTGGTATCAATCATTATTTTCATGTATAATTTAAAACGCAGATGGGGACTCAATAGAGATTGGCAAATCCCAAGAGAAAGGGCATTATTCATTTAATTTCAGAAACTAAAAAGAACGAAGAAAAAAAATATCAAAGCAAAAAGTAAAACGCAAAAGAATAAAAAAAGGAAAGATTACAAAGAAAAAGAAAACAAAATAGAAAAAGAAAATAAAAAAAGAAAAGAAATAATTAAAAAAGAAAACGAAAATAAATAAAAAGGTCGAACGAAAAGAAAGAAGAAAAGATACCTATATATATATAATATATTATGTATAATATTATATATATATATATATATATATATATATATATATATATATATATATATATATATATATATATATATAATATTATATTTTTGCTCTGTGTTGTACATAGAGCTCTACCTGGATTTTATCCTCTCGGAAATACACACACACACACACATATATATTGATCACTAATATATATATATATAATATATATATATATATATATATATATATATATATATATATATATATTGATCGCCAATATATATATATATATATATATATATATATATATAGTTTATCTCTAAACCCCTTGGTGTTGACAATCCTTACAAGCTATACCATATGGGGTATCTTTGAATTTCTCTTATAGGTAAGATATATATATATATATATATATATATATATATATATATATATATATATATATATATATATATATGTATAGCTGTTCATATCTATGTATCTCAAGCTATTCATATCTATCTCAAGGTGTCCATGCCAAGATGTTAATAGCCATATATCTCAAGATGTTAATATCTATCATTCTCAAGATGTTCATATCTATCTCAAGATGTCCATATCAACCATATATCTCAAGATGTCTATATCTATCCATCTATCTCAAGATGCCCATATATATATCCATCTCTCTCAAGATGCCCATATATATCCATCTATCTCAACATGCCCATATATATCCATCTATCTCAACATGCACATATATATATATATCCATCTATCTCAAGATGCACATATATATATATATCCATCTATCTCAAGATGCCCATATCTAAACATCTATCAGATTGATAGACGAAACCATTGTAGAGATAGGTTAAAAATTAATATTTTTTTGAAAAGTTTAAAACCATTTGATTTTTCATTCTTTTTTCGCAAACGAAAATATCCGCATTTTTTTCTCAAATTCTGCTGATGTACAAGAATATATTCGATAACACAGTTAATTCTCTGAGAGAAATTCTTATATAATGTGAAAAACGAGGAAAATTTTGGGAATGTTCTTGTCGATAATCCAAATTTGATAAAAAACAGTAGTGTAGTTGGCCTCTGCATATGTTAATCATTATCATTTTACCTTCAGGAAGGTTAAGCATTACATACATACATACATACATACATACATACATACATACATACATACATACACACACACACACACACACACACACACACACACGAAGATGGCGATTCAGAAAAATGATTCATATAGCTGGCATCCCACAATTGTGAGCCTCTACTCAATACAAGGCTAATGAAGTTCTTTATTGCAAATAAGAATCTCTCATATCGAACAAACAGCATCAAACTATGACTTATAAAACACAATCTTCTGCTTGTTCTGTTAACTTCGACTCGTCATGCTTTTGATCTAAGAAATTTTTAATAGCATTAAATTTAGACTTTCAGACCAACAATGTATCTCTGTAATATAGTTGATTCACATTTTGTATTACGTTAAAAAAATGTCGAATAATAAACACACACACGATGGTTAATATTTTATTTGTTTAATTATGGTTGAATTTCTAGTTCTTTCAGTTAAAATAGACAACAAAAATCCTGTAAATTTATTTTAAAAAAGTCTAATTAGCTGAATTTATTTTCTATACTCCACCAAAACTTAAAGTTAGAAATTTAACGTCATTAAATTTAACGTCATTAAATTAAACGTCATTAAATTTAACATTAAATTAAACAAATGTTTTTTAAACAGTTAACTTCTCCGAATCTCTCTTAATTAACTCTAAAATCTAATGAACAAATCCATATTTTCAAATATACTGGATGAAATTAAAAATAAAGTTTTTGCATCTGTCTATATTTCTCAAGGACATATGGCACAATGAATAAAGACGTTGGTTAGATCCAGTGACACGATCCAAAGAGTGTGACTTCAATACCCAGTTAAGGCAATGGAGAACTTGGAGAGGGGAATTAACAGGAAATAACTGATAACTGACATCCATTAAACATTGTATGTGGAACTAGAACAGTCTACACCAGTGAGCAAAATAAAGGGTCCAGTTCGACATTCCAACCACCTGAAGAAGGTCAGAGCGTACAACGGCTGAAACGTTGTAATAAATATGGCGACAAAGATGAGGACAATAGTCCGAATAATATAAATACAGTTTTTGCATTTGATATAAATATATACTATTTACATCGTTCGAACTGTTGCTCTCATACTTATTGCCATATTCACGACGTTTCGGTCGATGTACGCCCCGGCCTTCTTCAGGATCTGTCTATATTTTGGGGATGAAGTATTGTAATTATTTACATTATTCAGACCATTATCCTAATCTTTATTGCCATATTCACAACGTTTCGGCCGTTATGCCGCTCCGGTCTTCTTCAGGTGATATATATATTGGAATTTCGAACCGAACCCTTTATTTGGTCCACGGGGGTAAATAGTTCTAGTTCCACGTGCCATGCCTTTTCTGTATATCTCAGTTTCAGTTAATTCCCTTTAGTATCTCAACTCTTCAAACCCTGCAGTGGCTAAATATTGAACTCACAACTCTTTGGGTCAAGTCACGTTTTGGATTACTTAAACCAACGTTTTTATACACTGGGCCATGTGTCCCTGGATAAAAGCTTTGGTTGAAGTAATCCAAAATGTAACTTGACCCAAAGAGTTGTGAGTTCAATACCTGATCACAACAGAAGGAACAATGACATGGAGAGTCGAGTTACGGAAGGGAAATAGCTGGAACTGAGATATCCAGAAAAGGCATGACACATGGAACTAGAACAATCTACCCTCGTGGGCTAAATAGTCCAACGTATATTACCTGAAGAAGGTCGGTGTGGTACAACGGTCGAAACGTCGTGAATATGGCAATGAAGATGAAGACAACAGTTCGAACGATGTAAATAGTGTAAATAATTACAATACCTCATCTCAGAAATATAGACAGATCCTGAAGAGGGTCGGGGCGTAAACGGTCGAAACGTCGTGAATATGGCAATGAAGATAAAGACAACAGTCCGAACGATGTAAATAGTTACAATACCACATCTCAGAAATATGGACAGATCCTGAAGGAGGCCGGGGCGTACAAAGGTGGAAACGTCGTGAATATGACAATGAAGATGAAGACAACAGTCCGAACGATGTAAATAGTGTAAATAGTTACAAGGCTTCATCTCAGAAATGTAACAGATAAATACATACAACTGTGAAAATCTCCCTTTTTATAAACTTTTAATTTCTTCATGGCTGTAAGTTCAACCCAGTATTTATTAAAAGGATGCCATTAGTATACATTTTGTGTTGAAACATGGAGAATCAAATTCTAAGAAGCTTTATGAAATGTATTATGAACATTAATTTCAACGCCATTTATGTTTGTGTTAAAACCCACGGCAACCGACACTTAGTTTTTAATTATTTAAATTATGACTGCATTAGTTTTAATATTTTTTCCTTACGATTCGACTCTCAAGGATTTTTGTTTCACATATAAATGCCAAACGAAATTCTTTCTTTACCCCCCCAAAATGGTTAAAATCGATGTAATCCAGTTGGAATAATCAACATTCAAACAGAAAATAAAATGTTATTAATTTCATAACAACAGGTTTTTAAAACTAATACATTCAATACAAAATTAACGAAAATTTCAGATAAACGATATACATTCTAAGTGCATAGAACATTTTTGAAAAGAATGCGATATGCAAGGAAAAACATAACGTGTAATAAGGGCATAAAATATAATTTTATCACCACCGCCATTATGCCATTAGGTAAGAAAGATTAGAGAAAATGTTAATATATAAAGTATTTGTATCCACTGTAAAAAATCAGTGAAACACTATAAAAGTATGATGTAATAATTTGTATGAGAAATCTTTTAGGTGAAAAAAGAATCTCTAAATATTCATTGGTTTCAATAAATGTTTCTGTACGAGCCCTTATATGAATCAATCTATTGAAAACGGTATTTTACGAGAAAAGTTTATTAAAATATAATTTACGGTCAATCGAACAAATTGTATTTAATTTTATGAAAGTATTTGTTATGAATAATCAATAGAAGTCTCCCCTTGTTTTGTTACTCTCCTCTTTGAGAGAGCTATTTCTGTTTACTGAGATTATAAAAGGACATTATGCGTGAATCTTGTATTCTCAGTTGAATAAAGCTTTCTTAAAACCTACACCTGCGTACTTTTGTCATTACGGTATTTCGTACACTAAAATATTTCTATATCTATAAGTTGTCAGAGGAAAGAAATGAGATGAAATTTTATATGAAATTTCAAGCAGAAATATAGAAAATATAGTCTGAATTTGAAAATACATAAAAAATATCTGAAAAGAGAAGATTTTTAATGTTTGAAAATTCTTTATTTTTCTTGAACACTTCCGGAACGTTCATATTAAACAATAAGAATTATTATATTGAAGAAATATTAAGTTTAACAAAATCCAATGAACCAGAGATATTTAAAATAGCACTATGCCATTAGCATGTATGGAAGATCGTTTAAAAGTAATGAAATAATCTTGGGTTACTTTTGGCCTTTATTAGAATGTGCACAAAGAAAACTGGATTTTTGTTAGTTTTAATCACCCATACTTTAAATGTCCTATGCGGGGCTCGTAAACTTGATCGAACTTTTATCATTTATGGCGTAATTGAAGTAATTTGGATTTCTATAAAAATAGTTTAAAACCGGTTTTAAGTAACCAGATATAGTTTGCTTTTTTAAAACTAATTTTGTGTTATTTTTTAAAAGCTGAAACCTAACTGAAAAATTAAAGTTACAGCAATATTCTTTTAAAAATCGTTATAAAATAACAATGATAAAAATTGAAATGGTGTAGAAACACCAAACATCTTTTTAGCTAATTTGAGAACGCTGAAAATGACATTATTTTTTCTTGGTTAGCTACCGTCTTTGCTGTACGGAAATGCCTCTTTTTTTTTAAAAAGGATTTTTTTCATTTATTTTCTGTATATATGATATTGACCGATGACAATATTTCTCAAAACAAAATCGTAGAAACCTCTCAATTCGTATTTAAATCAACAAATATTGGTCTGCTTATTGATAAATATTATTTTTGCAATAACAATCGGGCCCTAAGTTTTTAAAAATAACATGATTGAATATACCAAGACCAACAAGTATTTTCATCAAATCATTTAATAAACTAACACCAAAAATAAAACCTTCGTGAACATAAGAATTATGGTAAAAATGTTCTCTTTCTTGATTGGCATGTTCAATGTTATTTAAGTCCCTTTTGATACTCCAGCAGTATCATGTACAATGGAATAGGTGCATTCAATTGGGATGTCTTTAGTTGGAGTTTCTTTCCAACTGTGAAAACAAAATGCTCTCAATGTGCTTGGTTTCCTTCCATAATGAAGGGATAAAAATCATGGGATAAATTTATGAATATCAAGCAGAAGATTTTAGGGTTTCATTTTTTTTGATGTCACCTTAATTATCAGGTTTACTAAAGTGTATTACTGATAAAGTTTATCAGTTAATTTGAAATTTGGAGATAAATTGGAAAAATTCGGTAAATTTTTTTGACAAAAACCCCACATTTTTCTTATAAAAATAGTTTATTTCAGGTGGCTGACAAATTGCTCGGCCTACCTGACAATTGATGGGTTTCTACAGTAAGCTTTATTAACTAAATTTTGCGATCAGTCAAGATCTTTTTTCCAAAATGAGCAATTTCAATACAACAAAATTGGTAGATAATCATGAAAAACTAAGGTCATTTTTGGAATGAGCAACATCAAATTAGCTAAAATATGTGTTTTTATTTATTGGCAGCAAAATCGGCGATAATTAGCAAACATTATAATCTATGTGATGTTAAGTCGACGTAAAGGAACGATTTTGTAAAACGTTTCTTGTTTACATGTGTAATTTCTCAAATCAGGATTCATTCTGTAATTGTAAGATAAATCGCTAGAATTTTCAAGAAGTATTTTTCGCTGTTGACATCATTCTTTTATTGCTTTAGAGTCAATAATATGTAAATATTTTATAAGTGAAAGACTGGTGGTAATTAGATTCTATAAAAATGTAGAATTTTCAAAAAGTATTGTTTAAAAAATTCAAACAGACCAGCAGATAACAAAATGAGTTTTTAGAGAGAATCGTTTTGGTATCAATTTATTTTGTTGATTCTGAAAAGGAAAGGAAGTAAGTAAGAAAATACTTACCAACATCAGTGTTTCTTGGTTGAATTTCGTATTTTCCTTTCATTTTCTTGCAGATCACATTGTTTTTTTTTTTAAATATCCTTTTTCATTTAAATTTATCCATGTACTTTGTTTTTTTTTATCCACGTATTTTTTTTATTTATCCACTTACGCTGATTTATAAAGAAATTATCCACGTACTTCGTTGTTTTAAACAAATTTATTCATGTATAGTGTGGTCCGAATGTCTTGTCACCCATATCTCTCTTCCAAACCGTAGGAGCCAGTGTCAGCCATCTAAAACAGAAAATTATATTATCTATGGGTGACAAGACTTTCAGACCACCCTGTACTTTATTTTTTAAAAGTATCCACATACTTTGTTTTTTTTAAATTTATCCACGTACTTTTTTAAAAAATTTATCCACGTACTTTTTTTAAAAAAATTATCCACGTGCCTTTAAAAATCTATCCACGTACTTTTAAAAAAACATCTATCCACGTACATTGCTTTTTAAAAAATTTATCCAAGTGCTTTTTTCAATTAATTCCACGTACTGTGTTTTTTTTTTAAAATTTTCCACGTACTTTGCTTTTTTTAAAAAAAATATCCACGAATTTTGATTTTTTAAAATTTATCCACGTACTTTGTTTTTTTTTAAAATTCATCCACGTACTTTGTTTTTTTAAAAAAATTCATCCACGTACTTTGTTTTTTTTTTAAATTCATCCACGTACTTTGTTTTTTTTTTAAATTCATCCACGTACTTTGTTTTTTTTTTTAAATTCATCCACGTACTTTGTTTTTTTTTTAAATTCATCCACGTACTTTGTTTTTTTTTTTAAATTCATCCACGTACTTTGTTTTTTTTTAAAAATTCATCCACGTACTTTGTTTTTTTTTTAAAATTCCTCCACGTACTTTGTTTTTGAAATTCATCCACCTACTTTGTTTTTAAAATTCATCCACGTACTTTTTTAAAAAAATTCATCCACGTACTTTGTTTGTTTGTTTTTTTTAAAATTTATCCACATACATTTTTTAAAATTCATCCACGTACTTTGTTTTTTTTTAAATTCATCCACGTACTTTGTTTTTAAAATTCGTCCACGTACTTTGTTTTTGAAATTCATCCACGTTGTTTTTAAAATTCATCCACGTACTTTTTTTAAAAAATTCATCCACGTACTTTGTTTGTTTTTTGTTTTTTAAAATTTATCCACATACATTTTTAAAAATTTATCCATGTACTTTTTCCAGACGTTATCCACGTATTTAGTTTCCCCGTCATTGTAGTAAAGTAACAGTAGGCTCTAATGTAATCCTGAAAAAGAAAACAAAAGAAGAGTTATTTCAGATGTTTGTTTGAAATATTCGGCACTATTAAGCAAGAAAACTATTTCTATAAAAAGACACATCACTTAAAAATCGTGTACGATAAGTTCGTAGCCTTATATGTGCTTATCAGTTGAAGTTTGATCTGAAACTTTTATTTGATAATGTTTGATTTATGTAATTAATATTCATTACCGAAATTGACAAAAAAAAAAAAAAAGAAACAAAATACATAGGAAAATAAATATTTATGAAAAATAAATTCGATTTTTCTCCTCGGGCTTATTGGTCTACCTAAATATTCATCAATGAATTAAGGGCATTGACAGCGAAAAACAAATATTTGTTGTACAAAATGAATGATCTTTTCATGATTAGGCTTCGAGGATATTGACGCACCTACGGATGAATCACAGAATTAAATGAATTGGTAAAACTGTATCTACGTATATTCAAGTATTTATTTCTGTTTGGTTTGGTTTGATTTTACGGCATATCAACCTCAATGCCGACTAGATTTTTATTGCTGGTAATATTCTTTTCAAAAATGTATTGCTGGTAATATTTTTTTCTTCAAAAATATATTGCTGGTAATAATTTTCCTCAAAAAATTTATTGCTGCTATTAAAACCTATTTTTACACTTTCAGTTTGGGGAGTTAACTATTTACCCATAGTTAGGGGGGCCTTGGAACACCAGCAATTAAGAGGTGGTTCTGTGCTCCTAAAAACATTCTGATCAGAGGCCTTGCTGTTGGACATAGTTTATTGTCTGACGTAAGACGCTTTATTTCTGTGTCCTGATTAGTTTGAATAAACATCAAAGATTCATTGCAGCTCTTCGTGTAACATGTGATATCATGGGTAGAATTTATTTTTTAAAAAAGTCAGCAAAAGTTTATTTAGCTCTAATGATAAAATATATTCTTCTTCGTGAATCCGTAGACTCTGGTCGTGAAGTTTAGGGCTACAGTAAAACCAGGCTAGGGTGGTGGGTGTGGTTTCAGTAGTAGGTAGTTTTTACAGGGTAGAGTTACTAGCCCCACGCCCAACCGATTTCGAATTCAATGTTGTTTTTTCTCCTACAATGGCTACCAACCAAGGCCATATAACCCAGTATAACACGCTATTTAAACCATAGGTGCAAGGAAGAAGAAATGGTTTCGCCTCTTTGCAAAGGGCGTCTACAAAAATGTAAACACAATGGCCGGAGTTTGAACATGGCTTTTTTTTTTATACATTTACTAAGCGTGGAACATGATAATCATGTTGCGAAGAAAATTATTTGAAAAATAATAATCGTGCTATGCCAAATAATTATCGTTCCTGTTGGAGTAGGGTGTGGACTAAAGGAAATAATTTGCCGGTAATTTATTTGTTTTTTTTTAATCATTGCACCCCAAGCAAGGCAATAAAGTCACTAAGACACAAAGGGGGGTTACTGCGTGTGAAAGTATAAGAAAAAAGTTATTAAGGACGAGAACTATTAAAGAAGTGGAATCAAGAAGACAGTTGATAACGATGGATATTGCATTTAAATTTTTGAAGATCTAAGTTGGCTGGAAAGCATGAAGTCGGAAGAGTGCTCCAGAAGCGAGAAGTACGAGAAAAGAAACAAAAAAACTTACGGTTACATTTAGCCTGTGAAATGGTGAGACTTTACCGCCAATCAAGTACTGCGCTTAAATTCTTAAAGTCTAGGTAGCATAGAGCAGAGTTTGTCAGAACAATTACCATGAAAGTATTTATAGAAAAGGCAAAGGGAAGCTACATTACGGTGGTTGGAAAGGGACTGAGGCTCTTATGCCAGGTTAGGACCAAATAACATTGCTGATTCTTCTTTGGATTTTATCAAGAACCTCTAAGTATTTAGCAGGAGCACCAGTCCATAGCTGGCAGTAATTTTCGAAGCATGGACGAACGGTAGACTTATAAATATGTAAGATAGATTTTGGCGGGAAAATTGTCTAGCACAACACAATGAACCAACCACCCTAGCAGCAGACCTAGTAACTGATTCAATATAATCTTTCCACTTCATATCAGTTCTAGTATCTTTTGTGTGCTCCCCCTACCAGGGACAAGTTCAATAAACAGGAGGGCCAGACAGGCTCAATGGAGTAATGTAAGTTCTCTAACCTACGTCACCTTCTAACAAAGGGTCTTTTGGTAATTTTAATGCTAGAGTAGGCTACGGATTTCACACACACACACAAATACGAGAAAGCGAGATGTCTTCCCACATGTATGAGATGAACTAGTAGTGGTTTAATTATTCATGTTAAGGTTTAAGATACTTCAAAGTCAATATTCCCCAAAAGAAAAAAAAAGAAAAAAAAAGAGAGATTCTGGTTTGCACTGCTAAAATGAGACTCCAACAAAAATATACAATATGATGACCTCATTATAATATGACCGTCAAGATTTGGAATATTATTGCAAAAAAGCAAGGTCATACTAAATTGAGGTCCAAGAAAATGTTCATACAGTAAACTGTTACCTTGTATATGTTTAGTATGACCATGTTATAATGCAATCATTGACCCCATCACATTACATCCAAATTTGTGTTAAATTATCATGTGTAAATCAGTGTTTTCTGTTTTAAATCATTTCTACCCAAGCAAGGCGATAATGCCACTAAGATGTAAGAGTTTACTGAGAGTGAAAGAAAATGAGTAAACATTAGTGAAGAGAAAAGACAATAAAAGAACTGGTTTCAGGAAGACAGAAGATGAAGACTGATGTTGTATTTAAACTTTTGCAGATCATAGATGACAGAAAAAGACAGAGATTTTCACAAGCAAGAAGAGAAACTATTACCACAAAATTTATGGTTACATCTATTTATTTTAACAGTAAAACAACAAAACCTAGTTGTCAGTCTAGTACTATGTCTAAATTCAAAGTACCAAGGAGGGAAAAGCTCATTGGAACAATTGCCATGAAAATAGTTATAGAAAAGAGAGAGGGAAACCACAACAGAATGATGGGAAAGTGATTAAAGTTGAGATGCCAGGCTAGAACCAATAACATAACAGACCCTTTGGATTTTATCAAGAATCTTGATATAGCACAAAATCACATATAGCAGCAATATTCATTGCACAGATGAATGGTAGATTTATAAATGTGTAAGATCGATTCTGGAGAGAAAAATTGTCTAGCACAACACAGTGAACCCACTTTCCTAGCAGAAGATCTAGCAATTGATTCAATATAATCTTTCCACTTCATGTCAGCAGAGAACTTTGGCCACTCTCCTGGAGGTTAACATCAGCCATATTGATGAAAGTCAGAGAGGGGTTTCTGTTCATCATTGAAAATTTCTTCAATGGCGTGCATGAAGCGTTTGATCTGGGCTCTGCATGAATCGGAAAATTAATTCCACGTACTTTAAAAAAAAAATTTATCCACGTACTTTGCTTTTTTGTTAAAATTTATCCACGTACTTTGTTTTCATTTTTAAATTCATCCACGTACTTTGTTTTTTTTTAAAATTTATTCGCGTACATTTTTTACAAAAAATATCCATGTACTTTTTCAAGGCGTTATGCACGTATTTAGTTTCCCCGTCATTGGGGTAAAGTAACGGTAGGCTCTGATATAATCCAACTGGGTGTCTAACCACCCTCCTCACCAGGAGAACTGATCATGCGGCACGTAGGACTGGGTTAAATATTGTGCTTATTTGTGTGAATAAAAGTAACGTTTTTCTACTTCGGATTAGAGTGTAGTATCTGTTTGATACTCACTTGGAATCTGTTATATTTTCCTACCGAGAAACCAATACCCTTGTGCAAATTAATTGAAACAAAACGAATGATTCCATTATTATTCTTTTTTCCGTATCTTTCCAATGAAACATGACCCAGTGTACATATTAGTATGCAAGTATGAAGTCGTTCATTGCAGATTGACCACAGATTTTCGATTGGATTTAAAGGCTTGCCAGGGTGTTCATGCAGCGTTAAAATTTTCCTTGGAGTAATGTCCATCGTAGACAAAGGCCGTAGGACAACTAATCGACAGTCGAGACAATAGTGTCTTGGCATGATAAAAATCTGATGCAATCACGGATGACGCAATATTTTTAAGGCCAAACAAATTTCATTATACACCCCGAAAATAAATTCATATTACTGCATACCACTGCAAATGACATAATCTGAGAAAAAAAAATAGAAATCGATTACACCCTGTCACTCAAATGGGTTCTAGAACTGACCGTATGGTGAGGGAAAGGAGACTAAAGCGGTTGTTTCAATTAATTTGCACAAGGGTGTACATAACATTAATTATAAAGTAAGTGAGGGAGAGGAGCTGGAGAGGAAAAGGACATTAAGGGACAAATATATGCGTACAGAAAGGTTTTGTGGGTGGGGAATCAGATGAAAGGAAAAAATATATCGATAGAGATTCGAAAAAGTAAGGGACGAAATGGAGATATAGGGAAACATCATTTCCATTATTTACATTGTTCCGTCTATTGTCCTCTTTCTTTACTGTCATATTCACGACGTTTCGGCCGTTTTATGCTCCGGCCTTCTTCAGGATTTGTGTATATTTCTGGGATGAGGTATTGTAACCATTTACATTATTTATATTGTTCCGACTGTTGTCCCCATCTTTACTGTCATATTCACAACGTTTCGACCGTTTTACGCTCCGGCCTTCTTCAGGATCTGTCTATATTTCTGAGATGAAGTATTGCAATCTTTTACATTATTTACATTGTTCCGACTGTTGTCCTCATCTTTACTGTCATATTCACGGCGTTTCGGGCGTTATACACACTGGCATTCTTCAGGTGATTGGAATTTCGAACTGAACCCTCTATTTCGTCTACTGGGGGTAGAGTGTTCTAGTTCCATTTGCCATGCCTCTTCCGGATATCTCAGTTATCTTCCTTTAACTCAACTCTCCAAGTTTTTGTTCGCCTCTGCCTCACAACTCTTTGGGTCAAGTCACTGGATCGAACCAAAGATATTATCCACTGGTCCATGTGTCTACTCCAAGGGTCGAAATAAAGGGTTCAGTTCGAAATTCCAATCACCTGAAGAAGGCCGGAGCGTACGACGGTCGAAACGTCGTGAATATGGCAATAAAGATGAGGAAAACAGTCCGAACAATGTAAATAATTACAACACCACATCTCAGAAATATAGGCAGATACTGAAGTATGCCGGAGCGTACAACGGCCGAAATACCATGAATATGGCAATAAAGATGAGGAAAACAGTCCGAACAATGTAAATAATTACAACACCACATCTCAGAAATATAGACAGATACTGAAGAAGGCCGGAGCGTACAATGGCCGAAACGTCGTGAATATGGTAATAAAGATGAGGACAACATTCCGAACAATTGAAAATAATGTAAATAATTATAATACCTCATCTCAGAAATATAAACAGATATAGAGAAATATGTTTACTAATTGGATATCAAAAGATATGTGTTAAAAGTTGTAAAACCGGGGGAGGGGTAGAATAAACATTATCGAACATAAGAAAAGATGAAAATGGGGCTGTAGTAGAAGATATTTCTTCATTCCGTTTTCTTTTTTTACCATATGAAACTAAACCGTGTTTATATAATAGACATGAACGATTCACAATGGATACGGGTGAGAAGAAGAAGACACAGGCAAAGAGTGAAAGAAGAGGGCCGAGCTTGTTGAAAGGAAAAAGGACTGAATTTTTTGTTTAAACATCCGTCGGACGCTGACTCTAATTTTTGTGGAGATATGTTTTTAAGAAAGAAATAGGTGAAAACAATATACGTATAAAAATGAGAGGGTACATCAGAATTAAAAATGGCTAGCTTCTTCCTTTTGCCTGTGCTTTTCAAGCTTACACAAACAAGATATTTGTGCAAACTAGAGATTCTCAACCGTGAGGTACTTGTTTTCCAAGGAAGACACTTCAGATCATAAGGGGAAGAATTAAGCGAGGGGAGAAATTGGTTGCGGTTTTCTGTCAAATATTTTAATAAATGAGAAATATCACTTGTTTAGCAGATACCTGTGATTTGTGTTTTTCGTGGGTGTGAAGGTGGTGTAATGGATAGAGATAATGATTCGAAAAGTGAAATCGGAGAACAGAGTTCGAATCCAGTTCGGATTTGTTACATTCACTTTCACACAGATAACCTTGGAAAAGGCATGAATCCATCTCCATTCACTTTCATCTATGGCTTAAATAGCAAAAAATACATTTACTTGTGTATAACAACCAATATAGGAGAAGGGCAAGTTTGGTTTGTTTTACGGTGTATCAACACCTCAATGGGTTATTTAATGCCGACAAGACTTTTATTGCTGGTAATATTTTTTTCCTTCAAAAATGAATTGCTGGCAATAATCTTTTACAAAAATGTATTGCTGGTATTAAAACCTAATTTTACACTTTCATAGTGTTTTGATCCCAGTTAGGGGATTAACTATTTAACTATAACTATACACCTGATGAAGGCCGGATACAACGGCCGAAAAGTCGCGGTAGCTGCAACAACAAAGATGAGGACAATAGTCATTTTAAAGAAACACACACACACACACACACACACACACACATATATACATATATATATATATATATATATATATATATATATATTCTGTTTATACGTTATTTTTATACATACAAATAAGTAAATGCTCCGTTTATAATAAATAGTATTAACAGCATTTACCGGTCTGAATGTCCGAGAAATCTCATAGAAAATCGACATTTAGGTTTTTTCAAAAAAATAAAATCACATAATAATTTTATATAATTTTTTTTATAAAAAGCCGTCTATATAGCCTGACGTGCTATACCATTTAGCTACG
>OZ038492.1:103109284-103149284 GCA_964036315.1 Acanthosepion esculentum | reverse complement strand
TTGCTTACGTCATCAAAATACTTACTTCTGGAAGGCAAAAAAAAAAGTGTAACATTGAGGAAAGAAAGAGAGGAGAAAGGGTAAGACGGGAAAAAGAGACAGAGGAAGCAGAACAAAATCGAGGAATGGAGATGAGATGAAAAACGAAAAACGAACCCAGGAGGCAATAACAACACAAGCAATCATATTTTATTATTGTCCTTTTTATGGCCTTTTTTTCTTGTCAGTTTCTTTTTGGTATTGTTAACGCTAATTCGCTACCTGCCGCTTGGCTGACGACAAGATGATCAAATTTCAGATCTAAATTGATTGACCATTTAAAATACAGTACTACATTTATTATAAAATATATTCAGTTTGAATAGTCACAAAAATGACTTACAAGGGCCGAACATTTCAGCTCATCTTGTTTCCCAGGGTTTGTTACCAGACAGAACGTCGCGACATATTTCATTGAAGCTGTAGCTCTTTACACATTCCGCCAAAAAGTAGGTATACAGTAAAGAAAAACAGACGTGCGAAAAAAACTGTATGGATTATCTAATTTACGTATTGTATTAATTTACCTACTGTATACCTACTTTTGCAGCCCCTGTACATATTTTAAATCAATGACACACTTAAAAACATATTTATAAAAATTTTAAAAATTAAAAAAATAATTCTGTTCATTACTGAATAATTTTCCAAAAGTTCAACTAAATTATTATAATTATCTGTTTTTTAAGGGTTTAAAAAGATCAAAATTTTAAGTTTTTTGTATTTTTGTCTCCAACATTATGATTCCTCAGCTCAGGGTAAGGATTGTCCAGACTGAGTAGGTGGAGAATGTACATTAAATGGCATAAGTACATGTAAGTCATAATACAGACATACACGTATACATTGCTTACGTGCATACGTACACGCAGACAGAATTAACTCTTCTTTTATTATATAGAACTGGGGTGATGGAAATTCCACGACTGATGGCATCATCATTTTTCTAGTATCTAAGATATCATCATTGTTCTAGCATCTAAGATATCATCATTGTTCTAGCATCTAAGATATCATCATTGTTCTAGTATCTAAGGCATCATCCTTTTTCTAGAATCTAAGATATCATCATTGTTCTAACATCTAAGGTATCATCATTGTTCTAGCATCTAAGATATCATCATTGTTCTAGTATCTAAGATATCATCATTGTTCTAGCATCTAAGATATCATCATTGTTCTAGTATCTAAGGCATCATCATTGTTCTAGCATCTAAGGCATCATCCTTTTTCTAGCATCTAAGGTATCATCATTGTTCTAGCATCTAAGATATCATCATTGTTCTAGTATCTAAGATATCATCATTGTTCTAGCATCTAAGATATCATCATTGTTCTAGTATCTAAGGCATCATCCTTTTTCTAGAATCTAAGATATCATCATTGTTCTAGCATCTAAGGTATCATCATTGTTCTAGCATCTAAGATATCATCATTGTTCTAGTATCTAAGATATCATCATTGTTCTAGCATCTAAGATATCATCATTGTTCTAGTATCTAAGGCATCATCCTTTTTCTAGTATCTAAGATATCATCATTGTTCTAGCATCTAAGGTATCATCCTTTTTCTAGTATCTAAGGTATCATCATTGTTCTAGCATCTAAGATATCATCATTGTTCTAGAATCTAAGGTATCATCCTTTTTCTAGTATCTAAGGTATCATCATTGTTCTAGCATCTAAGATATCATCATTGTTCTAGTATCTAAGGCATCATCCTTTTTCTAGAATCTAAGATATCATCATTGTTCTAGCATCTAAGGTATCATCATTGTTCTAGCATCTAAGATATCATCATTGTTCTAGTATCTAAGATATCATCATTGTTCTAGCATCTAAGATATCATCATTGTTCTGGCATCTAAGGCATCATCCTTTTTCTAGTATCTAAGATATCATCATTGTTCTAGTATCTAAGGTATCATCCTTTTTCTAGTATCTAAGGTATCATCATTGTTCTAGCATCTAAGATATCATCATTGTTCATGCGTCTAAGGCATCATCATTGTCCTAGCATTTAAGTCATCATCATTGTTCTATAGTCTAAGACATCATCATTGTTTTAGCGTCTAAGGCATCATCATTACTCTAGCATATATATTTAACCTTTCTTGATAGAACTTTTATTGGCAAAATGTCGGGTATTTAATAATAGAAATGATTAAAACAAGAATAAAAGCCCTTGATTTTATAAAATTTCCTCAACCCCCCCTATACCCAGTCTTTTCCCTTAATTTCACTGTCCGTAATACCTTGCATACTAGTTGCACTCCTGCATTGTTTGGGTTGAATAACTTTAAAAAAAAAGGTTAACAAACTTACCCACAAAAGAAATGGTGTGTCAAATGATCAGTTTTGTTTTCTTGACATTGCTATTACAGTATGCACTTTGCTTTTACAAGTAAAATTGTTAAACTTCATCAGCGTAGAAGCATCCAACTATCTTATGTTAAGATTATGAGCATCGATATTAAATCGTATATACGGCTAACCTAGAAGCTAGAGTCGAAGAAAGACAAATCAATATAACTTTGTCTATCCTGTACGGCTTTCGACGGCCATTAGTGACTCTGCAATAGACGTGAAACACCATTTTTGTTCGTTACTGGTAAATAATTACTAGTGGATTATTAAGCATTCTTTCTCACTCAGTAACCCCTTGTGTCCCAGTGACTTTATTGCTGTATTTGGAGTAGAACTAGTAATAAAATAATGAAGAGTTCATCCACGTAGATTGTTGTGATAAGAAACGGCATTAAGATACAGTAAAACTATTAATACAATAACTGAAATTGTTTTATCTACGAAAAATGAATAAAACTAACTGTAATATTACTTGGTATCAAAAAGAGAAGAGTTGCAGAAAAAAAGATCTGGTTTTACAGAAGGATCCTTCGAATACTACGGACGGAACATTAGAGCAAAGAGGACATTTTAAGGAAACAAAAAGTACGTGTATACTTATAATCAGGAAGAGACATAATAATATAGTGAGGGAATACACTTACCACGCCAAGCGTGTAAATCCAACATGGCCGACGTTGCGAGGAAGCGACGATGTCACGCGTAGTCGGGAGGAGCGGCCATTTGTAATCCCCCCTCTACGCATGTGTGACGCTACTTATTTGAATACGATCGGAGCGTTTTGAGAAGTGTCACTGTTGGACGGTACAGCGGTTGATTTCTAGGGGTTTTATGTGCACTGGGAATTTTGACATTGGATCAATATTTTCTTTCTGGAGTTTGAGATTTATTTGTTTTCTTTTAAATCTAAGCCATCATATTAACTTTATAACAATGTATTTTAGATTTTATTCCACTTTCGAAAAAATCTTTTCTACACTTTTATTAAAAGAAGTCCAGTCAATCAAGAAATGCCACAGACTGCCGCATTAATGTCATACCTCCACGCATAATAACTAAAACCTCCACGCATAATAACTAAAAAAAAACATATACATAAACATAAACGCTGAGACAGAACCCATTGCTTATAGTAAATAGTGTTATAAAATTATCAAAAAGAAACTGTTCAAAGTTTTTTCACTCCTCCATCTTTATTCTTGTGAAGAGAGATGTAAAAAAATGACAGCCTAACAGAAAGCAGAGACAAAAGCGAAATGACAAAGGCTAACCAATAATATTCTGACACGCACTTATGACGTCATAGCCCAAATAAAGAGATGTGATGAAGGCTGGCGTGGGAAGGTCAATTTGCCTTCGTTTTTATTTGGTTGACAAATATATTCTAAGTTGATTATGAAAGTCGACGGCTGCAGAACAAACAACAACTCGATAAAGAATAGAATTGAATAAACAAACAAGAGTAGAATACGCAAATAGAATTAAAAAAGAAAACCTGTAGATTTAATAATGATAATAATAATAATATTGACATAGCAGTCACTGCAGACTACAATGTATCTTTGAAGATCTTCAAAAACTATCAAAATACAAGGACCTTGAAATCGAAATCTCAAATGTGTGGCGCATGAGGACATTAACAATTCCAGTTGTAGTCGGAGCCCTCGGATTGATTGGAAAAGATTCCAATAGGCACATTGAAGGAATCCCTGGTAGCCCATGCCTTAAAGAAATAAAAAAATTGTACTCACAAGTACAGCCCACGAAGGGTTTTATCTATGTAAAATATGTACGATGTTTTTTTCAAAACTGCTCAGTGGAAAATGTCATGATGCCATTATTGAGTTTAGATCTCTAATCGGGACCCGGAAAGAAATGAGTATATATCAGAAACCAAAGGAAATAATAATAATAATAATAATAATAATAATAATAATAATAATAATAATAATAATAATATACAAGGACCTTGAAATCGCAATCTCAAAAATGTGGCACATGGGAACATCAACAATTCCTGTTGTAGTTGGAGCCCTTGGACTGGTTGGAAAAGATTCCAGTAGGCTGATTGAAGGGATCCCTGGAAGTCCATGCCTCAAAGAGATACAAAAAATTGTTCTGACAAGTACAGCCCACACTTAGGGGCAATGAGATAGGAGCATTGGGATAGGGGTACTGAGATAGGGACATTCTGATAGGGACAATGAGATAGGGGCATTGAAATAGGGACATTGCCATAGGGGCATTGTGATAGGGGCATTGAGGCAGGGGCATTGAGGCAGGGGCATTGAGATACGGGCATTAAGATAGGGGTATTGTGATAGGTACAATGCGATAGAGGCAATGACAGAGGAGTATTGAGATAGGGACAATGAGTTAGGCACAATGACATAGGAGTATTGTGACAGGTAAAATGAGATAGGGGTATTGATATGGGCATTGAGACCAGAGCATTGGGATTGGGGCATTGTGATAGGGGCATTGAGATAGGGGCATTGTGATAGGGGCATTGTGATAGGGGCATTGTAATAGGAGTAATGAGAGAGGTAGTGTGATGGAGACCTTGTGATAAGGACAATGAGATAGGTGCATTTTGATAGGGGCATTCATATAAGGGCATTCAGATAGGGCATTGTGATAGGGGTATTGAGACAGGGGCATTGGAATTAGGGCACTGAGATAGGGGCATTGTGATAGGGGTATTGTAATAGGGACAACGAGATACGGGCATTGGGTATGATAAAGAAGAGTACAAATTATCATGCAAAATTCCTGGACACATCATCATCTTAAAGCTACAAAAGATTACTTTGTGTAAAACTTCATGTATCATCCACAAAACACTCTCCATCTACACGAAACATCCCAAATATGCATAGTTAATTTTCCTACGGTATCCTTTTTACTCACAGACCCCAGAAGGGAATTTGTAATTAGGCACTTAAAATTACTCAACGACATGATGATGCCACACATATCATAATAATAATAATTATTATATTAACAATAATAATAATGTTATTAGAGACCGCAAACAAAAAAAAGTGCCTCCTTATTGATATGTAATGTATTTTTGAAGATATAAAAAGCTATCAAAATACAAGGACTTTGAAATCGCAATCTCACAAATGTGGCACGTGGGAACATCAACAATACCTGTTGTAGTTGGAGCCCTCGGATTGGTTGGAAAAGTTTCCAGTAGACTAATTAAAGGGATTCCTGGAAGCCCATGCCTTAAAGAAATAAAAAAGATTGTTCTCACGAGTACAGCCCTCAACTTACGAAGGGCTTTTTCTATGCAAAATATGTTCGTTTTTTTTGGTTTTTTTTTTGTTAGTGGAAAATGTCATGACGCCAATTCTGACCTTAGGTCTCTGGTTGGGACCCGGAAAGAAATGTGTACACACCAGAAATCAAAGGAAATAATAATAATAATAATAAATGCTCTAATGCTACACTCATATTTTCTGAGTTTCCTATTTCTTTTTCTTTTTTTATTATATCTTTCCTTCTTTCTTCTTTCCTTCATTCATTCATTTCATTTCTTTCTTTCTTTCTTTCTTTCTTCCTTCCTTCCTTCCTTTCTTCCTTTCTTTCTTTCTTTCTTCTGTTAGTCCGCTTGTTCAACCACCCACTTAAACACATACCAGCATAAACGTACACACAGAAATATTTTCAGCGCCCACGGCGAACTTTTTAAAAGTACATAATCCTCTTACACCTTTTCTTACCATTACTGGTACGGAAGGTTGGGTGCTCTAAAAACCACCATCACCACCACCACCCTTACCAACCGATGGGTTTTCTGCCACTAAAGTATTAGATATGATACTCTTCGCCAACTGTTATTTAGCTTACCGTTTGCCGCCATTATAAGAATTAAAGCAAGAATTTGCAGACATAGCTTCGGTGGCAGAGCGTAAAAATATAGAAACATGTTCTGTTTTCTCTTGTGTTGCATTTCTCTTTTATCTTCTCTCTATGTACGCCCCTGATCAAAAATTCAAGACCACTTTAAATTTTAAACATTTCTTACTTAAGGTTACTAATTTTATAATCTAAAAGACAAAAAGTTATAATCCGAACATTTTATTGAGAAATTGATATTTTTATGAAATGAGGTGTTTTACACTTGATCAAAATTATGAGACCAGAGAAAAAATTCTACGAAATTGTACGAAAAGTGTACGAAAACATTCAGCAACCAAATTTAATAGAGTTCTATCTCCACTGGTTTTGATGACTTCAGAAATTCTTTGGGGCATGTTAGAAATTAGTGTTTCCATTAAGCTGCGAGGAATATTGCCCCAGCTTCTGAAGATAGCTTCACGAAGTTCATCTTTTGTTGGTCTTATAATTTTGATCAAGTGTAAAACGCCTCATTTTATAAAAATGTCCATTTCTGAATAAATTGATCGGATTATAACTTTTTGTCTACATAACCTTTTAGATTATAGAATTAGTAACCTTAAGTAAGAAAAAGTTTATAATGTATCCATGACAACGAGTCTCTTATAAAAAATTTTTCAAGTGGTCTTAAAGTTTTGATCAGGAGTGTATCATTTTCATTCAAGGCGTGGACGATCATGGTTCTCCACATCTTGTTCTTTTATGATACTTTTTGGTGTATGTGTTATTTTGATTCTCTGCCTATTGGTTTAAGCCTGTCGCTGCTCTTCTTTGTTTGTCTTCCTTCGAGGCGCCTTGTGAGTGTTAGATTCGCCAAGCTTTATTTCCTCAGTATGTGTACAAAAATATCAACTGCTCCTTTCTGATTATTTGGAAACGTTTTTGTATAGGTTCTTATTCGCCCTAAAACTTCCTCATTTGTCGCTTGTTCTATCTATTTTATTCTCCACATTTTTCGATTCAATGCCATATCGGTCGGGCCGAGTGCTGCTTTATCGTTCATGACAAAAACAATCCAATATTCAGGATCACATCGGAGTCGATATTTATTCGTACAATAGTACAAAATGTGGCACAAGGCCAAAAGGGGGATTGGGGAAAAGGACAGTCTTCTTCTGTCTTAATTTCTAAACTTAGCTAGTCACAAACACTGACCCAAACATACCAACAATAGTCCTATGACCAAAACAACACATTCTCGTCTGCCTTTCTTACTACATTCACCATAATGCCTCAGGGTCTCTATTAAATCCTAACTAATTCCCATATGCACATTTCAAAGTCTGATAGGGGAATAAAACAACAATTTAAAAGCCCCAATGATTATGTACAATATGAATTAATACTATATACAATAAAACAAAGCCGCTAGGGTATCTCGGGAGATCTGTTGCCTTCATCCATCTGAAGGCGGTCTAGGTATGCTTAGCATTGAGATTCGTCATTATATGCTTTGCATCGGGTTCCTAGATCATTTGTGCCACGAATCGGATGAGGAGAGCGCCTTCTGGAAGGAAGACGCCCATAGAAATTTCCCATCCCTTAGAAGTGTGCACTCGTGCGAGGAGGAGGCCCACCGTTTACCCCGAGCCGAATGCTACTTCTACCTTGAATGTCGTCTTGCTCTGAAACGCCTCTTACGGGCGTCGGATGGCCTCTCCAACGTTCAAGCGTTGTCTCGTAGGCTATTATATCAAGTGTTAGTCAGAGGGTCCGTTCATGATGATCTGATTGACGAACTCGGACTTACGAAGAAGGAGGCTCGCTCAATATGGCCTTGGGCGCCTGGGTGGAAATGTCTCAATAACGATGAGGCATCCCTCACCTGGTGGGTGATGCGTGGGACCATCTGGGTCGCCAAAAACTTTGCTCAGAGGGCTTGGAGAAATCTCCAAACTGCCGACGCTGTGATGGGGAAGTCGAGACCCTTGGTCACGTTTTCCTTCATTGCAGGTTGCGTTAATGATTAAAAAAAACACTTGAAGTAAATCTCGGGAAAATGCTATTGCTTTCCTGCATTAAAAGAAAATATATCCGTGCTTGCTGAATTATAATGTCTTTTGTGGATGTGCTATATTGAATGGAAAATATTCGTCCTCCGACAGGAAACGAACCTGTATCCTATACGGAACCGTCATGTAGCCTACGTGCCTTAACCGATTGGGTCACAGTCTTTAAACTACAATCTTCCATCAATCTCTCACGTACATTCATATCTGCTCATGGTGTATCCAAATGTAAACAAATGACGTCACACATTATGAAATGGACAAAATTCGACAATTATTTTAAGACATTTTTATGTTTATACATTCTTTTTATAGATACAAATATTTAGGTATATATATAAAACTTCCCCATATATATATATATATATATATATATATATATATATATATATATATATATATATAAATTACATATAAATGAAATTCAATACCCCATATGTAATTTATTTATATATAATCTGTAATAAATACATTGAACTCCCTTTATGGATCAGTTTTAATATTTATATTATTAGGGTTCACTTGGATTATTTACCCACGGATTTTTACCTATATATATATATATATATATATATATATATATATATATATATATATATGTATGTGTGTGTGTGTGTGTGTGTGTGTAATACAAATATTGTTTTCTTTGCAACCACGAACATGAGACCTTTATTTTGAATCAATTCAATCAAATCGATACCAAGCCAACACCTTTCGTTTGAACAGTTCCACCAAAATATATCTAGTCATGTTCATGTGAACAGAAACCTTTGAAAGATGAATAATGCTAAAACAAAACAACACGCCTTACGAATAACGCTCACAATTCAAAACACATGACTATTTTAAAAACGAACTGTAAACAAAAAACAACGCCATAACTATTTTTAAAAAGTGCTGTCTTCATTTTTAGGTCTGCTTTTTAAGCGCGCGCTGCGTTTATTTTTGTCCGCTCGACAGCAAAACAAATGCAACAAGCGCAACTATCCGTGTTTCCCGCCATAATTCTGTACAATCCGCGTCTATTTTCAGCATTTCTATCTTTATCACTTCGATTTCCACATTCAACACAGTCGTTAACATCATCAGCAGCATTGGATAATCGCAGAACTATCGCGCATGCGCGTCACTGGAGATACCCTTGGAGTGACAGTGTGACGTCATTACAGCATCTAAAAATGAAATCGCATCCCACTGATGTTTATATATATATATATATATATATATATATATATATATATATATATATATATATGTAAACATTGAAATTCTAAAAATTAAGACTATGTAAATATAAAATAAATGTTTATGTTTAAACTCTACACAGTATTGGTAACTTTTACTGAACATTTTTATATTACTTGCCATCTATTACGTATTAAAACCAATATATATATATATATATATATATATATATATATATATATATATATATATATTACGATATATTTATTATAATAAATTGCAATAAAAACTTTTTACATCGCTACACAAGATCTTTCATGTTGCAGTATTATGATTGTACTTCGTCAGGCGATGTTAGATAACTAAAGGAAGTGAAAGAGGAGGGGTATGTCTAGATTAATGTCTAGATTAACCAATTAACATATATATATATATATATATATATATATATATATATATATATATATACATATATATATATATATATATAGAGAGAGAGAGAGAGAGAGATACTTACATATATATATATACTTACATATATATATATATATATTTATATATATATATATTTATGTAAGTATATGTGAGTGCGTATGTGTGAGTGTGTGTGTGTGTGTATGTATTTCAGTGGAATGCTCTTATCTCATTTCTCATTGAATCGCTGATTTTTTCAATCGGATTTCATAAAAACTGTTCCATTATCTTTTTTTTTATATTTTTTTATTCAACCATGTGGGGGACCAAAAGACCACTGCTATTTATCCCTAACTGCCGCTGACGTTCAAAATTTCACCCAGACTTTCGCTGATTTAACACACATGTACA
Source organism: Acanthosepion esculentum (assembly GCA_964036315.1). NCBI lineage: Eukaryota > Metazoa > Mollusca > Cephalopoda > Sepiida > Sepiidae > Acanthosepion > Acanthosepion esculentum. The sequence goes on along the minus strand of OZ038492.1, from coordinate 103,138,951 downwards.
CAGGGCAATGTCAGTTTTTCTCATTTACACACGTTTGTCCCTTGTTCGTTGAAAAACTCTCTCGCAGTATTCAACGGATGAATTCTTGGTGTTTGACGAACTCAATAAACAGTAATATATATATATATATATATATATATATATATATATATATATATATATATATATATATATATATATATATATATATATATATATATATATATATATATATATATATATATATATATTAGGACATTTTTTTAATGTTTATACGTTCTTTTTATAGATAAAAATATTTAAGTAAATGGTCTGTTTATAATAAACAGTATTAACGACATTTACCAGCCTGAACGTCCGAGAAATATTCATAGAAAATATTCGTCCTCCAACAGGGATCGAACCTGTATCCTATACGGAACCGTCATATAGCCTGACGTGCTTTTACCGATTTAGCCACAGAGGAGCGTTTCCGTTAGTAAGGTCGATTTTAAACTACAATTCTCCATGATACAGGTTCGATTCCTGTCGGAGGACGCATATTTTCTATGACAATTTCTCGGACATTAAGGCCGGTAAATGTCGCTAATACTGTTTATTATAAACAGAGCATTTACTTAAATATTTGTATCTATAAAAAGAACGTATAAGTATAAAATAGTCTTAAAATAATTGTCGAACTTTGTCCATTTCATAATTTATATATATATATATATATATATATATATATATATATATATATATATATATATATACACTCTCATACGCACAGACACACATACATACAGGTGTACACATTTTACTTCTCACCAACACATCAATATAACCAATTCGAGGCTAGGCGTAGATACATATCCGGGTCACAAACTCATATCCATACGACTTATGTTAGCTCTATCATTGATATTGAGCGCTTTCCACTCAGTACTGCGCATATATATATATATATATATATATATATATATATATATATATATATATATATATATATATGTGCGTGTGTGTGTGTGTGATGGAGCAGCCAATGCTACTGGAGAGATATTTTTCTTTGCTCTGTTGTTATCGTTCTGGGATCAAAGTGTATTATCTGTTCTCCCTATTTCTAATGGTGATGGAAATAATAGCCGTATTCCTACAAGGAAACATTTGGCATCCATTGACCGAGAAGCCAATGCAACTAGAGTTATATAAAACTGAAAGCAAAACGTTTCTTGCTCTTTTTCACTTTCATTCAATTTCTATCTATCTATCTATCTATCTATCTATCTATCTATCTATCTATCTATCTATCTATCTATCTATCTATCTATCTCTTCATTATCTATCTATCTATCTATCTATCTATCTCAGTTTCTTCATTATCTATCTATCTATCTATCTATCTATCTATCTATCTATCTATCTATCTCAGTTTCTTCATTATCTATCTATCTATCTATCTATCTATCTATCTATCTTCATTATCTATCTATCTATCTATCTATCTATCTATCTATCTATCTATATATATATATATATATATGTATATATATATATATCTATATATATATATATCTCTCTCTCTCTCTCTCTCTCTCTCTCTATATATATATATATATATATATATATATATATATATATATATATATACTATGTTATTTTATGTTATCTATTCTGTAGATATTTTGTTCTCGTGAAATATTACGCGAAACAAAAGCTAAACGCTTCTCCATCCTCGTCGTAAGAGAATATCACACAGGAAATGACACAAAGTCGCCATTCAGCCACACATGAATTATTATCTTTTATCTATGCATTAAGAATTTTCAATAATTTTTGTCTTCTTATTAAAGGATAAAAAAAGACAGAGAAAAATAACTCAAAAATATAAAATACAAGAAATAAGCGGAAAGAATGGAGTGCCCAGTTTTCAAACTCCAAACGCAAGGAACTTTTGCACACACCTAATACCAGCCATTCAGTGAATTCCCGAGACCAAATGAGGCGATGGACGGCCCACGCTTGTCAAGGTGTAAACCGTTAGAGTTAATTTTGGAAAGTCTCACCAGAAAATATCCGTTCGTTAACCCTGGCCCGTTTTACATTTGCTATTGTTGTACATTCCCCTGCTATCAAACTGGTTATGGTGAAGGAGGAGGGGGCGAAGTACGAGCTTTAGGGGGCGAAAGGTTAGCACGAAAGGATTTCTGTGTGGGGAGATAATATGCGTCACTGATGACGTCACTGGCCCTTTAAAACCCTCGTTTGTGCTACGGACGAAATTGTAGAACAGGCCGCCATCGACGCATTGAGTGAAGAGGTTTATGTGTGTGTGTGTGTGTGTGTGTGTGTGTGTGTGTGTGTGTGTGTGTGTGTGTGTGTGTTGGAATGCCGTTAATGAAATCAGAAAATATCGGGTTGCCTTGTTCAAATTAGATTCAGAAGAATAAAATTAGACATACACATTTGCACAAAAACATCTTTATCTGTCAAGATTATCTGCGAATCGATGTTGCTTGATGGGCGAAAAGGTATTGAATTAATCTGTCGTTCTCATCGTAGCTTCTATTCTTAGGAAATGAGCTTTATTTTAAATATCTCAACTTTTATATAATGTCTAACAATAGAGCTATAGATCGCTTTCATTGCTTCCCTGTGCCTTTTCTATAAAGACAGGTTGTCCCCAAAAGATTGTCATCATTTCGTATGCCAATAATTTTGGCAATGCTTGTTGAAATAACCCCAAATTTTCATAGAATGTATAGAAACAGATCAAAATTTTATAATTAATGTTTTTATTTTTGTTCTGTTTTCAGGTTGAGCCATGCCGTCCATTCCGAAAGAGAAGTCATTTTGCCTCTTGGAATATGCTTGCAGACAGTCACCCAAGACTTTGCAGCGTGCCTTCAATGCAAAATCTGGAAAAATCTTCACGAACTGGCAAAGAAATTTAGACTTGGTACCAAAATTTAAAGAGGAAGGCTGCTTATGCAGGTCTAAAGGATCTGGTATACCATCATTAACATCAGCATGTTTAGCAAGAGCTTAACTACCGACTTGACATGTAATGAACACTTATGAAATCGGTCTCATAATAAATTTATGATGTTCAACACCTAAACTGTTTAATTTCATTGAACTAGACTTAGTAGTTTTCGAAATAATTGCTTTTAAAATGATGTCATTTTTTTAGGACACGCTGTACTTTCATGGTAGTTTTTATGACGATCTTTCCCCTATGGTACCTCGACTTTAAGAATTTAAACGCAGCACTGGATGTGTCCGTAAGTTCTATGCTAACATTTTCTTCTGTGGCACTTCTCGTCTGTGGAACTCTCTTCCGGCTTCTTGCTTCCCTGTCAACTTTGATCTTCAAAAATTTAAATGCAATGTCTTCTTAATCTCTGTTCTTTTATTGTTCTCTCTCCTTAATAATGTTTTTTCTTTTTCTCATATATTCATCCTGGGTATGACGATAAACTACATCCAGCAGCAAGGTCTCTGACCGGGAGGTTTTGAGGAGTGTGGAAACACGTCTTATTTACTGCTGTTTCCAGGATAGTTGCAGTTTTATTTTTTTTTAAGCATTTCACCCCAAGCAAGGTGTGAGTGCGACTATCACGCAAGGGCTTATGGGGAGCAAGAATAAAGAGACGTGATTGAGGAAAGGATAAAAAAATAGAACGGGGAATTAGATCAAGGCATCAGAAAATGTCGATTGACATTACATTTGAATATTTGAAGACTGTAACTGTCAGGGAAGCAAGTAAGAGGAAGGGAGTTCCACGGACGGGAGGTGCGAGACATGAATATGAAATTTTATATATATATATATATATATATATATATATATATATATATGTATCATTAAATATAGTTTTTATGGCATATTTTTGCGAAAAAGTTGTCAGTATGAGGGACAAGGCGAATATAAATATAAACAATGTGGTCATAGGTATTAACGTTGGATGGTGACAGTTTGTTTCATATTTAAATGCAATCGTCAGACCAGGGTACTGAGTTCAAGGATGAAACATTGACGTCATATCTTTTAATACACACACACACACACACACACACACACATATATATATATGTGTGTGTGTTTATACAAGTTTATACGCGAAAACTCCAGAATTAAACTAAAAACAGTTGCATAAATAGACACAGAACAATCCTTGAAAACGAATGTATCAACATTCGAAAGCACTTGGGAAAAATATAAAATGAAAATAAATATGAAGTTTGGTACAAGATTTGTCTTCTCCTGACTGACTGTTCTTCGTGGCCAAGTTCGTTAAGGCGTACCGGGCTTAACAGTAGTTCCCACTGCCCTGCGGACGCAAACATTTCTTTAATAAGAGTTCTCGAACATTCAGGCCGTTACACGAAAATAAATAAATACAATGTTTAATAAATAAACGGAGCGTCTAGTCAAGTACGAGTATTCCCTAAAAATAATGTTTAAAGTGATAAAAATCTGTCGGGTTAATAAAAAATCCATTCTATAAACACACACACACACACACACACACACACACACACACACACATACACACACACACACACACACACACACACACACATATATATATATGGTGGAGTAGTGTATAGCGGCTCGGGTTGAGGAATCGGAGAGCCGAGTTCCAGTTGAATACATTACATTCATTTACGTGCTAATACCCTTGGGAAAGGTATGAATTCCCTTCTTCTCTAAATAGCAGAAAAGACAGGGTCCTATATAGACTTCTAACTGGTCTAGAAGAAAGACAACTCTGAATTCAAAACCTGCGGAGGGTTGACTGGGGAACTTGGTCTCTGTATTCGGCCCTTCAAAAAGTGTGGGTGGATCTGCACAAGGCCTTCACCTATAATCAAAATCATATGTGCTGGTGCCTGAGCTGTCGGTTCCCAGGGACTGAGCTGCTTGACCCTCATGCGTCGAATAGGACGGGAGAGTCCACCATGTATACAAAATTAGCTATATTTATGTGTTCAATATCTGAGATAGAACGTTTATCGATGTAGACAGTGTAGACATAGGAATAAACACCGATTAGTGATTGTCATGTTCACCCTTCACACACACATACACACAAACTCATATATGTATATGCATACAAACGCAAGCATATGCATAGACACACATTATATTTATGGCAAATGTTATTAAAGACAATAGAATAATAAATATGGTCCGAGCTTTCGACTTTCTTAAGTCATCATCAGGATAGATCGAGACGAATGGTGAGCTTTGCAGAACTGGTCAGCAGTAGCCGAGGTGAGGTACGATATCTGTATATATATATATATATATATATATATATATATATATATATATATATATATATATATATATATATATATATATATGCTATGTCCCATTCATAAATATATTTTTTTAATTATATATGTAGACAACCATATAAAGAAAAATATAGCTTGATCGATTGATGGGAGACTGATTATGTGATTGTGTCACAGATAACGAGTGGTTTATAGATTTTCAAAGTTTATTTAGGCAGTGAGATATTTTATATAGCTTAAAATATAGGTGTATGTAGTTAAAGGAATATATTTACGCTGATAGAGGGCTACTTAGATAGATATGAATAGACTGAGATAGATAGATAGATAGATAGATAGATAGATATTTTGCATATCTTGTTCTGTCTAGATAGAGACATGAGAACAGACGGAGATAGATAGACAGACAGATAGATAGATAGATAGATAGATAGATAGATAGACAGACAGATAGATAGATAGATAGACAGACAGACAGATAGATAGACAGACAGATAGACAGATAGATGTGAAGAAACTGATATAGATAAATAGATAAATAGATAGAGAGAAACAGATGAAGTGAGAGGGATAAAGAGATTTCACGTGAATTCTTGTTGCAAAATAAAATCCTGACATTTGTCTTGTTAAAGTCCACCAGAGGACGAAACGCGTTGGCTAAAATAAGTTTTCCTTTCACAGACATATTTTTAGTTATATCTGACATCAGTCCATTTCATTGTGTATATATATATATATATATATATATATATATATATATATATATATATATATTCACTTGAATATGAAACAGGACAAGGGACTTTAACTTAATTCTATAATTGAATTTGAAGTTTTTAGTTTCTGTTTTTGAAACATGGTAATTCCTTTGTAGCGATGGAACCATATTTTTAAATTAGTAAATATATATATATATATATATATTAATATAAATATTTGTATCTATAAAAAGAATGTATAAACATAAAAATGTCTTAAAATAATTGTCGGACTTTGTACATTTCATAATACATATATATATATATATATATATATATATATATATATATATATATATATATATATATATATCTGTGTGTGTAAAATTTCAGATACATATATATTTAGAGAGGGAGAGATATATTAGAAAAGGTGTGAAGTAATATTTAATTAAAAATAACATTTTTTATTAAGTCATCAGTATTTATAATTTAATTATAATTTATAACTTAAGTGATAGACTGCAAATCGAGTAACGTGTCGCCGAACAGATAAGCAAATGAACTATATCCTCTCTTACTATATAGATGTTGGTAGTAGGCTAAGATCGATAGCCATAAGTAGACAGGAAAGGACGTTTACAGACTCTGTACATACATTTATATCTTACTGTGTACACTCATGTGATATATTTTTTTTTTAATCAAACACATTCACTTTATTTCCTTAATCTATTATGTCCCCGCCTGCAAACCACACAGTATTTATCGTCACTACTCTCTCTCAACCCCGCCCGGCTTTTCTTCCATTTTAATTCTTACGTTTGTTGACGGAAGATCTGTTTACGTTTTAACATCACTTGTGACGTCAGCAGCTCACCATGGCCGCCGACGCTGTTATCACCAACGTCGAAGCCGGTGAACGAAGGCTACCTCGGTTGCAGTGACGGCAGCGAATCGCGTCGGCCAGCGCTGCTGACGTCAATCGCTGACGCTACAACAGGCCGAGCATCATTCTTTACGCTGCACATCCGACGCCATTAACGTTTGATGCGTCAGTAGGAAAAACAGTATAAAATAACCACGCTGTCGAATTGACGTAAAACGTATCTTACGTCGACTTTTTCAAATTAACAGCTTAATCTTATGTACGTTGATAGATTTATTCTATACAAGAGAGATTAAAAAATATTAAAACAGTTTACTGCTGGGACAGTATCTTTGATAATGGCAATCAATTAGAGTGAATCATGAATCAATCGTGAATATTTATTTACATTGTAAATATTAGGTTATCGTAACACAGAATATTTTATAGTGAAAAGTAGCCATTTTATTAGGGAGATTGCTGAATGACTAGGAAGGTTAAGTAGAAATTCTGTTCTATATAATTATGCTACACGGAAAGTGTAAGCTTAAGTAAGCAGTTATACGTCATCTATCTATCTATCTATCTATCTATCTATCTATCTATCTATCTATCTATCTATCTATCTATCTATCTATCTATCTATCTGTTTAATTCTGTATCTATCTATCTATCTATCTAATTCTGTATCTATCTATCTATCTATCTATCTATCTATCTATGTCAGTCTGTTCATAGCTATATATCTATGATCCTCTCCATATCTATCTATCTATCTATCTATCTATCTATCTATCTATCTATCTATGTTAGTCTGTTCATATCTATCTATCTATCTATCTATCTATCTATCTATCTATCTATCTATCTATCTATCTATCTATCTATCTATGTTTCATTCTGTTCATTATCTATCTATCTATCTATCTATCTATCTATCTATCTATCTATCTATCTATCTATGTCAGTCTGTTCATAGCTATATATCTATGATTCTCTCCATATCTATCTATCTATCTATCTATCTATCTATCTATCTATCTATCTATGTTAGTCTGTTCATATCTATCTATCTATCTATCTATCTATCTATCTATCTATCTATCTATCTATCTATCTATCTATGTAAGTCTGTTCATAGCTATACATCTATGATTCTCTCCATACCTATCTATCTATCTATCTATCTATCTATCTATCTATCTATCTATCTATCTATCTATCTATCTATCTATCTTAATCTGTTCATATGTATATATCTATGCATATAGATATATATGTACCTATTAAAATAATCTCATAGCCTCGCAAATATATGTTGGTATATATATATATACTGAAATATTACACATACACACACACACAGACAGACACACATACATATATCGTTTAAATTTGCTATATTTATAGGCGAGGAATGCTCAATATCAGGGATAGTACATTTGTAGATAAAGACAGAAATGTGGAAATAGAAATGGTCTGATGATGTCTTAAGGTGTGAAACTGACTGTCACCACACAGTGTTGATTTCTATATGCACGTTGTTACTATCTATCTATCTATCTATCTATCTATCTATCTATCTATCTATACTGCTTACGTATATTGGGATATTAATGACAAAGTGGAAAATTTCTTTTAATAGGAATGTGTATAGAAATTATTTTTTATTTGCTCATAATTAAATGAATTAAACTTGTCCGTTTTTATTCTTCATTAAAATAAATGATACATCAAAACCGCTTCTCCCCCCACCTCAGAATAAACAGCGTCTATCTTCACCTTTAAAATATTCACCCATAACCTCTGTGACCCCACTTCCCCACCCCAAACCATCGGGTGGTGTCGATGTTGAGGGATGCTTAGAGATGAAACACGGTAGATGGGTGGGTGGAGTTAATGAAAGGTGAGTGCCAGCAAACCAGTGAGCTCTTGCATACTACGTCATCACCATGCTCACACTTGGAAAATTTCAACAAGTTTCCCGCGCTCTCTTTCCCGCCATCTTCGCCCGCCCGACATCATCACAGTGACAAAATCGATCCAGGACTGTCGACATTTACGTCATTAGTATCGCGTTAGTCGATAGCTTTCATTCTTTTTCGTTATCTTCCTCTGCTAGCCGCACTAAACACCGCGCCTAACATCTCTGCTTATTTTTTTTCTCTTTTTTTTTTCGGTTATTCATTCACTTACAGCCGCTCATCTCAAACGTTAACTTTTTTTTTCTTTTAAAATTTCGATTATCCGTTTTATTCCTTCTTTTGTTTTTTCATTCATTCTTTTTCCTTTTTTCTTCTTTTGTAATTCACACGGCATTTTACTCGTCGGTTTACGCTTTTTTCTTATTCATTGTCGACATCTTTCATTCATTTCCTTTCCAATTTCAGCCCATCTCCTTTGCTGTCTTTATTTCTCTCTAACTCACTCACTCACTGCTTGTTTTTCTCCTCTCTTCGCTCTCATTATTATATTACTCGGTTTAGTATGACACAAGGTCAGAAGTAAGAGGTTCGGACCCACTACTTAGTGGTCAACCAGACTAGCTTTCTAAGCATTACCTAACCCTGAGGTGCGCCCAATCACTGCATTGTCAGCTTTGTCCTTATTGATTGTCCTGCTTTGAGGTTTATTTACTATATTTTTATTTATGTTTCTGTCGGTGTCACACGTTTGTTTATTAAACCATTCTTTTGCACGGTTGTTTTATCTCTCTAAGATTATATGGATGTAACCATACAGATACACGCATGCGCAAAGTGTCAAACACTCTTCCAAGTACATAGATACATAGATATACTTATACGTGTGAATATAATAATACATTAACTGATAGCAACAGATTCCTGGAAAGCCTAATAAACATAGGGGTTCAAATGCAGATAGATAGATACTAGACACACACACACACACACACACACACAGAGTGTGAAGGGAAATGTGAGAAATATATTGACAGAGAGAGGAAGGGAGTATGTGTAGATATATACAAGAACACATATGCTGGCGCGCGTATTTGCCCCGTCACCATGGTGACCGCAGGGTGGTTCAAGTTTCAACCTGACGTCAGCACATATACGAAAGCGCACACGCGCGTGCACATACACAATTAACAATATTCCCTCTCTGTCACACACAGACACATAGAAGCCCAAAGAGTGACGAACACACATATATACGTATGCTTATATTCACCTACACTTCACTGGATGGAAACACAAATTTACATACACAAACACACACACACAAACACACACGCACACACATAATTTTTAATATCTTGTCCTTTCATGCTTTCAGGACATAGATGATCATAATTTTAATCTTAATCTGTTCAGGTCTAGGATTAACTATTATCTTCCCCTCCTATTGGTATAAACTGCCTCTTGACGTAACCCTCTACTTCGAATGGCTCCGGGCCTTGTACAGAGTGAACCTTACTGTAACAAAAAATCGCTCTTCTTAGATTCCTTTTCTTTGGAAATTGCCAATTTAGTAGAGTGATTTCTCGTTGCAACTGCACGGATTTTAGGTTGGAGAATTCTTTCTCCTAGATTGGCTCCCAGCCAAGGCTAGAGGACCATGTCTACCTTGGTGTTTAATCTGTCGTAGACGAAATGGTTGCATGCATTTCTCATTCGTGAAACGTGAACGCAACATACTCGGTTGGAATTTGAACTCGGGTCGTTGGTTCTACTTTCTGCTATGGTAATCGTTATGTTATATGTGATTTTATATATATATATATATATATATATATATATATATATATATATATATATATATATATATATATATATATATATATATATACTTGTGATTATATTATATTATATTAAAGCATTGGTTTATTTACGGGAAAGAGTGGGTTTATCATTGGGGATAGAACATCTAATGATTGTTTAAGGCATGAAACGACAATAGTGATGTATATGTTCATAACGCTTATGAATACTACTACTAATGCTGCTAAAAAGCAACATTCAGTTTTTACATTGGTTGCACAAACACTATACACTCTCGTCGGTTAACTTATCACTTATCGAACATCTGCGCAAGTCATGTGCATATCGCTTTGAATCTGAATCTAACAACACTTTACTCTTACTAGATATCATGCTACATAGAACTAATAACGACCCTCAGTTGAAGGTTTACAAAAAATCTATCAACAAGAATGACCTTATCAATTTTTATTTCTCCCACTGCAACAGGATATAATATTGAATAATTACAGGATTCTATTTAATAGTACTAAGAATCTGCATTCCCCAATACTTATCTGACGAAACACACACACACACACACACACACACACACACACACACACACACACATATATATATACATAGTGATTTTCGGAGCGTAGATAGCATGTGGCACAAGGCCGAAAGTAAGGGGCACACAGTGAGGCTCGAACTCACCCCCCACATATATATATATATGTGTATGTTGAGGTCTGTTAAAAAAGTATCGGTAATGGTGCTATAAAAAGAAAACTACAATACATATCAATTCTGCATTTAACCTCCTTCGAAGTAGACCACATCGTTTCCATTGAGGGAAGCATTCATGGAACTCCTTTTTTGGAGATTGCGAGTAGCTGCCTCGTGCTATTCTATTAGACTTCTTCGATGTATTGGAACATTGTTCCTTTCAAGTGAGATTCGATTTTTGAAGAGGAAAATGTCGCAAGGGGAATATAGCGGTTGTGAGACCTGCGGAATGTCGTGCTAAACACCGCTACAGAAGCCATGTTCACTGATAGAGCCTCTGCATGATGGTGAAACGACCCCATTCGACACACCTTCCTTCAAAGAACTGTTATAAACAATGAAAGTGAGTGAGAACGTTAGAATATACAGTGTATGCGTGTTCAAAGTTAATTTGCGCGAAGTGGCTTTATTCTGCGTACTTTAACATTGTTACTATAGCAGCAGTACCGATAATTTTGAACAAAATCCGTATATATATATATATCACTGATAGAGCCTCTGCATGATGGTGAAACGACCCCATTCGACACACCTTCCTTCAAAGAACTGTTATAAACAATGAAAGTGAGTGAGAACGTTAGAATATACAGTGTATGCGTGTTCAAAGTTAATTTGCGCGAAGTGGCTTTATTCTGCGTACTTTAACATTGTTACTATAGCAGCAGTACCGATAATTTTGAACAAAATCCGTATATATATATATATATATATATATATATATATATATAAATATATATATATATATATATATATATATATATATATATATATATATAGAGAGAGAGAGAGAGAGAGAGATTGTTAAGGTCAACGCTGAATGTCTACAGTCTGTTTTATGGTTTGCCAAATACGCTCTATGCATGATGCTGAGCTGTTTTACTCACAAGTATAATATACCTTAAAGCTATGATTTACACGCACACACACAAACCCGGATATAAGAGAGATATTATCTGGTCCCAAATTAGAGCCTGTGTTTATATATTATATGTATATATAATAGACCAAACCCGGATATAAGAGAAACCCGGATATAAGAGATTTATCCGGCCCCGACAACTCTCTTATATCCGGGTTACACTGTATATATATTCAGTTGTATGAACATGAGTTTGTGACCCATATATATATTCAGGTGTATGGATATAAGTTTTATGATCCATATAACTCAAAATGTTAGCTGTATCACTAATATTGATGACTTTCCACTAAATACTGCACATACAAAATAATATATATATATATATATATATATATATATATGTGAAGAAATATAGTCTTAAAGTGTGCTATATTTATGGGATAAAGTGCTCAATATCAGAGATAGAGCGTGTGTAAATATAAAAGTGGACATGGAAGTCAGCACTTAGAGGCGACAGTCTGTTTCATGCTAGTGCAATCGTCAGGCCTGACGATTGCACTAGCATGAAACAGACTGTCGCCTCTAAGTGCTGACTTCCATGTCCACTTTTATATATATATATATATATATATATATATATATATATATATATATATATATATATATATTAAAAAGCAGAGAGAAACCGCAAACGTTTTTGGTTGTAATGTGGATTTTAAAAAATATTATGCTTTATTTTCCATAATAATATCTATTTTCCATAAATAAAGCATAATATTTTAAAAAAATATCCACATTGCAACCAAAAACGTTTGCAGTTGTTCTCTTTTTAATATACACACTTTTCTCTCGTTGGAACTACTATAACGTCTTCCTTATATATATATATATATATATATATATATATATATATATATATATATATACATACCTATAGAGAGACAAATGTAGCTATTCAGTTACAGATATTTAGTAGATACCGATTCCATCATACATAAAAAATATATTGAGATCTGATGGTCGTTTATGCCGTGAAACTGCCATTCATCATACAATGTTGTGTGTCCGCACTGTTTATCCAAGCATATATATATATATATATATATATATATATATATATATATATATATATATATATATATATATATATATATATATATATATATATATATGTTAAATGCTAAATAATATAATTATATATATACATGGACCACCACTTTACAGACTAACCTCTTTTAATTCGGACAAACACAAGTAAACTATTGAATTTGCCGTGATTCCTTAATTCAATCATTTCAATTCACATATAATTTATATTTAATAATGATTTAATATATATTTTTAACTTTCGATGATTTTCTAGAAGCCGAATTAATGGATGAGAAGTTATGGATTATGGAATTGCTATTGCGTGATTTTTGTTTGCTCGGCATAGCGGATAATCTGGCAAGGTTCTGGAAACAAGAATACCAGAAAACCGGCAGATTTCTATATATGTAGTGTTTGAAATACTTAGACATTGAATAATTTACATTTAAATATATACTGTAAAGCAACCAAGAAAATGGGATAAATACAGAAAAAAATAAATTAAAAATCCTTAACAAAAAACTTGATCCATTCCTTATATCAGTGGCAACTCTAGGTCATCAATGTTTGTCTGAGTTATTACAATCTTTAACAAAATATACTATTGGTATAAGTTAGATGCTAAAATTATTCCTTTACTCTACCTAAAATATATAAATTTTTACAATTTCTAGCCAGATATTTTTTTGTTTTAAATAACGTGTGTATCTATCTCAAGTGTGTTTGTATATATGTGTACGCGTTACTATGTTTTATGTATCTCTGTCTATGAATTTTACGTTTATGATCAGTACTGATATCATATTTCCTCAACACTAACCCAATCACATTCCTCACTTGAAGCCTTCATTCGACGAGTTAAGGCTTTCTTTGATTTTCGCCGACTTTAGGTCGGGCTAAATTTAATTTGATTTTTTCAGTTGATACAGTGTGCTAAAAAATACTGTACAGAATAAATTATTTAAATTGGACATTTGAAAAGAGTAATTTGAAATAAAAATATGATCTTTGAAACACAAGGCATTACAGATTTTTAAAAGGCTGGCTACGTTAATCTTATTTCATTCTTTTTTACTTACTTTCTTTGCTTTTTTTCTTTTTTCTTTATTATGAACGATATCAAAGAAATGTATTTCGGTCAATATTTTGAGGCACGGAGTTAAAACAATTAAATGAGGATTCAACTGAAGTCAAGAATGAAAACGACGCACTACGAAATATTTTTGTAGGTTTGAAATTGATATACTTGAATGTTGACTCACTCGAGCTAAACACGACAAACCCGACCACCGGAGTCGTCTCTGCTTTCTACACACACACACACACACACACACACACACACACACACACACACACACACACACACATATATATATATATATATATATATATATGTATATATATATATATATATATATATATATAAACAGAAACAAAGAAAAGAGTATTGAAGTGTTATGTAATATCAGCCCTCCTATATGGCAGTGAATGCTGGACAATCTCCTCACAGATGAAGAAGATTTGAAGTAACAGAAATGTGGTTCTATAACAGGGTGCTGAGAATAACATGTACCGAACATGTTCTGGAGACAATCACAAAAATAACTCTTTCATTTGATACAAGGAAGAGGCAGTTGAAATTTCTGAGACCCATAGTGAGGAAAGAGGGCTTGGAAAATTTGATACTCGTAGGACAAATTGACGTTAAGAGACACAGAGGAAAGCAACGTATAACTTATCTGGCGTTTTTAAGTGAACGGATGATGGAGAAAGACTTGGGAGAGATGGAAAAAGACAAAAGTTATTAGAAGCTACAATAGAAAGGAAGATGTGGTGAGTCATGAACGCCAACATCCTGAAGGGACACAGTACATAGAAGAAAAACTTCAAATACCAGGTTTGTTCGTTACGTTCACTTTCGCGAAAATACCATTGGAAAAGGCATGAAACGTCCTTTCTCCTCACATCACTCAAGTCCCGTAGACTTCGCTGTGGCGTTGCTGTCGTGATCTCCGTAGCAAGTGAGTTTTGACGCGATGACTAACCCTAGCCCTAACCCTAGATCCAAACCAGTTTTGAGCTCAGAGTTGTCCTTCTATACTGGTTGCTAACCAACACTGAAGAGCCCACTATGCCCTAATATTTAACCTATAGTTTGGGGGGCGTAGAAGGGATGGATTCACATCTTTTCTAATGGTATTTGCGCGGAAGTGAACGGAACGACCTCGACTGGAATTCGAACTCTCAAGGCAAATTCTCGTCCCAAGGCAATAAAAATAAAGGCATTGCTCACCCGCCTCACCTCATCACATCTGTGCGATAAATAGCAAAGTAGACTGGGGTCACTAGCCATGGTTGGCAACCAGTGTGCGAGAATGAAATCTCTGAATTCAAAAGTGAGAATAAAGCAAATTACTTTCAATACATTTTCGCCTGAATAATAATAAATAATAATAATAATAATAATAATAATAAATTTTCGCCTTAATAATGTTTTTTATCTTTAATTAAAATTGCTTCTTTAAACATAAATTATGGTCAGAACTTTCAATATCAAGCTTTGTATAAACACACACACACGCATACACACACACACACACACACACACACACACACACATATATATATATATATATATATAAGGAGAGAGAGGGTCGGAAGAGAGAGCGAGAGAGCGAAGAAAACAAAATGAATAGTCTCATCAATAATTTCACTACATTGATATTCATTTGCACGCATATATTTCCAGGGTTTCTAAAAATGCCAGGATGTAGCCAAGAACACACTGGCAACACCAGGTTCTTGATAATGACTGAGATGGTGAAAAGTACTTGAACAGGACATAAACGTTGGGTATTGCTACTAAGTAATCAATAATAAATAATGAGTAAAAAAAGTGAACAACAGTATACAATAGCTCCAAATAGCCACATCCGGATACACAGTTATTTCTGCTCAATAGCCTCTGAAATATAACCGTCAATGTAAGGATAATAGAATAAGCTACCAATGCTACCCATAATGACTGATTGACCAGCATATATAAATAGTCGAACCAACACAAAACACACATGACCTGAAGATTACGTTCAAGCCGGAAACAAACTGTTCCTACTCAGTATTGACCTCAGTGTTCATATATATATATATATATATATATATATATATATATATATATATATATATCATCATCATCATCGACGACGACGACGACTCTCCTGTCGAATTCGACGTATGAGGGTCAAGCAGATCAGTTCCTAGAAACCGAGAGCCCGACGCCGACAAATGAGATTTGATTATAGTGGTGAAGGTTTCGTGCAGGGCCATCCACACTTTTTGAAGGGCCGAATACAACGACTTGGTGCACTATGTGCCACAGGGTCCCCAAACGACCCTCCGCAGGTTTTGAATTCAGAGTTGTCCTTCTCCTAGACCAGTTGCCATCCAAGGCTATAGAACCCAGTCTGTCCAGCTATTTACCCATAGTTGTAGGGTGAAGAAGAGGATTCACACCGTTCCCAAGGGTATTAGCACGTAAGTGAATGTAATGGATTCGACTGGAATTCGAACTCGGCTCTCCGATGTCAAACTCGCAGTCCTGTTTCGATGCGCATACAGCGCATCTCATCATTGTAAATTACTGGCGAGTAACCAATTTAATAAGATTTGAAAGCAAAATACAGCCTCTTTTTACGAAAAAAGAAAAGAAGGGGGGGTTATAAGATTGTTGGGATTTGCTTAGATCATCCATCTTATCTGCAGATTATATATATATATATATATATATATATATATATATATATATATATATATATATATATATATATATATATATATATACGAAAGGATGCTGAAAGTTTTTGGGCTCGACCAAGAGGGTATTTCCCAAAGAATCTAATTCGTCAGGTTTTGGGATGTGAGTCGGACCAGGAACTATTCAGAAGATCTCATGTTTATATATATATATATATATATATATATTTATATGTGTGTGTATGTGTGTGCGTGTGTGCGTGTGCGTGTGTGTGTGCGTCTGTGTGTGCAAGATGAGAAAACAATAATATCTCGGGCAATGCCAGGCCATCTTTCAGGAAATTGATAAGAGGGTTTCATTTTAAAAAATTGTTTAAATAACTCGCTCTCATTAGAAAAAAATCGTACGCCCGGGATATATATACATACATACATATTATATATATATATATATATATATATATATATATATATATATATATATATATATATATATATATATATATATGTATGTATGTATATATATAAGACAGAGAGAGAAAGGGAGAGAGAGAGAGAAGTGACAGGAGAGACTTTGGTTTTAAAGATGGCTACCAGTCTTTTCCCCCAACTTGCATCACACCACCTACCCACCCTCCAGTCAGTCTCCCAACCCGTTTCTAATCATCCCTCTCCCCAAGTCAGTTTCACTCAATATGGTTGCCATAGCGACGAACCAACCTACGTCACAGCGAGGTTTGCTGCAGCTCCAGGGAGAAATGGGGTGTAGTAGACGCGCATTGCAATTCGGCGTTTTTCAATCTCCAGGGCCCTCTCTTTTCATACGTCGCCGCGCAGCTTGACCAGACTGGCTGTCCTAAACTGCGCTGGTTTGTTGACGTCAGAACGCATCAGCAAGCTGATTGGTTGGTTTACTGACTGGCGGGACTTAGATGGTTGTACTCCAGACTTAGTGTTATCAGAGAGGGAGAAGGCACAATGGTGGTTGGTTACGGTCAAGATTGTGTTTGAATGAGATTATTTGAACGCTAGTGTGTGTGTTTATGCATGTGTGAATCTGCATTTATTTGCTATGTGCAGTTTTCATGTGTATGCAAAATGAGTTTGCTCAGAAAGCAAAAAGCAAAAAAGGCAACTCAAGAACAAACACCAATGTATATACTGTTTTAAATGGCCCTGGTTGTTCTCCCAATCTCTCCCTTTCCAAGATCGAAGCAAATTTTTGTCTGTTTACGTATGAAATAATTCTACAAATAAACTATGGTGACCAAACTCGGGTTCGATCCACATGCGACATATGGACATTTAATATGCAGATTGTGGAAGCTTGTAAAATCTCTTAGACTAGTTCATTACCCAGAAAAATGTCAACATCTGGGAGGTTACAAAAATGGCGAAAGATAATGGAACGTAATGGCGCATATGTGGTTGAATAAATCTATGTATAAATAACTGCCACATTCCCCATCGTCTATTCAATTATATTTCAGATCGTTAAAATTCTGTACTTGCTTGAGTTTGACGTCCCCTATTTGTAGCTCGGATCTTGTGTTGTCCTTTTTGGTAACGACCATGAATACATCAGACCGCGTCGACAATTCTTACAATTTATGATTAGTTCTTTTTCCAACACCTTCTAATAATGTTGAATTCAAAAATCAGTTCGGTCCTTGTGTATAGAGGGTGTGCGGGTGGTGAATAGATTACACTCGGCATGGGAAATTGGAGAGCCGATTTCGAATTCCATTCAGTTTGGATAAATTCACTTATGCGCAAATAACACTGAAAAAGGCATGAATCTGTTGTAAGGGAAAATATTTCTCTACAAGTCTGGACTCAGCCGTCGGACGAAAGACATACAAAATACGCCTACATCAAGAGGAGTAGCAGGAGGAGCAGGAGGAGCAGTAGCAGCAGTAGCCTCTGTTGAAACACTTAGTCATTACAGGGCTAAAAATTCTCTTCCCTAGATCTATTCTACATTATGTTTCCCTGCAACAAAAGGTAATACATTTGTTAAACTAATTCCGGTTTTCTGCTGTTGTTTTTGATAACTCAGTTCCAACAGAATCCATCTCCTTCCTCCAGCTATAGGTTAAATAGTTGGACTTGCTAATGCAATATTCACTCGCAAAAAGAAAAGAAATTAATTATTCTTATAATCCAATATATGTTTTGTCTTCAAATAACCTACAAAGGGTTGATAAGTCGTAAAAAACAAATCAAATACTAAACTTTGTGTACGACAGCAGCAGTTTTGTTATTCAGATTGTTAACTAACATCTTTACACTTAGCCAAGATTGTATTCGGTGTATTACACTCTACCTGCGCTCAGCAGACGCTAACTTTAACTATAAACCTTCTGCAGTATGTGATTTATCACAGTTGATGCTAAAATAGATTTTACACTCAGTATCCATCAGGGAAGCCGTGTGCATCAGCGGCTAAACTTGTGAGATAACTTCTTCACCGCTAAGTGAAGGTCCATGACTTCACTAGATGTCAGTCGCCACCCCGACCTAACTGCAATGTGCACACGAGGGATTAAACGTACGACAGGTAGATATATAAGCACCCACTCGAGAGGGAAGAAGATACAGTCTCTTTGACATATACGAAATAATGTGGAATACACGTCCGAAGAAAGCCACACAACAAGACATAAAAACTGAGTATTGTTGACATATCTGGGCTGTAGCTGCCCAATTTTTACTTTCCTGCTGTCGCAAAGTTCAAAAGCGTTTACACGACCTTATACTTTCGAACCTAAAGCATCTTTCGCACAGACACGACGTCGCAAACATATCGCTACTCGATAGATGTTTCTGTGGCGAAGGTTCAGACGGCCTAGTTCCGCCAATTTACGGCTAGGACCCGCCATGCCACGTACACAGGATTGAATCTTCCCCATTTCCTTTGTATTCCACTCAGGCACTTTCTTCCCGAAGACATTGTGGAGTGGACTCCCGAGAGTATGCTTCCCGGATTAATAAGAATCGTAACCTATTCAGGTCTAGGATTTAACTGATTTCTATCTTGCATATACCCATTTAGCAAACTTGAGTGACTTTGTGTGCCATATTTTGGGTGAACGTTTAGTAAGAAAAAAAGAAATAATACTGAAACTGCTCTTTACTACTGATGAATGTGTAAGAAAATAAGAAACGAATGGCCTTCAGTGAGATTCGAATTATTTATTAGCGACTGAAAACGGACTTGACCAGGTCCTGTAAACATGGGCGTGTGGCTGGCGCAATGGATAACGGCTCGGAAGTGGAATCGGGTTTGTTGTATTGAGAATAGGTTTGAATCTGCCTTTTCCCCCTCGGTTATGGGTTAATTAGTAGGACCTGTATTAGTAAATCATTATTATCTCTGAAAAAGATTTTTACATTCTAAAATATTTTCTGACTTTAAATAATCCGCAAAAGGTTTATAAGCCGTAAAAAACAAATCGATAGATAAAAAAAAACAGAATGCGATTGTTTGTCTTGTACATTGCGTCCGTTTCGTTTTAAACAATTTTTTAAAATGAAACCGTTTAATGCCATAACACGCAAACGCGTAAAATGGCCGTATATACAGAAAAAGCCAACGCCGACGATGAACAATATATTCAGTCTTTATAATTATTTAAACTTAATTTTCAGTAATTGATTTATAATTAAAAATAATTGGAAATGATTAATAATTAATTTATAAGTTGCCTTATATAGGAATTTCTATTGGTAATAGAGTATAAAGATAAAATTATTTGAAATAGCAGTGAATATGTTTACTAAGTCCTGCGCGACTGCATGAAGAGAAATAAAAAAATTTAAAAAATCAGCCATTTGCAGATTTTTTGAAAGTCGATTGACGTGTAAGTGATTGTAATAATATTATGAAGATAATTCAAATTGCTTTCAGTTAGTCTTAATATTTTCAGCGTGAATACTTGCAGCTGAGATTAAATATAAGGCAAGCAAGTGATGCATGTGTACGGGACATTGTTCTGGCGCAATTCCAAGCCATTGTGACCAATAAAACGAATAAAACCACTTACTCCATGTCTTGCTCCATGTGAATAATTTATAGCTAACGTCGAAATAGCAATTTATACAAAGGTCACAGAAAGAATGAAACAATTCACTTTATCTTTCGTTTCAAAACAGATTATACGATTGTCTCACATTGTTTTGGTGGGTCTGTTATCATAATAAGAATTACTTATTAACAAAGCTGATGGAAACATGAGCAACAACAACAACAAAAAAAAACAAAAAACAAATTAAATAGACTATACCCTATGCCCAAAACATGTATTAAGAAAAGAATAAATTTAAAATTCTCCCCGTTTCCTCTCTTTGATGCGCATGTGAAGTTACATCGACCTAAAAACATAACTTTAGACTGATGAAGTCCTAAAGGTCGAAACGCGTCACATAAAAATTTTTACTAGTTTGTCATAGTTTTTCCCCTAATATATATATATATATATATATATATATATATATATATATATATATATATATATATATAAGTTCCCATTTTATTTCTTCACACCTCTGAGTCGACAAGGTCTATAAGTCAGCCTTGTGGGCTGGAATAGCTATTCGAATGAGGTAATTTGTGTGTCATTAACACACAAAAAAGAGAATGTTTAACATCGAGAATATTTAACATGGAAAAACATAAGAAAAAGTAATTCTTTTTAATAATATGTGGAAATATCCACTCTCTGCCTGATGAAAGTCGCGAGAGCGGAAACACGTGTAGCAAAATTATGGAAAATAAAGCATAATATAATTTTTAAAAAAATCCACATTACAACCAAAAACATTGACATAACTGACATCCATTAGATATGGCACGTGGAACTAGAACAGTCTAACCCAGTGAGCGACAGAAAGGGTTCAGTTCGATATTCCAACCACCTAAGAAGGCAGGAGCGTACAACGGCCGAACGTTGTAATAAATATAGCGACAAAGATGAAGACAATAGTCCGAATAATGTGAATAATAACAATTCCTTTAATAATGATACCAAAAAGCTTATGAATATGAACGGATCCAATTGAAAATAAGTAGACAAAACTTGTCTAAATTATTCAATGAAATATATATATATATATATATATATATATATATATATATATATATATATATATATATATATATGTGTGTGTGTGTAATATCTGGCCACTCGTATTCGAGGATACCCATCGACGGCTAGCTAATCCCTATTGCAGACGCTCGCTCAGGCACATATGTGTTTGTTCAACACCCACAGAGCCAACCTGTTGCAGCGTATTATCTAGCATGATCAACAATCTGAACAACGCCTGCACATTCAAACAACCAGCACACTCAAACCCTCGGTCACGATGACCTGTGACTTCGTGTTAGCACAGCTATCGACGGCCTCCAATTTCACTCACAAGACTTGGATTAACCCGTGGTATCGTTTTAATGTACTTTCCAAAGGTGGGTACCGCATGCTGGGATCATCCCTCTCCAAACCGATAATGTCAGGAAGAAGTCTCTGTAGTGAGATTCGAATGGTCTGAAAGTTTCTAACCACTTGGTTACGCGACCATATATATATATATATATATATATATATATATATATATATATATATATTTATATATTGTATTGAGGCAGCAGATCATTATTTAAACATATATTATTAAATAATGAATGATATAAATGTCTATTATGTCTGATCATGAGCCATTCTAATGTTCAAATATTTGCTTTAATTTCTGGTGAAAATAAACACAAAAATTGTGCAACATTTGGATAATATTTTAATAAGTTAATCCTAAGCTTTCGACCCACATGAGCCATCCTCAGAGTGGTTATACAGGCATGAAACAAAGATATCCACCGTCAAAGATGATATTTTGTTATTTTGACATAGAAAATTGCTGTGCGATGATAACGGTCGTGGAATAGCAGACGCAGATCTTAAGTTCAAGATGCGGTTCTGTGACGTCATACCACGCGATAGACCGAAGTATTACAATAGAACCAATGTCTAGATGCAATGTAACGTGTTTTTACTAGTTTGAAATGTAATTTTGTTGAGTGTGGGTTGCTTCGTTTTAATGTAGATGGTCTCCAATATCTGAAGGATCTTTTTACTGTGTGTTTCTGTTATCAACTAATATTTGTCTAATATTATGGACATGGCTAGTTTTTTCTCAGAAAGGTTGCTTAATAGAACTAAGATCAGAAAGGTGACAGGTAAGTCTACGGGAGAGGGTGGTTGTAGTAAAACCAATATATGTAGCGGGTTTATTATTAGCATCAAAGATACAATTTCTGAACGGGCATGTAAACTGATACACTACATTGGTTCTTATATATTTATAGATAGATAGATAGATAAATAAAGAGAGAGAAAGAGAGAGAGAGATAGAGAGTGGGGATAGTAGAGGGTGAAATAATATGAACTGGAGGTCTAAAAAGCATTATCAAATTGATATTGTATGTTTGTCACTAATGCTATATAGCACCATTTCCAAAAAAGATTCATCTTCAATGTCGGGAAGCGGAGCATTTCTATCAAATATTAAAGCCTATTTCTAAATTCCTTATTAAATAAAGAATGTTAGATTAAATAACTCATTCAGTAAAATATAAGAAAAAAACTTACCGTTCATTTTCTGTTGAATAGAACTTACCGACTAATTAGATAATTTTATCCAAGGGATACTAAATTCCGGTCTGCATAAACTCAAATTCATTGTTACAAACAGCGTTTCACTGGTCATAAGTACAGTATAATCCCTCATATCCGGAATCTCTCATATCCGTAATCCCTCATATCCGGAATCCCGCATATCCGGACATAATTTTGATGTGTTTATTTGAACAATTTGGGTGATATGTAACTGATTTGAAATTTCTGTTTTTTCAGGAAATTTACTTTGGATAATTGCTAATACTTATTTCACCCTAATGGCTTGTATTGGTGCAAAGGATGATGGGAATAAGAGTGGAAATTTTAATCAGACTAGACACTGGTGAAAGTTCATTGTAACTAATGGCTGAGTTCAACATAGGAAAGTCAACATTGTATGATATAAAATCTTCAAAAGAAACTATTCTCCAGCATTCACACTGTCACAATGAACAAGGAAATAAAAAAATCATAATTGTGATGAAACCTGGACTGGAATTGAAAATGCTATTGAAAAGGTTCTCAGTTTTATGGAAAGAAAGCCAGCATTCAGCTATGACGATTGCAATAACGCACGCAGAGTTTAAAAGCGTTTTTCGTTTAAAAAAGTTCAAGACCAAAAGCAAAACGAAATAGGGAAAAGAAGGGAAAGAATCATCATGCAACAGCGATTAAAAAATCCTCGTTACAATATTTGTTTTGCATACGTGGCATACTTAATTTAATGAATTTTCATTAAAATTACATAATTTATTTCTTTTTCCTTAAAATCAGTTCCGTTATATTTCACTCACCATTAGCTTATTTTGTTTACTATAAAACATTGAAAATAAATGTTAAACCTGATTTCAGTTCTTTTATTTTAATCTAAATATAACCCCTCATATCCGGACTTTGTAACCAATTCCTCATATCCAGACTTTATAACTAATTCCTCATGTCCGAAAGGCCATCTTAGTTCGGTTGTCAGGGATGCTACTGTAGTTACACTTTGATCTTGAATCTGATCCCTTTTTTTTAGGTCTGGGATGTAAACTGATCTAATTCATGAATTTTTCGAGATCTAGCTTAAGCCAGGGATGATTATTAATTATTTTGGGGGTTTTGCCGTCAGTAATAGAAAGGTTTTGGCTGACACTATCCGTAAAATGCACACAAAAACATTCTTACACACGCCACATAGCGCGCCGAGGTTTACCAGAAATCAGGCCCAAGACGTCTCACAAATCTCGATGTAAGCAGAAACTTTGTAAAAATAAAAATAAATAAAATGAAAATGCACAGACGCGCATAGAAGATGCAACCATGTTTATGGATTTTGATAATACTTATCGCTATATTTAGTTTGATGCTTCTGCTATGTATCTAGAGCTTCTGGGCAAAATTCAAGGAAGCTGCGATGTTATCAATCCTGACCTGGCATATCGACTTCAATCACTTTTCCATCGCCGTAACTTGGATCTTTTGTACTTTTTCTATAAATACTTTCATGGATTTTTTCTTTAGTACTTCGATTTCATAAATTTACGCGCAGCATTAGATTGGTAGCTAAGTTCCATGATTGAAATTGCTAGATATAACCGTAAGTTCTATTCTGAAGGTTTCTTCTTTTGCACTTCTCGCCTGTGGAATTTTCTTCTTTTCCTCTTAAACACGATCTTCGAACACGGTCTTGCTGTCAAACGAGATATTCCTGTCAAACACTATCTTCAAATGTTTAAATGCGACATCAATTATTTTCTTTTTGAATCCTCAAGTGTTATTATAATCTCGCCTGAATAATGTCTTCTCGGTTTCTTTTGCTCCCAGTCACCCCTGCAATCTTGTGTTGCATCAAATGAGTCTCTTTTTCTGTTTTTGTCTTTTCCCCCCAGGCATCTCCACCACATCACAAATGACGCAGTACGAGACACTATCAAATAAGAACCAGCTCCGTTGGAAAACCTCATAACGACCATCAGGAAGAGAAATTTGAAATGCTACGGGCACATCATAAGGGCCAACAATCCTCTGACTGTCATTCTACAAGGTGCCAGCTTAGACAAACGAAGAAGTGGCGGTCAAAAAAAAAATGAATGGACTGGAAGGTTACATTTACAAAATCTAAGACATTGGCGCGCAACTGAGAACTCTAAGAGGAAGCTGGTGAGGTGCTCAGCTGCACAGTGACCCTACGACCACACCCAGTATTTGAATGATGATGATGGGCTGAGAATCAATATTACTGTGACAAACTTAGAAATATAAAAAACACGCTTGTGCACACACGTTTCCTCTCTCTCTCTCTCTCTCTCTCTCTCTCTCTCACACACACAGACGCGCGTGCGAGAGAAAGTCTGTATTTCCATATAGGAAGGGACATATTCTCTTTTATACACAGTCGAAAATATACACCCAGATTTTACACGCATGTTTTTGTAGCTTTGGAAATATATTTATTCACAACAAAGAATAATAATAAAAAATAAATAAATAAAGAAATGAAACCAGCTGTTTTTGTTGAGATTTTTTATTTAAAAATAAATGTTTAAAAATATCACAAAACAGATAATATTTGGTGGTGGGGGGCAGCTTTTTTTTTTCCCCGGGATATGTTTTTTAGCAATGGGCATGAGCTTATCTTTTAGCAAGACCAGGACTGTTGATAGATATCTTTAGAACGCTGAACTGTACTGCCAAGGGAATATATTGTTGTCCAAGCACTAGTAGATAAGATTTTGATTTCACTTCTTATTACCATTTAACAAACATCATTTGATCTTGTGGTAAGTCAACATCTCATGCTATCTAACCTGTTAAAGTTACAGATTTTTAACTTGTCGTCATGGAGATTACACTAGGATCACATTAGTACTTACTACCATTTAGAAGGAATGGCTTTTGCATTTCACAAATATTTATGGCTTATTTCTATTTGTTAAATCCGTGACCAATAAGGACCAAACTACCGTATATTACACTTTATAAGACATCGTTGGTCATTTTGCTATAAAATGAATTCTTCGTAATTCTACGATAAATATATAGAGTTGATATTTGAACTATAAAATTGTATTATTGCTATTTTTACTATAAAAATGTACTTTTATACTTTCATAATGATTTGTTTTTGTTTGGGGTGGTTCACTATTTGCCTATAGCTGTGGCCCTAACATTGTGTTACCCCCCCCCCCCCCCCGTCAGGTTTGGGATTTACAAATCTGCCCTGATAAAGGACTGCAGTAGACTGTAGGAAATTTATCTACATTTTTTATTCGTGTATAAATTTAGAGTGTCTTATATTCCCGGAAAAATTTAGAGTGTCATAAATTCTCTGATAAGTTTAGAGTGTCATAAATTCTCTGATAAGTTTAGAGTGTCTTATATTACCGGAAAAATTTAGAATGTCTTATATTCTCGTAGAAATTTAGAGTGTTTTATATTCCCGTTTAAATTTAGAGTGTCAATTTCTCGGATAAGTTTCGAGTCTTTTATATTCCTGGATAAGTTTTAAGTGTCTTATATTCCCTTATAAATTTAGAGTGTCTTATATTCCAGTATAAATTTAGAGTGTCTTATATTCCCATATAAATTTAGAGTGTCTTATATTCCAGTATAAATTTAGAGTGTCTTATATTCCCGTATAAATTTAGAGTGTCTTATATTCCCGGATAAGTTTAGAGTGTCTTATATTCACGGATAAGTTTAGAGTGTCTTATATTCCTGTATAAATTTAGTGTGTCTTATATTCCCGGATAAATTTAGAGTGTCACAGCGACTTATATGCGGAAGAATATGCTAAATATATATTCAAAGTTTTCTAATTTAAATTGTTTACACAACCCCTAATTGTTACTCTTTTGTATAGCTTCAGTTGGTCGTGTGACTTAAAGTGTACTTGGCAAAGTCACTGTATGAGACTATTGAATATGAAAGATATTTTAAAAAAAAAAGAGATAAATTTCATTAAAGGTTCATATTATAATCTACAAATCATGCTAAATGTATACAACACCGAAATGCAAGGCATGCAGCTCATGTGGAACAGAGAGATGTCGTTATGTTGAATCAACGTCAGAAAAAAGACAATAAATAAGCAAATAAAAAGTTACCTTCGACATATCTAAAAATTTACAGAATACAGCGCATATCTGAAAAGACCAGAATCATAGTGTTCGATACGTCATGATGAAGACAATAAAGGGGTTGAAACTCGTCCGAAAAATCAATGTATAATAGTAATTCCACTCGGAAATTAAGACAAAGAATCGACTCAGCAAGTTCGTAAATATGTCAGTACCTCGGTGAAAATATGTCGCGCGACGATTCATATTCGAAGAGAGCATTTCCAATCTGTCAGGCGAAGTAGCCTATCCGCCATGACATATAGCATTCAATATGTGATCTAATATTTTGTTTCGAACCTAAATTTGATGTCACGGGGGCTAGTTTGGATGGTGTCTATTAGAGAAACATGCGAATGTAAAAATTAAATACATAGCTACGTCAATAAGATTTAGACCAGTGATGAATAAAACGTTTATGTTATGCAACAAATATTTTTCAACATAATATATAGCTATATATATATAATAGGTACATTTATCTAAATAGACATTCATTTTTTTACAGTAAAATTGATATCTAGCGGGTTGGGCAATCGAAAGTCTTATTAAAGAAAATGTGACTCTCAGCAGATATCGAACCTAGAATTAAGACGAAATAAGTACTAGTAGAAAACTAATGCTAATTATATTAAATAAAATGATCATATTATTTAGATTTTCACATTTCAATACTTAATATAGAACATTAAACGCAAAAACAGATTGAAATAACAGATGCAACCAAATGAATGACATACATATACGTTTATTCAAGACTTACATGAATTGTCAAAGAAATAGAATAGATGAAAGATAAAACTCGAGAGAATTATTTAAATAAAACCGCTAATGTAAAACATTTTTAGGAAAGCGATTTTTTGTAACAAAAGAGAGATTGGAACGTAAAATCCAACTGAGACATAACGAATAACAAGCGGAGTTTCTTTAACAAATTCATCCAAATATTTACCAAAATCATTTTAAACACACTCTTCAGGTATATATTCTTTTTCAGAAGAGATATTAACCAATCAAATTAAGAGATATTTTGTTGATCAACCTATCGTCTGCTTCTTGCATTATCATAGTGACACCCGTTTACTTACAACGGCCATTCACATATCTTCGGTTTGGGATCAAAACGTAGTATCTGCCCACGGGCGGTTAAACTACATTTTATCTCTCGATTGTGTCTCTGTCTTCGGACAAAAAGCAATTTTTGTCTGTGGACAAAGCGCAACTGAAAATATTGTGGGGTACCTGGTCTCGAGGTACAGATGTTCGCGACAGTGCCCCGTAATTGCTCTAAACGTTTATTAGGGCTGGACTATTTTTAGACCCGCTATGGCTTCCCACATTAAACTAACCTTGAGAATGTGGAGCTCCAAGCGAATACTCAGGGTAGTATCTGTTCTTCGACCTTTGACCTTATTTTGCACTAGGATAAGATTTCAATGATGTGATTCCCTTCCCATGAATCCCAGCTTTGCGGCAACAAAACCATCTTCGTTATCTGTCTCTATATCTGAGATGAGATATTATGATTATTTACATTATTTACATTATTCGGACTGTTATCCTCATCTTCATTGACTTATCCACAACGTTTCGGCCGTTGTACGCTCCGGCCTTCTTCAGGTGATTGGAATTTCGAACCGAACCCCTTGTCTACCGTTATTATCGGGTAGATAGGGAAATAACTGAAACATCCGGAAGAGGCATGGCACGTGGAAATAGAACAATCTACCCCGCCGGGCGAAATAAAGGGTTCGGTTTGAAATTGTAATCACCTGAAGATATCCGGAGCGTTCAGCGACCGAAACGTTGTGAATATGGCAGTGAAGATGAGGATAACAGCCCGAATAATGTAAATACCCTTC
>OZ038492.1:103089284-103106784 GCA_964036315.1 Acanthosepion esculentum | reverse complement strand
AGTCAGTTTATCAATTTATTTTAACGATTTAAATCGAAGCAAGGCGGAAATGCCACTAGTAAGCAGGGGATTACACAGAGTAAAAAGGAAATAAAAGACTGGGTCTAAAGGGGATTGGGGAAAGGACAAAAGATGAACGGGATTCAAGAAGATTGACATTGCATTTAAATTTTTGAAGATTGTAGTTATCAGGGAAGTAAGTAAACGGAAGGGAGTTCCACTGACAGGAAGTGCTAGAAGCGAAACTGCTAGAGTAGAAAAGGCGATTGCGTTTAGCTATTTCAGCAGTAAAAGGGTGGGACCTAGATGTCTTGAGAATGCCTGATGACAGGATACCCAAGATCCTAATGTACAGCCAGTTAGATCAGGGCTTACAGGAATGTAGGACGCCCATGGCTAAGATACAAAGACAAGCTGGAAAGCAACTTGTCAGCAGTCAGTATACCACATATCACACTTGAGCGCTTAGCTTTGGAGAGGGTAGAGTGGAGATCAACGTGTCTTAGTGGACTCAGCAATTTTCAATCTGCTTGTCTGAATCATCTTCAAGAAGCGAGAGCAAGATCTAAAAGGCCAGCCAATCTAACAGTGATCTCATCTCATAATCCTCACACTTGCTGCATATGTGGCCTGCTTTGTAAATCACTAGCGGGTCTTAAATGCCACTTATCGCACAAAATGTCATTATTGAACCAATTAAGGTGTCAGATCCTCATACGTCGAAACCGACGGGAGAGTCTATTATTATTATTATAATATATATATATATATATATATATATATATATATATATATATATATATATATACTATTCTACATATTTGGCACTATAGACTAAAATTGTGGGGCCACTATCTGGATTTAATAATTCGTAGGTTTCATATCTTTGTTTTAATTAACTTCTATTAACATAGGATGCTGGTACTTTTTAACTCCTTCGCGAATGGCGTTGAATTGGGGGGGGGGTCATCTAGAATTTTTTTTTGAGTTGGCGGGGTCATTTAGAATTTGAAACTTCACATTTAGCCGATACTTCGAAATCCAGAGGATGTCCCCAAATTTATAGCTTATAATATAAATATTTACTTGACGCCCCACTGAGTCAGGATGTGACACAAGGTCAGTTTACGGTGGGGAACCCGAGTGTTTCCACTCGGGCTACTTGTCTAAGCTGGTCTTAGCTGGTCAGAGCTGGTCTAAGCTAGTCATAGCCGTGATAACACCAGCACAGGTGCCAGGTAAGTATCTTACAATATATATATATATATATATATATATATATATATATATATATATATATCTGATGCAATGAGAACGAAAGTAATATATAAATTCCAACGTTCACAGCATTAATCTAAATGAGGGATCAATACCGATAGTAGAGTGGTAATTATTTATTTATTATAATTTTATCATATAGACAAAACCGTTTTACTCACTACAAAGATGCAACTTGGTTTCAGTGCATTTCAACTGC
The DNA here is from genome assembly GCA_964036315.1 of Acanthosepion esculentum. Classification (NCBI taxonomy): domain Eukaryota; kingdom Metazoa; phylum Mollusca; class Cephalopoda; order Sepiida; family Sepiidae; genus Acanthosepion; species Acanthosepion esculentum. The sequence goes on along the minus strand of OZ038492.1, from coordinate 103,105,307 downwards.
ACTTCGACGGGTGAGAGTCGAAAATAGTTATGAACAATCCTGCTTGTAGGCAAGCCGTATGTGAAACCATTTTCAACTCTCACCCTCTTGTTTTTTTTTAGCTTTTAAAAAAAAATGATTTATAAATTTTGCCTTTTCCTAGCTATTATATATAAATATATATATATATATATATATATATATGATGAGTTTTCATCCTTGGTACCTCGACTGCATGAATTATAGTGTACGACTAGATTTACAACTAGGTTTCATCTTTTTACTGTTGAAATAGCTAGATGCAACCGTAAGATCTATTCCAGTAGTTGCTTTTCTTGCACTTCTCGCCTGTGGAACTCATATTTCCAGTTTCTTGCTTTCCGATAAACTACGATCTTCAAAAATTTAAATTCAAGATAAATCGCCATGTTGTGTCTTCTTCAAACCTGTTCTTTTTTTTGTCCTTTCTCCTCACAAAGGTTTTCTCAATTCCGAGTCTTAGTGGCATTATCACCTTGCTTAGAGCGAAATGATTTAAAACATGAATGAAATGAGAGACATATGAATAGACATGAGGAGATGTAAAGAGAATGTGATAGATAAATTGATCGAGTATAGTATAAATACGCATAGATAGATAGATAGATAGATAGATAATGAAGATAGATAGATAGATAGATAATGAAGAAACTGAGATAGATAGATACAGAAGTGACTGAGATAAATAGAGAAATAATGAAGTGAGTGAGATAGGTAAATAGATAGATAGACGATGAAGATAGATAGATATATAATGAAGAGTCATAGATACATAGATAGATAATGAAGAAACATAGATAAATAGATATTGAAGAGACATATATATATATATATATATATATATATATATATATATATATATATAGATAGATAGATAGATAGATAGACAGATGATAAGTAAGTAGATTAGGCAAAATTGAAATGGGTGATCGTATGAAAGTAAGAAAAACTAAGGACACTTACACAGTTATTACTCCCTTTTTTTTCTATCATGATTACTGGGATGATGACGATGATGATGGAGGTAGTGAGGAAGAGGAAGAGAAGATGGGTGGAGGATCTGGCGGCAAGTAATTTCTTCTGGTCGGGTGGGATGAGCTGGAGTAAAAACAAGGCCAAGCGGACCAATGAAAAACATGGACACATATTCAAAACTTATTTCGCAAATGAAATAAGGCAACAAAAAAAAAAAAGAAAAAAGAAAAAAAAAGAAGACAATTTCATGAAAGAGAAAACAGGGGAAAAGATGACGATGAATAAAACGTAATTAAATTAAAAACACACACATAAAAACAAAATCAACAATTAATTTGTCGACATAATCTTAGATACCTGAAACGCACGCGAATACAACCAAAAGTGAAGTCTGTCCATTGATGGAACTAAAACTTAATTTTCTAGCATAAGGAGTTATTCTTATTTACATTAAATCCAGACTAATGCCATCAGTTTTCCGCTGGATTTTCAGAAGATGATTTGTGACGCATGCTACGGAAGCATTTTATAGACAGTGGGATCTTGTCCCAAATACCACACCCGGTTATAAAATTCTTTAGAATATACAGTTTATAATGTACGTATATAAACATCATATATAGGGTGACCCCCCAAAACGGGAATTTTTGAAGTGCGTATTACCAGACATGAGCAAGTGGCAACACTGCAAGACAGTGACCTTGAGCAAGTAAACATTTCGCCATTTTAGTAACAAGAATGAAATTCACAATATCCCAGCTGAGATGTTGCATCAGTAAATAGGGGTCTCAACAGCAGATTTCAAGAATGCATTCGTACAGGGGGACGCCATCTACAGGACATAATTTCAAAAAAATGAAAATTCCATCATTGTTTCTTAAATGGCATGTTTTAAGGTTTTCAAATACTATGAATTAAATATTTTTCTTCCATCACTCTTGGTTTTATTGGATTGTTAAAAAGTTCCCGTTTTTTTAGGGTCACCCTATATATTACGTATTTTAGAAGCTCCAAAAAATAAAAATATAGCCTCATAACCAGCTGTTTTTCTACGTGGAACCCAGGAAAGCAATTCATTTAGACTAAGGAAAACCCTGATTTGAAACCTCCGCTCTCTTGTGGTCATATGCAAACCGGGAAAATGCTATGGAAGTAAACCCAAATAGAAAATTTGGATTGGATCCCTGAAGGCAGTTGGCTGCTAACATTGACAATATTCCGGCAACTCCTGCAGTCAAGTCCTCCTCAAATATTATGGATTTTGTCGATATGGGGGCATGTAGACTAGGCAGCGATCAGCTTCCATATACCATCGCCTAGGCTTACACTAAGGTGGGGTCACTCCTGTCTGATCATCAAGGACTGAATTTTGACCAATCAGGCCGCTGCTTTCATCTTGCGAGATAAACGGATGCCAATGGTGTGTAGAAATTGGCCAAATGTTCCATAATTCCGATCGCTTTCAACCTCAATGGGTCATTTAATGCCGACAATTTTTTTTTTCTGGTAATATTTTTGTTTTGTCAAAAACCTATTTCTGTTAATATTTTTTTCCTCAAAAACGTATACCTGGTAATATTATTTTTTCAAAAACGTATAGCTGGCAATATTATTTTTTCAAAAACGTATAGCTGGTAATATTATTTTTTCAAAAACGTATTGCTGGTAATATTTTTTTTTCTTCAAAAATTTATTTCTGATATATAATTTTTACAAAGTATTTCTGGTATTAAAACCTATTTTTACACTTTTATAATGCTTTTTACCCCAGTTTCGGGGTTAACTATTTGCCCATAGCTGGGACCCTAACAGGTGTTACCACCCCGGGTCAGGGTGGACCTGGGAACACCAGCAATTAAGAGGTGGTCCCACGCTCCTCAAAGCCTCCTGATCAGAGGCCTTGCTGTTGGGCGTAGTTTATCGTCATACCCAGGACGGTATAATTTTGGTTTTTGATCAGAAACTTTCAGTTAACACCTTCAGTAAATTAAGGTCAGAAGCCATAAAAGTTACGCGTGGTGTGGGATTATTATTATTATTTCCTTTGATTTCTGTTGTGTACTCGTTTTTTCCGGGTCCCGACCAGAGACCTAAGGTCAGAAATGGCATCATGACATTTTCCACTGAGCAGTTTTGAAAAAAAAAATTGCGTCTATTTTATATAAATAAAGCTCTTCGTAAGGTGTGGGCTGGGTTAGTGAGTACAATTTCTAAGGCATGGGCTACCTGGAACCCCTTTATTAAGACTATTGGGATCTTTTCTAATCAATCCGAGAGGTCCAACTTCAAGTAGAATTATTGATGTCCTCATGTGCCACATTTTTGAGATTTCGATTTCAAGGTCCTTGTATTTTGATAGTTTTTTGAAGATCTTCAAGGATAAATTGAAGTCTGCAGGAACTGTCTTGTCAATAAGGAGGTACATTTTGTCTTTGCGGTCTCTAATCTATTATTATTATTATTATTATTATTATTAATTCCTTTTTTAAAAATAATTTTGTTTCTAGAATATAGGCCATTGATTTTCAGACAGAAGTACGTCCTAAAAAGTTTGACTGACGGAAGACAGGAAAACGTCATCAAGCTGTTAAAGTAACGGCATTTATACGAGAAGTCAGAAGATATGCATTCACGTATTTATTCAAGCGATTCTGATGATAAGTCATTTTACTATGTATCTAGTAATTTTCTGAGCATCCAATCAGCTTGAAAGAGGATACCAGCATTGTTTTTTTTTTTTTTAAATATTTGGATCTTATAAATAGACAATAAATACAATAATTTACAAATATCGGCTATCAGCCAAACAATGGACACCTGAAAATGTCTCGAGGGTAGTTGGTCGAAATGTTGCGTCTAGAATAAGATTGATAATTATCAAGATGGGGAAAAATCAATGTATATTGATAATTTATCATCTCAAAAATGAAATATGCTATTGCTTTTAATCAATTCACTCTAAGTAAGGCGATAATGCCACTAAGATGCAAGGAGCTGCTGGGTGTGAAAGAGAATGGAAAATACTTCAGAAAGACCTGGAAAACCAATCCTAAACAAGAAACAAGAGATAAACCTCTACTCCTGTTCAAGAAACCGGGTAGGAGGGTGAACGATAAGCGAACCTATCTACTCCTATAAAATCATGGGAAATAGTAGGGATGTGCCATGGTAAGTGAAACAGAAAAAACAGCTAACATACGTTTTAGAGGCACCAAAAACACTCTACTGGTGTTTATAATAACCAAGCTGAAAGCAATATTTCGAATGGATCAAAGTATAAATTGCAAAACAGAAAGAATGTTTATTCTATCTGGAGGAGTTAGTTACGGTGCCTCTTTGCTTTAAGCAACCTCTGGGCCGTGTGCACTGGTGTACCTCGAGATGGAATTATATGCGACGGGAAAGACTAATATTTTTTGAAAATTCTTGCATACCAAGGAAGGCAACAAAGTCTTTAAAACATACACAAAAAATATAGTTTTAAATTTCTTATACTTATAAGGGAAAATATCAATGAGCTTTTATTGATATAGAATGTGTGGACATAGGAATCCACACTGTATGACGACTGTGAGTTTCACAGGCATCTTACATCGTCTGCAGGTTGTTTAAGGCGTGAGACTAACAGTTACGAAGCATTTATTTTACTGGATTTTATTCCTGTTAATAAACAAACTTTCTCCCTAATTTGACTATGACCAAATGTTTTGTTTAAATATCCAAGCATTTGCTTCGTTAGAGTGACAAGTAGGTTTTACACAGTTTTTGCAGTTGTACAAGGCGAGGCTTTCAACTAAACGAATTATTTCACATAATTATTACAGACCCCTTTCTTGAGTGGAATCCCATGCTCTCCTTACCAGACGAGCCACGGCAGCCACTTATTATTTGAATAAGGCGTTGAAACGGTTAAGTCCGGGTAGCAGTATCATTACGAGACACCTCAGCAATTCTAGTAGAAGTTGCTGTTGTCCAGGAGGCAGTAGAGGTGATAGTTGATTTAACTCTAGCAAGGTAGTCGTCAAAGTAGACACGGTATTGGCAGTAGTGCTATTGGTTAGAATAGTGATACTGGTACAGACAAAGGCTATTGAAAATGGTTGGGTACCGATGTAAGTCAAATGACGGGCAGGTTATAAACGTACCCTTAACGTAGGTTTTTTTTTATCAGGCGTTTTCTTGTAAAATATGCAATATCAAAGCAATATAAATCTTAAACCCTGCGATATATCGCAGGGTTTAAGATTTATATTGCTTTGATATGGCGTATCGCGACTGTTTAGTGTCTTCTACTTAAAGTCATTAGTTCTGCATTTTAATTTCTGGTTCAGGTCGGACAAAGTAAGATGATCCCCCTTGAAACCGAACGCCATGTAAACGGTAGTGTGAATTATTCCAAATAATTGAACATTACGTCTTGGACAATGTATTCTATCCTTATACAAAAGATAGAATCTGTTAACCTTTCACCTGAAATTTGGGCATTTTGAGAAAAAGTTGACATGCTGTATAGAGGTTGATTGGTTTGGTTGTTTGGGGTTTTATGGCATATCAACCACTATGGGTTATTTAATGCCAGATCCAGTATTTACTAAATATATCAAAAACGTATAGCTGGAAACATCATTGTTTCAAAAACTGGCAACATCATTGTTTCAAAAACTGGCAACATCATTGTTTCAAAAAAGTGTAGTTGGCAACATCATTGTTTCAATGTGCTGGAAAAGACCTGGAAGTTCACTATTTTCCCATAGCTGGGACCCCAACAGGTGCTACCATCCCGGGTCAGGGTGGACCTGGGAACACCAGCAATTAAGAGGTGCATAGAGGTTGAGTTCGTTGATTTTATTTAGTGGTACATCAACACCTCTATGGGATTTTTATTGCCAAAATCTAAATATTTTGAAGACAATTTTATGGCTTCAACTAAATATATTTCGAACGCAGTTGTATGTTTTCAACTACAGATAAAATGTATTTTCGGTCATTTTGCTATAAACATGTATTTTGGTCATTTATTTATATAAAAATGCATTGTTGGTCTTGTTTTTTTGCATAAAGATATATTGCTGGTATCTTTACTATAAAATGTATTTTTATACTTTCATAATTTTATTTTTGTTGGAGGTTCACCATTTGTCCATAGCTGGGACCCTAACAGGTGTTACCACCCTGGATGAGGGTTGACATAGGAACAACAGTAATTAAGAGGTAGTTTAAAATAGCAAAATGAAAAGGAGTGTTTGCAAGGCACCACCACAAACCTCCTAATATCCAGCCCGCCACTCTAACCATATTTTTATTAGTATCATACTTTGTAAACGAAGAGTTTGACAGGAAAAGGCTTATTGCTTTGGAATTGCTTTACTCGCTGGTGCGAAGACATGTTGAATAGGAAGAAAGGAGTAATCATTGTTTGTTAGAAAACTGAATGTACAGTTGTCAGCAAAAGGAACAGCGCTCAAGAGGTGAAGTACGAATTGGAGAAAGGAAAATAAAGTAATTCGGAAGAGAAGAGTTTGACAGGAAAAGGCTTATTCCTTTGGAATTGCTTTACTCGCTGGTGCGAAGACATGTTGAATATTGTTAGAAGCAGTGAACGTTTGAATCTCGGCTAGCAGAGGTGGATGTGGTAGTAGCAGAATTGATTCTTAGCAGAATAGGAAAGGAGACGGTGGTTGCATTTGTAGTCGTCAGGATGGTTGTTGCAGTAACGGTCGTAATACAAGAAATGGCTTGATTGAATCGTCTAGATTAAGAAAAGAGTGCATCATTTCTAGGTTTTGCATCGTGTTCATGTAATGGGTTTAATTTATATATAATATTTATATAAATAGAACCTCTACCATGTTTCATCATTGGAGACCTCAATCTAAACATAAGATATGCAGATGGTACAGTGTTGATTGCAGACACAGAAAAGAAACTACAGGAACTCTTACAGAAGGTTGTAAAAAATAGCAAAGCCAACGGAAGGTAGTAAAGGAAACGAGAAGAAAGGACTATCAATAGTAAAAAGACAGAATGTATCGTTGTCAGCAAGCGGAACAGATCAAAATGCGATATACGAATTGGAGAAACCATAATAAGTACACAAATTTAAATATCTAGGAAGCGTTTTAGCAGAAAAGGCGGCACTGAAATCCGAAGGCGCATTGGGACAGCGAAAGATGCCTTCTAAAAGGTAAGCAAAGTATTAAGAAACAGGGAAATTTTGTTAAAGACCAAGAAAAGAGTACTGAACTGTTATGTAATATTAGTCCTCCTATATGCAGTGAATGCTGGACAATCTCCTCACAGATGTGGTTCTACAGAAGGATACTGAGAATCCCATAGAATATGGGAGTAACGATGATGTTTTAGGGAAAATGGAAGCAAAAAGGCACTTATATTTAGAATTATAAAGGATTAAAAGGGAGAAATAGGGCTTGGAGAATTTGACACTCCCAGGGCATATTGTAGCTAAGAAAAACACAGGAAAGCAGTGGCTAATATACTTAATGAGTGTGTATAAATGGTTGGAAGACCAGGGGTTAGGAGAGATAGCAAAAAGACAAAACTTACTAAGACCTACAAAGGATAGATCGGCACGTAAAATAATAATAATAATAATAATAATAATAATTAATAATAATAATAATAATAATAATAGGACCTGTAAGAAAGCCGGTTACGGAGATAGGACCTGTAACAATTTTATGGGACTATACAATACACGCAGACAAAATAATCAAAGCTAACCGTCCTGACATTGTTTTAGAGACCGCAAACAAGACAAAAAAAGTGCCCCCTTATTGATATGGCAGTCCCTGCGGACTGCAATATATCTTTGAAGATCTTCAAAAAGCTATCAAAATATAAGGAACTTGGAATCGAAATCTCAAAAATGTGGCAGATGGGAGCATCAACAATCCCTGTTGTAGTTGGAGCACTCGGATCGATTGGAAAAGTTCCCAGTAGACTCATTGAAGGGTTACCCGGAAGCCCATGCTTTAAAGAAATACAAAACATTGTTTTCACGAATACAGGCCACACGTTACGAAGGGCTTTATCTATGTAAAATATGCGTGTTGTCCTCTTTTTTTGATTGCTCAGTGGAAAATGTCATGATGCCATTTCTGACCGTAGGTCTCTGGGCGGGACCCAGAACGAAATGCGTAAACACCAGAAATCAATGGAAATAAAATCATAATAATAATAATAATAATGATAATGATATAGTACTTAAAAAACATTAATAGTGATGTGAGAGCTTTACGTGTTCAGAGACAATATTTTTGTTTTGAAATATTTTCGCAATATTTGTCTTATTTTCTCTACGTACCATTTTGTTTTTATCCATCTGTCTTATTCTTTATATGAATATTTTAGCTTATCATATCCATTAATATTCTTTAAAATTAAACCCTTTTTTTTCTTGGAGACTCACGGGACAATTTTGGTCATTCTTTAACCATCCTAAACTCAAAGATTTGCAAGAGTCGATAGCCATCACACACACACACACACACTGGTCGCTTAATGTAACGAGACTGTCCTCAATTTGATATAAAAAATGGTACGCTGAACAAAAGAGAAATTAATTCACTAAGACGAACATATTTAGAGAGTGACCTGACATATAAATTAGCCACAGTAAATTTGCGCTCAGGCTCTAACAACATTTCAGCATTCCTGGTAGATCTTTTGTTATTACAGTGGGGGTTATCCAATAACAAAAGTGATGAAAACAAAAAGAAAAAAGAATCAGTTAGATTACATACCCCCCCCATATATATATATATATATATATATATATATATATATATATATATATATATATATATATCCTGTAGTTCACTGCTACTAACAAGCAGAAAATATTTTCTCCTGAATTTTTTTTTCTCCTGATGATGGCCATGCTGGTCGAAACTAATCGAGGGACCTAATTGAAATAATAAAAAAAATATTAATATACAACCTAGTGTGTCTGACAATTTTAATTTTTTAATATTTTTTATTGTTCAAAATATTAGTATTTGAGCTTTTTATATTATATTTTTGCTCTGTTTTGTACATAGAGCTCTACCTCGATTTTAACCTCTTGGAAATATATATATATATTGACCACTAATATATATATATATATATATATATATATATATATATATATATATATATATATATATATAACGGAAAATAATTCAAAACCAGAATTCTCATTCATCTCTCGATGGTGCGCATGCGTAATCACACCAAGATAAACACGACATTTTTTTACACTTTGTCATGCATCTTTGCCCCAATATTGTCCTTGATATGTAAAAATTTATATATCGTTGTCCCCACTCTGTCTTTCTCTCTCTCTCTTTCTCTCTCTCTCGCTCTCTCTATATATATGTGTGTGTGTGTATATATATATATATGTGTGTGTGTGTGTGTGTGTGTAGTTGTATGTCTGTGTCTGTGTGCGTTTGTTCACAAAATTGAAAATCTACAGATATCGTGTTGCTCATCTTCTTATATGGTGCCCATTCTTGGGCCACGTGCTTCTGACACCTACAAGTACTCGAACGTGTCCATAAGCATTGCCGCTATGCCAAAAGAACTTCCGAGCTGCTTCATCACTGGCACTGACGTTCGAGATTCAGTCATGAACACAAATGTTGAAGCAAAGGAATCAATGGTTTCAATATATGCCTCGAATAGGAGACAACCACCTTTCAAAGATCATCGAAGAACGCGTTTTTCCCCCCGGCCGACAGAGAAGGGGGTCGCAATTAAAGTGATAAACAAATACTCCTTTAAAAGAAGTGTTATGACCTGTGAACTCAACCAACGCCAGTCGGAAATAGAGCAACGAAGAGGCCTGGGATTTACCAGGCAACATTCTTCGACAAATCAACCTACAGGGAAAAAGCGGCAGCTCCTTGTGAAGACAACCTATGAGAAATAAACGATTTAGACATCGAAATCAACACTGCATGGCGACTGACACTTTTACGCCTTAAGCAAGCAGACTGTCAGCTACTCCAATTTGTTTGGTCGCTATATATTGATATAACCCACATAAAGAGGAGTAGCACATGCACTGTTGATTTCTACGTTCACACTCTTTATGTTACAAAATGTTTCAGAACTATGTATGTTTTCTGATTGTTGGAAATAATTTGCTGCGCCTGCGCATAAGGAAGACATTCATTCTATCGTACTTACACTTGTTGAACACTCTTTCTGTTTCCTGTTTTCGTGTCAATTAAAACTTCCCAAAAATGTAACTGTAATGTCGATTGTCATGCTCTGTCTCCTTGAGCCCTATTCTTTAGTTGTCTTCCCTGTTTCTTTTACTCTCAGTAACCTATTGAAACTTAGTGGCTTTATTGCCTTGCTTGGATTGAAAACTGTCAATAAGAAGTTTTTTCAGCTTGACATTCATTTACCCATAATTACTTCCACATTTGTTTGTAAATATAGATAGTGTACACATAGGAATGACCTATTAATTAAAACCCAAAACTATCTACTATAAACATTTTAAAACATTTGGACAGTTAACATTATTAAGAGTTGTTTTCATAGATAGCTTAAACAGAGAATCCTATTAAAAATAAGTAGACAAAACTTGTCTCTATATATATATATATATATATATATATATAAATTATATATATATATAATATATATATATATATATATATATATATATATATATATATATATATATATATATATATATATATAAATTATATATATATATAATTCATATGGGATATTGAATTTCATTTATATGTAATTTATTTATATATGCTCTGTAATAAATACATTGAACTCTCTTTGTGGATCAGTTTTAATATATATATTATTAGGATTCACTTGGATTATTTACCCACGGATTTTTACCTATATATATATATATATATATATATATATATATATATATATATATATATGTCAAACCAATTATATATATATATATATATATATATATATATGATTAAATGTAGTTTTATGGTATGCTATATTTATGGGTTAAAGTGCTCAATAGAGCGTAGGTAAATATAAAAGTGGTCATTGAAGTCAACAGGTGACAGTCTGTTTCGTGCTTAAACACAATCTTCAGTTCGTCTCCATCTCTCTCCCCCTCTCTCTCTCTATATATATATATATATATATGTATATATATATATATGTATATATATATATGTATATACATATATATATATATATATATATATATATATAGAGAGAGAGAGAGAGAGAGAGAGAGAAAAAAGAGAGAGAGAGCGAGAAAGAAAGAGATGGAGATGGAGAAAGAGAGCGGAAGAGAAAGAGAGTAGACATAGGAAGCAATAATGCATGGTAAACACTAATTTGATTTAGATGCATGGTGTGATTGTATCGTTCGTTGGCGTATGCAGTATGGTTGCTCGACCGGGCCACAATTATCGAATTGTGCCCCATTTCGCTAGTTCAAATATAGGTCATGAAGTTGCGCCAATTTTGGTAGTGGAGAGAACCTAACTTGAAAACCAGCATTCAAAATCAGCGTATTAGTTACTAGTTATGGCCATTTAGAAAATCTACAGATAGATGGAATTTCAAACGCAAGAAATAAGTATAATACGAAAGACAAATGTATTTGTTGGTGCTTTTCTCAATTGGAAATTACTTACGAGAATGTGGTGACTTTAGATATGGGTAGAAACGTTATCAAGTGTCATCAGTTGAAACTTTCAAACACTTTAGGTCGGTTTATCAATAGAATAACAGAAAAATATCAACCCGATCCTCCAGGGTGATATGATTGGGGCACACCTAGCAAATTAGACTATATTTGCAAACCCAGTGCTAAATTTTGAATTGACCTTCTTATTACTAACATATCAGCTTAACTTATTTTAAAGAAGCCCTAAAAGTCACAATTAGCAAAATACAGAATTTAGTTTTCTGAGCTTTAGAGTCAGGTCTAAACGAGATTAAAAAGGACGTTGGTCCGACATATTTGTGTATGAGAGTAACCATCCGTAAGATGTCCCTTTTCGAAGGGACTTACCCTTTGTGGGTAGTACATCCGTCTTATTCTAAAACCCGCCGCCAAGGTACGCCAGAAGATAACACCAAAAGAGCAAATTTTTAGTCAAACTTGACGTATGATAATATCTATCTACATGGAAAAAGTGTATACAGGTTCGGTTCCTGTTGGGAAGTATATTTTTCTTTACTGTGCATTCGCTACCTAGGTTGGTTTGTATCATCCTCACTGTTTACTCTAATAAGAAATAATGTTTGATTAAAAATATCCATTTAGTATATATATATATATATATATATATATATATATATATATATATATATATATATATACAGTGCTGTTCGATAAAAGTGACTCGCCTTATCCTTTGAATTTAGCTCAACTTTCGTTTCATCGGAGAAGAGAACATTCTTCCAGTCTTCTACGGTGAAATTTTTGTAATAGTGAGCCCATTCAAGTCTCTTGGCTTTGCTTATTAGCGGCTTAAACCTTCGTGTACAAGATTTGTAGCCTTGTTCTAACAGCCACCGACGGACTGTTGAAGAGGCAAGACTAACACCTTGCTCTTCGCTTAGACTGACTGCAATTTCTTCGCTAGTTTATAGTCCTATTCTTCGCAACTTCTCTCTTGATTACCCTGTCATTTGTATCATCAATCTTTTTTCTTTCATCCCCTTGTTTCCTTCCTTGGAGCAGGAGTGGCATCATTATGTGCCCTAAGCACTCGAGAGACTGTTGATTGCGAGGTTATAGCAATTTCTGCAATTTCTCTCGTAGACTTGCCTGCTTTTGAGAGGGCAATAATAGATGCCTTAAGTGGTTCTGATGCGTGTTTGTAGCCTTTCATCTGGTTAGTGACTTCAGTGACTATTTCAAGCTGTTTTTATACTGTATGAGGCTTTCTGGAACATTCTGGAATACTTTAGATTTAATTTAAGCTGTTCTAGAATTCTCTAGAATATTGTTCTGAGTGTATTCTAAAATAGTTTTCAATATTTTGTCAAAAGCTCTTTAAATTTACCAGTTTAATCGTTAGAATGCAATATCTGAGTCACTTTTTTTGCACAGAGTTTTTTCCTGAATCAGACTGAGTTCTATAGCCTTCGATGGCAACTAGTCTAGGAGAAGGACAACTCTGAATTCAAAACCTGCAGAGGGTCGTTTAGGGACCTTGTGGCACGTAGTGCACCAGGTCTCTGTATTCGGCCCTTTCAAAAGTGTGGTTGGTTCTGCACAAAGCCTTCACCACTATCATCAAATCTCATGTGCTAGTGTCGGGCTGTAGGTTCTTAGGAACTGATCTGCTTGACCCTCATACGTCGAATTCGACGGGAGAGTCGACTCTCTCTCTCTCTCTCTCCCCATATATATATATATATATATATATATATATATATATATATATATATATATATATACATACTTTACGTAGTTGACTTTACTCGTTTTGGAGTTTTTTTTCTTTGGACTCTGACCTTGATCTCTGGACGATTGTTTTCGCCTTAGTTTTATGTTCTTTCTTTTTTTATTCCTCATTTTTCCTTGGGTATTGGTTTGTTCAACTACAAGCCGAAATATCAAAAGTTTTTCCAAGCGAGTACCACTATATATATATATATATATATATATATATACTATTCAACACTATCATTTGAGGAGACACCATAAGTGTTGAGTCAAAATGGCTATTTTTGTAGTGATTTTATAACATTTTTATGTTATAATTTTCGAATAAATGATTATATTTGCTCTACTCTGTATTGAGCACTCTTTTAAGAATGGTATCTGTTGGTTACTGGGATTTATTCCGTATACACCAATCCTATACTGGTATATATATATATATATATATATATATATATATATATATATATATATATATATATATGTCTCAGCGTCTTGCAAGAAAAACTCGTTAACCACTGCGCACAATCACAGACACGCATAGATACATGTAGACATTTTGTGAACAGTTTCTGCAAAAGAACATATTTATGTTGTATTCTATGTTTTGGGAAAATACTTTTTTTTTTCTGAGTTAAAACAAATAAGAATACAAAAGACTTTGGTAACGATTCGGTCAAAATTATAAATGAAACAGAATATTTGAAATAATAAGAACCGCGTCTTTGGGATTATTTGATTAGAAAAAAGTATATAAGCAAATTCAATATAATAAATAGATATATACATTTATATTTCTGGCTTGGTGGGAACAGATGTTGTGGTTTGGCACGTAAATCGTTTCTTATCTTAGCTCCGTATATTTATAATGTATTCATATAAAACAATCTTACTCAATAGATTTAGTTCTGCTAAAACTATTCAACACTAAAATGGTTATGAATTTAATGCATTTTTGGTTTTATTAAAGAAACAATTTGTTTTAGATCGCCATAATGAGATGTATACATTTACTTACCTGACAGAAAATCTCCACCCACGCGTCTTTAAGAAAGTGACTTCTTTCAAATTCAGAAATGATTTTAAAACAAACTGTTTTACTTATGTCGTTTATGTTTTTAAATGCATACGAATGTCAAACATTCAATAAATTAAATTCAAAGTTCTTATTTTCTGTATTTTGTATCAAATCAGAGAAACTTATGATTTGGAAAACAAAACGCAATCTGCATATTCGCTTTTATAATGATAATGAAAATATATATTTAGTTCAATCTGGTGGTCGGATAGATAGATAAACAGAGAGATAGAACAAGTATTCAGTGATATATCTTAAACGGATAGAAAGGGATTGACAAAGGGCAATTAGTTCCTTTAAAATGCTACGAATTTATTAAATAAGAGGAAGGAAGTGAAAAAGTCTGACACCATATTAGGACAAAAAGACTCGTCACCAGTAACTATGTAAAACTTAATCTATTCGCAAGGGTTTTGATTACGGGATAGATGGAGTTAGCTCAGTTGGTAAAAAAAGCATGACAAACAAGACAAGACGGCTTCTCCAAGGATGACTGAGACTGAGTGTAGACATTCTCTTAAATGACATATGTAATGAACAAGCGTTGTTTTTATGTAGAAAGTATATAATACCCAATTCTGGAAAATAGAAACACTGTTTCGAAAGTCGATTTTTACTCGCTTGACAAAGTTAAGCAATGTTGGCCAGAGTTATTGCATAAGGGTTACTCAACGTTAAGAAAATGTCTCACGAATTTTCTTTCTTTGTTTTTTTTTTCCTGTATCAGACAAAGAGACCGCCGACAAAGATGTCTGTTTAACATTCTCTCTGACACACGCATACGCATATATATATATATATATATATATATATATATATATATATATATATATATATATATATATGAAAATGTATCAATGATTCCGTAACCTAACACGCAGCTGTTAGCTGAATTGTGATATGAAAATTTTGCTAGCTGTAGTCCAATCTATGGTATTAATGAAGTGCATTGACAAAGAAGGATATTACGTCGAAAAAGTAATACTTGACGAGTAAAATAAATGCTTTTTTCACCATTGTGTTATACACTTTTGATATTACTTAGACAAACAAACACACACAAACACACACACACACACACACACACACACACACATATATATATATATATATATATATATATATGTGTATACGTGGACATATATATAAACGCATGTCACATCATCTGGTTTCAACTTCAAACAGAAATTATTTCATACATTATTTTATTAATTTTATGTGCATAAATATATGCAAATTTTATTGTGTATAGTGGCATACATATATTATTATATATTATTCAGCTAAACTGAATATAATTCCAAATTAAACGTATATTATCTAAGATTTATATATCAGCGACGAAGTCTATACATTTATTATATAAAGATATAATGTACGGATTATAAAGTTAATGATATTATTTTAGTTTCATTTCTTGCCTAAACAGTCGAAAAGATCTTATAACCATAATTAGTATGCTTAAACGTAAATCGAAAAACATTGACTAATAAAAATGTACGCATTAAAATCTTAAATTTGCCTAAAAATCAATCGT
>OZ038492.1:103066784-103084284 GCA_964036315.1 Acanthosepion esculentum | reverse complement strand
TTGGGTGTGTGTCTGTGTGTGTGTGCCGTGCGTCTGTGTGAGCATGTGTTTATGTGTGTGTTTGCATGTCTGCGCGCATCTTTTTGTGTGCACCTTAATAAGAAAACCTTGATTTTAAACAAATAATGATTCATATATTAATTATTGCCAATATCCCCGAATGTGTTTCCATACATCGAATCTTATACATTGAAAATTTCAGATCAGTATACCTCTATGTATATCAGACTAAAGACTTATTTATTAATCCACGTATATATATATATATATATATATATATATATATATATATATATATAGTATAGATAGATAGATAGATAATATTAGTGGTCAATATACATACATATATATATATATATATATATATATATATATATATATATATATATATATATAATCTATATAAATAAATTTCTAAGACGATAGAATCCAGGTAGAACTCAATGTCCAGGACAGAGTAATAATATATATATATATATATATATATATATATATATATATATATATATATATATATATATATATATATATATATTCCGATTTCTTTTTGAATTTGTAGGTCTGATGAATTGGATCATGATTACCATTCCAATGTAAGAAATTATAACCATGGAATATTAGTGTTTGAGGCTTTTTTATTATATATATATATATATATATATATATATATATATATATATATATATATAGAGAGAGAGAGAGAGAGAGAGATGGATATAGATATGAATATATAGAGATATGTACGTATGTATGTATGTATGTGTGTGGTGTGTGTGTGTTTAATAAACAAATAGGGACAAAATTAATCTGTATATATATATATATATATATATATATATATATACACGCACACACACATATATATATATATACACACGCACATATATATATATATATATACACACACACATATATATATATACATGCACACATACATATATATATATATATAGAGAGAGAGAGAGAGACAGAGAGATAGATAAAGATAGATTCATTGGTGCCTGATTGACTGATTAATTGATTGATGTGTGTCACAGTTTACTGGGCGAGATCGGGATCTGATTGGCCAATATCGATGATGGCATCAAATTTTCTCCGGTAGGTGTCGAGGTTAAAGTCTGTACCTCAATGTTTGAACGCCTACGCTCATAGATATGAAGAAAGAAACAGAGAACGAGTAAGCGAAAGAGAAGCGAGGGTTAAAATGTCGCAGATCTCTTTTCCTTTTGGCCATATAATATACATGTCTGTACACACACGAACGCACGCGCGCGCACGCGCACAGAGACACACTCTTTGTCTGCAATTTTACAATCTACTAGCAAATTTAGCCCTTGTTGAAATGTTCTTCGGGATACTGTTCGCACACAACCGCTCATTTTTATTTCATCTCGTCTGTCATTAACATCTGCTAATCAAAATGAGAATTGGCAAAGCAATTAAGATAATTTTCTTAGACTTCATTTATACGGTAGCAGCATGAAATATCTAGTATGTTTTATTTTTCAATTCATTAAAATCAAAATGATTTAGCTAGCTCTTTGCACTGGTTCATAAAAAAGAAATTCTGACGAGATTTTGACGTTGTATCTGTCTGGTTCCCATGTGTAGTATTTCACACACACACACGCACACACACACACACACACACACACATCTCTCTCTTTCTCTCTCGTTTCTTTCTCTTTCTCTATCTTGCTGTGCAAGACACCTTGCAAAAGTGTATTTTAAACATTTATAGCTTTCAAATTTGGAGTTTGGTCAATTTTAAATTGAAACAAAGTAATTCTGTTCAAAGTTCTTTGACAAAGAAAGAAAGAAAGAAAGAAAGAAAGAAAGAAAGAAAAGTGGTTTTGGAGGATTATAAACCTTGAAACGTTTAACAGTTAAATAAACATACAAAATGTGGCCCTCGCGATTCGAGTTGATGTTCATATTTATCTATCTCACTCCGTTCATACCTATCTAAGTTTATTAATACCTATCTTTAGTCAGGGAAATCAATCTTTTTAGTATCTGTCTACCAGCCTATATATCAATCTTTTCATATCCCAATCTGTTCACTATCTATCTATCTATCTATCTATCTATCTATCTATCTATCTATCTATCTATCTATCTATCTCACAAGATAGCTCTCATTTATCTTAGTTTGTCTTTAGTAGATAGTTTCTTTGTATGTGTATGCACATATGGAGAGTATTTTAGTACATCTTAACGGCGATATGTATCTGCATTATACAATGGTATACATTTACGCACACTGACTTACACGCACACATATATATACATATATATATAATCATTGTGGTTTTATACATTGGTAATGTTGTTAACATATACAGTTGTCAATCTTTTGAAGACTTGATATTTGCTTACCACAGACATTATATTACATTAGATGAAGCAAGCATCTAGACAATGATAGGATAAAGAAAATAAACAACAAAGAAAAAGAAGGAAAGTAAGAGATGAAGGTAATAAGTATTTTTGCGAAATGATTTTTACAAATTTTAATCTGTCAGCGGACGTCCCAGTTTTCAATTTATCTACCATTTGATTTGAGGCATCTCAATTCTGAATTGCAATTATTCTTTCATATTTTCACTGTATTTGACTAACGTTCTGTTCTCACTACTTTATCATTCTTTCTTTTAGTGTCTTTCCTTCATTACTTATACAGGGTTACCCACGAAATAACAGGGAATTTTAGATTTATTATATAATGAAAAAAATTAACTAACATATAAAAAAAATTAACTATACAGAGTGTCTATAAATTTCGTGTGCACATTAAAAAATTTATAACTGTATTTGTATTTGCGATAGAAATAATTTGTAAAAAGGATTAGAAAGAAGTAAATCTATATTTTTTAAGGTTTTATTGAAATTTTATTTAACTTTCCACATGTCCTCCATCATTAGCAATACAAAGGGTAATACGATTTTGCAGTTCACGGAAAACATTTGCCAACTGATTTACAGTAATGCCTGAAATCACATTAGTTATTTTAGCTATACTTAAAACTAGGCACGTTAAACTTTATAACATTTTTTACAGATTATTTCTATTGCAAATACATATAAAGTTATAATTTTTTTAATGTGCACACGAACTTTATGGACACCCCATATATTTTACTGTATGAATGAACTAAAACAAATTAACTAACATATAATTTTTTTTTAACCATTTTTTTGTTCTAGGATACCGTAGGTATCAATTTTTCAACACGAGGTGATTTTCTCTTTGAGAAAGAACATCCAACTTGCGAACTGAAAAATTCCAAGAAAGTTCGCCAGAGTTCTTTAGTTTGAAAACTAGATCTACCGTTTGTGGTTTTGTTCTGTTTTTAAGCTACTAAATTTTTATCCTTTGCTTTTGTTTCAAATAACGGTAACAAAAATGCCAACAATTAAATAAACTGTGCCAAATGTCCTGTTTTTTCGTGAGGCTCCCTTAAGTATATTCCCCCTCACTCTATTATCGTGTTAATTTCCGATATTTCTTTGCCTTTTCTAGAGTATTGCAAATATTCCAGATAATATTCCTATCGGATTTTATTCTTTTTATAATTTGATATTCATGCCTAATGTCCCTGATTTCATATTTTTCATTCTTTCTTTCTTTTTTTGCGTGCTCCCCATGCATTTTCAGTGTCGTCTGCGTCTTTGCACATCCATTTGAATGTTTTTGCTTTTGTCTTCCTTTAGGGGAATTTCAGGCTTTAAGAGATATTGCAGACACTCGCGAACAATGCTTAGAGCTAGAAAGGCGAGATGTCCGACTCGGCCTTCGGAGCTTGCATCGTCATCCAGTTAGAAGAAAATGAGATACTGATTAATAAGATATTTCGTATTTGAAGTAGGCTTCCCAGGTTTATTTATTAAACAATGGGAGGGTGTTATATCTATCACTCTGCACATTCTAGGAACCTTAGTAAAGAAAATATGATTTCTGACAGGTTTCTAAGTGTCCACTAAAAGTAACGTTTGAATCAATAAAAATAACAGACATATATATATATATATATGAATGTTATTTTATTATATATATATATTATATATTTATTATATATTATATATTTTTATTATATATATATATATCCTTCCTTCTTTTTTTTCCATAAATTCCCATATTTTTCCATATATATAAATATATATATATATATATATATATATATATATATATATATATATATATATTCTTTCTTCATTTTCTCCTTAATTTCCCTAATTTTTCCCATATATATTTATATATCTATATTTTTATATATATATATATATCTATATATATATATATATCCTTTCTTTTTTTCCCATAAATTCCCATATATATATATATATATATATATATATATATATATATATATATATACATATCCTTTCTTCTTTTTTCCCATAAATTCCCATATATATATATATATATATATATATATATATATATATATATATATATATATATCCTTTCTTCTTTTTTCCCATAAATTCCCATATATATATATATATATATATATATATATATATATATCCTTTCTTCTTTTTTCCCCTAAATTCCCATATTTTTCATATATATATATATATATATATATATATCCTTCTTTTTTCTCATAAATTTTGCTTTCCGTGGGGTTACTTCTGCCATTCATTTTGTCATTCAAGTCTCCAGGTCTTTCATCTTTTATTGTCTCATTTTTTGAGCATGACAAAAGGACAGTCTTAATCGAAATAATATTGGCATTTACTAATTCACGCAGTACCTTTTTTTTCAGACGTTGACAAAAAATCTTTGTCAATACCGAAGTAAATAGGATTTTCTTTTCTACCCATACAAATATCTTTTTACTAAAAAAACAATTTAAATCCGTAATCACTTATTTTTACGCAATTGTTTTCCATTAGTCACCGTAGTTGACGAACACCCGTAACACAGAAATAGACGTTTGGAAAAATTCGACAACGACTATGGAGTAGAACATGAGCACGATATATTTTCCGGCTCATCAATTCTACCCCAGAAGATCATGTAGCACTAGGTAGGATTTGTTTTTCCATCAACCAAAGTAAGAAAAAAATCGTTATATTTGAGGAATTGAATAATAATTTTATTGTATATATTTCTCCTTTTCTTGTCTCGTATGAACATACGGACAAGGCAAGGGACATAACTGAATTAATAACATTGACCTAAAGAGTTTATTTCTTGAACTGGGCACAGATAGATTAATATATTTGATACGACTTGTAGCCTACGAGCAAGCATCTAGACGTAAGACATTTTTTTTTTAATCTACTATCAGCACTTGCAGTTTCATCCGGAAAAGGCGTAGGGTTTCATATTTGTAATACGTTCGCCAGATACACAATTAATATAACAAAAACGGCAATAATAATAATAATAATAATAATATTAATAATAATAATAATAAGATGATGATGATGATGATGATGAAGAAAACGAAACATTTGGTAAAAGAAATACATCATTATTCTGTTGTTTTTTCAATTAAAATTTATCGTCAAAAAATTGATGGAACAATCAACTAAATGTTCTTTTTTCTAATGGAGCTTTGGGATTCCCTATTCTGAAGAATGAGCGGGGATTTTCCTTGCGATAGCGACTACAAAATAATTTACATTTAGAATAATTAATATATTCAACGTTCATTAAACCGGTGTTTCCCCGACATGATATTTCAGTAAGTGTTATTTAAATCATTTTTTCTACGTCTTTCAGTTTTTCCTTTGAAATTTTTTTATTTTCGTTATTTAAAAAAAAAAATCTTGTCCAGGTCTTTGCTGTTGTATTCTTCACTTCAGTACATTTTTTTTCATTGTTCGTTCATTTTTTTTTTTTTTTTGAATATAGACAGATTTTCTAGACATTTATTTCTTTTTCAATTATTGGCGATTTTGGTTACACCAAAAAGGGAGAGAAAACAAGATGAAACCTAAACCAAAGAAAAAATAGTATTTAACTGTTATGTAATATCAATCTTCGTATTTGGCAGTGGATGCTGGACAATTTCACCACAGAATAACAAAATAGTTGAAGCAGCAAAAATGTGGTTCTACAGAAGGATGCTGTGAATACCATAGACCAAACATGTGATCAACGATGAGGTTTTAGAGAAAATGGAAACAAAAAGGACATATTTAACATAAAAGAGACGGCAGAAATTTATAGGGCATATAATGAGGAAAAAGGGCTTGGAAAATTTAACCCTCACAGGACATACTGAAGGCTAGAAAGAGAGGGGGAAACAGCGTATAAACTTGATTGTGCAAATGGATGGCAAAATAGTTTTATGGGGAGATAGCAAAAAGATAAAATGTAATAAGAGCATAGGAAATTGTGGAGAGCCATAATCTTCAACGTTCTGAAAGGACAAGGCACATAGAAAATACATATAATGCTTATCCAACAGCATGTCGTCTGCTTTTAATCCGCTGTTATTTTGCACTGATATTTTATCTATCGTCTTTCCTTATTATCTACTGCAGATGAGTCAAGCCACCTCAAGTCTTTATGCAGAATCTCTGTATTCTACCCGTATATATGTGTACATGTTTAACGTCTAGCGACTACTGCTATAACACACGAGGCAGGAATTCCAAGCCATACTCTTTTTCGCAAATACACACCCATACCCAGCGACACATACCCGCAAATATCCTGACATTAGCTTTGCAGTGACAAATTGTTTTGGAGAGATTTCCATCGAAATTGATACTTGCAGTATTATATGTTTCGATTGAAATTATTAATAAAGGCTGCGTTTTTGTCTTTTTCTGTCTTAGTCAAAATCAGGATTTCCTGCTTTCTTCGTGTTTGCAAAAAAGCCTTTTCAAATGCTTACATTCTCGATTTAACTCTACAAGAAGGGCTGAGGATGGGGATTTGCAAATCGATCTACCCGATTAGAATACACCAGGGTGCGCATACTTACAGAACTGTGTAGGCGAATGCCTAGCAGTATATGCAAGCATCGGGCGTGGATCTATACGCCGGCACGCTCTTTTTACACCCATTATCTATCTATCTATCTATCTATCTATCTATCTATCTATCTATCTATCTGTTTCATTCTGTTCATATCTATCTATCTATCTCAGCCTTCTCATATCTATCTATCTATCTATCTATCTATCTATCTCAGTGTTTTTAATGCTTTCTATCTATCGTTTAATCTAGCTAGCTATACATATGCCTCTCTCGTTCCTTTTCATGGTGTCAAGGCGTCAATATATTGCATAGGTTGTTTTAGCCACTAAACAACTGTCATGGGTACCATGAACTTTCTTACAGCAGTTACTGCATCGTACCTTATGCTGTTCGTCAAATGATTGCCTATGCATTCATATGTGTTTGCCTTTTTCTCCGTTATAGGATCACTTGGTCAATGGCACATCTTCAAGATCTCTTCATCGTAACCTACCAACAGGCACGCATATAAAGCCTTACAAATTTTCGCACAAACTTACGCATACTTATACATACACACACATATATATATATATATATATATATATATATATATATGTGTGTGTGTGTGTGTGTGTATGAATGTGTGTGTGAGTGTACATTTGACCGGGCTTTATATACGTATCTGTTTAAGCGTCACATTACTGATACCGTCCCCCAAGTCTATGTGGATGCAAATCCAGGTACGCATTTACTCGGGACAAAAGTTAGGCTCAGCACATCAATCTATTCATTTACTCTTCAACCCCTTTCTGTATCTATCAAGTTTTGATAAGTTTTCCTGTCTGTTTGTCCCCAGTCTGTTCCTTCCTTCCTTCCTTCCTATCTATCTATCTATCTATCTTGGGTCCTCTTTAGGATTGGGTTTCCATTTCCTTCTAAAGTCTTCTCATTCTTTTCCACTCACAGTAGCAATTTGCATCTTAGTGGCCTTATCGCCTTACTTGTGTAGAATTGATTAAATCTATCTATCTATCTATCTATCTATCTATCTATCTATCTATCTATCTGTTTCATTCTATGAATATATCTATCTTTCAATCCTTTAAAAACTTCACACACAAAATCTATCTATCTATCTATCTATCTATCTATCTATCTATCTATCTATCGTTGTCTGTTCATTATCTATCTATGTAGCTAACCAGCTATTTGAGGGCCTGTAAAAGATGCGGAAACCCTTCAAAAACCACACTTGTGAAGCGAAGCCATGATATCTATCTATCTATCTATCTATCTATGAATTTTTTTGTAACTATTCATGCTTGCTTCTTTTCCCATATTACTGCTAACAAGTCAATCATACCACGATTTTCACGGTCTTTTATTCTATTTAAATTAGTTTAGCGATAGGTTAATGTGCTACGTACAAAAAGTAATGCCGGTCAAGTAAGTAACGAAATGATTAAAAATTCTTAAAACCGGATTCAATGACATAAAGTTGGAAAATCCAATCACCGAAAAATTATGCATTATAAAAAAAGCGGGCAGAGAATGTATATGCAATAATAAAAGGGATTTCTTACCTTGGAATTCTTGGTTGATTTTCTCTTAGAATTTTTTTTTCTTTTCATTCGTTCGCCTTCGCTATAAAATTATTTTTTTTTTACATCGCCAACATTACCGGCTGCGTGTCTCCTCCCCCCCCTTTTCTTGTTCCCTCAAATATTTCATGGTTTTCTTTCTTCTTTCCCCTCCTTTTTGAAAAAAATACTTGTCAACGCATCTCAGCAACTCTTTCATATACTTTTAAATGTATGACATTATACCGGACATATATATATATATATATATATATATATATATATATATATATATATATATCCGTGTGTGTGTATATGTATATAACTATATAAGTGAGCGTATGTGTGTTTCTATGAATAAATGCGCATATTTTTTTTACAGATAGCTATTTGTCTATCTCAACTGATGTGTAGCACACACACACACAAACACACACACACACGCTCGCACGCATATATATATATATATATATATATATATATATATATATATATTACAGAGCAGAAATTCGTTTATCGGTCACCTATAGCTATAACATTTTTATAGTGCAATTGCTATGCGTAATTCCGTTATAATCATATGCATATACCCAGATATACAATCGCATATATATGTGTGTGTCTGTTTTGTTTGTGTGTGCATATATATGCATTCATACATATGTATGTATTTGTGTGCATTATTTCTATGCAACTTTGTGCATCTCCTCTTTCTGTGTGCGTCCGTGCACGTTCGGGTGCACGTGTGGGTCTTCCCTAACATTTTTTTTCCATCCCCTAAAATTCCGGTAACACCTGACTGAGTGAACCTGGTTCGTCGACATTAAAATGAGTGCACATCTGCATAGCCGTTAACTTGTCACTGCACGCAAATGCATCCTCTTATATGCGTATAAGCGCGTGGGACGCGTTACCTGCGACGCTACCGGCTGGCTGTCTTTCGTTTATGCATTGTTAAAAATCTATCTTGCACCCTTTGTCAAACTCCAAAATTGTCACATAAGCTCTGATTACGCAAGCTGTCTAAAGTTTAAAAGACCGTCGGCCTCGAAGGCAGATGCATGTAACAACGGGTTCATGCCTTAAATGACGATAACTTGATGTTGACGTTTTTGTTAGCAAATAAACCGTTGTTTAAGAATCTATTGGTCTAGTTTCGGATTTGTATGAGGGGTGCTTCAGTTGTCCACACATGTAACTGGTGACACTTATACATATATAGGATATTGAAATATTAATGACCAGCGGCTAACATGTCCGGATGAAAGCTAAACATTTTTTTTTGTCCTCATCTATTTTCTGTCACCTTCAGTAATCTCTTCTATTTGAAAAAAAAATTTTTTGCACGAAAAGTTTGCAGAAAGTGTTAAAAAACTATTCCGTTGCTGGAGATATGAAAGCATCTATCCAGGAATCTGGGCTTCGAAAAAATTTTTTTTCAAGAACTGGCTTCAGTGTAGATTCAGATAGATATGAAAAGCTGTACAATTTTTTAAACGCATATATATATATATATATATATATATATATATATATATGAGAAAAGAAAAAGAGAGTGACCTGACTGTTTCTTTTTTCTTTTCTTTTACGTTGACAGGCTGCGAAAGACAAAGCGAAATCGCCCACCTGGTTTTTGCAATATTAATATAAGTCACTCACAGCTTTTTCACGTTTCGTAAGATATAAGTCAATGAAGAAGAAGGAGGGACAAAATAGAAACATACCATTATGTTCAGGTACTACATAAATTTCTCAAAGTCTTTGGTTTGAACATTATATGCTTCAAGTGTCTAAACTTGGAAACTCCGTCATATAATCTCTGTTATACATACATTCGTATAAGTAGAGTATATATTTGTAAGTGATACTATATCTGTAAATAAATGCATATTATGTTTCTGAGTGTGAGTGTGTGTGTGTGTGTGTGTGTGCATGAGACTGTGTGTATGTGCGTGCGTATGTATGTGTGTGTGTGCGTGCGCGCACGCGCGTGTGTGTGTGTGAGTCTAATGAATGAACCCAGCAATCGCTGAATGAATGAATGAAAAGCTATACGCACATGAGTTAGGCGAGAGCAGGTTGGTAGAAAAATTTACTATCATTCTAAAATCTGTTTTCTTTTTTTTCAGGGATCTTTTCGATTAACTGACAAGTGTATTGTAAAGTGATTAAATCCACACAGATAAGTGTTTTCTTGTAGAATGGTAAACAATTTCGAATAACTATAACTGCGTTATTTTGTGTGAAGTACAACTACGAAATAAGACGAAGGAAGTCATCGAGAGAGAGAAAAAAAATGAAGATAAACTGAAGAGACGTAGTCAAAAAGGAGACACGCAGAATTGTGTGAATGTTAGAAATCAGGTCTTGAACGTCGGCAGCTTTCTCAATGAATGTCGTATGTGGCACGCGTAAAAAATGCGACCAGAAAAGTCCCTGCCGGTGGCACGGCGGCTGCCTGCTTTCCGGTTTGGCTGATATAACAACTCCGACTGGAACAGTTGTAAAATGTTCGCGAGGCCTTATTGCATACGATCAATAAGTAGCAAGCAGACAGCCCCGGTGCATGACGGGATTGGCAAGCCGAGCTCATTCATTGCACTCTCCCCGCTCTATGACGTCAGAAGCCAACCGAGTTTTAACGCTCACGCTCGTTCATTCCCCAACCATAGGCAGTGCTGACCCAAAGGTGGTGGCTTGCTGTATATATCCTCTGCCACAACCACCACTGCTACCATCGTCACTATCGATAGCAGGTACCGCTACTGCAACCACCACTGTCAACTTTACAGCCTTTGCCACCCGTAAAAGCTGCTGCTGCTGTTATACGTGTGCAATACTACGACTATGACGGCTACTCTCACCAACACCACAACAGCGACAATGGCCAGGACTCATACCACCACTATTATAAGAGCCACCACAACTACTGTAACAGACCATTCTAAAACTTGCCATTAATATTTTCAAAACTACTACCACCACTACTATGAATGCGACTTTTAATATTAGCATAAGTTGTTATATTTTGTATAATACTATAACGCCCTCACTATTAATGCTTGTACCTGTTGTACACCTTTTTTCTTTTTCATTAAGAAAACGCAACCCAGAATGAATACAATTCTATTACAACTTTTACTTATTGATACCCATTGATTAATAGTTTTTTTTCTTTAGTACTACTATTATTAGTGGCACTACTGTCACCAGCTGCTGATCTGTCCCAGTCTTAAAGATATAGATTCGCTCAAATTGCAGGCTCAGTGAGATATATATATAAAAAAAATGGTTTACAATTAAAAAAATCCCAGCCTTATAAAATCCCCATTATCCCATAAATATAAAAAAATATAATAATAAAAATAATAAAAATACTAATTTAATTACAGCCACTTTCATTGATAGCTTTAGTGTCTGTATAAAATGCTGTCAAATAGCCAGTGTATATTGTTATTATGATTACGAGTTTAACGCCTATCAAAAATGAAGGATTCATTTATTTATGGATCGGTAGTTTCGCTAGGATCAGTGTAGTATATGTGCGCTTTGGCTCACATGAAACTGCAACTACCCCGATCCTGATCTCTGCCTAGGATCAGAGTGTAGATGCTGCGCGCTCTGCTTATTTTCACACCCGTGAACATCACAGTTTTGTATTACCACATAGAACCCTGAAGATGATCTTGGAAGACGATCGAAACTACTTGGGAAATGGAAAATAAAAATGATTTTCATAATTATTGCACATTTCGCACACCATTTAATTGCAATACACGGAAGGTTATCCGTGAGTATGAACGGATTCTATTAAAAATAAGCAGACTTAATTTATTTAATCAGACATGCCTAAAAGAGAATTTGCTGCCTAAATACACACACACAAACACACACATATATATATATATATATATATATATATATATATGAATACTCATCAAGTATTTATCTGTGATTCAAAGTTATCATTATTGCTGAGTAGAGTACCATTACTAGTAGCAACAAGTTGTTGTATTTGAGGTGGGCTTAATGAAAAGAATGAGGTGGGATACGAGTAAAAAGGGTAATCAAGGAAGTGGGTGGGCAAAACGACTTCGGCATTCATAGGATATTTCTACGGTCTCCATTGATGAAAAGATAGCACTTGGCAATGACTATGACACGCATGCTGATATTGATTGTACAGACGATGTCGATGATTATTAACGCTACAATCATGTCGATAATGTAAGGCAATGAAGTTTATTTCTGCTTGATACGAATTCATCTTAGCATTAACCAACTATCACTTGTTATTTACTACGATCGATTAAACTGCTTATATCTTTTAAAGAAATAACTTTATTATTTTTTATTAAATAAATAATGTAGATGATGAAACCGCTACTGACAAAAAGGGTAATTGTATACGATAATATTAAGCGGGTTATGCAATTAAATATATATATATATATATATATGAGTGTGTGTGTGTCTGTGTGTGACTGTCTTTGTGTGTGCGTGCGCACGCACGCGCAGGCGTGAGTTTGTGTGTGTGAATGAAGATTTGTAATAGTATATCTATCTATCTATCTATCTATCTATCTATGTAAAGATAAAACTGTATAAAAATTTATTCGTAGTGTATAGATTAGCGTGATGACAATGATGATTATTTCATTGCGCTTTTAGAAGCAGTCTTCCTACGCATGCGCAGATTAGTATGAATGAATGTTCATGCAGTCGTTTGCATGAATGAAAAATAGATGCAAATCTTTGAAAGCCGCTGCCTGTTGCAGAACAACTTCCTAAAACGTGCATATGTGTCTAAGCGCACCTATATCTGTGCGTGCGTATGCAACAGAGGTGATTACACTTACTCCCATCGTCACCTATAATCGGTGTGTCGAGTGTGTAAATGCGTGAATGCGAGAGAGAGGACTGACGATACACTACATGCGTGCGTGTGGCGGTTAAACATGAATGAACAGTAAAAGAGTGGGAGTAAATGGTGAAGGTAGAGTAAGAATTATAGGAAAAATCGAAGTGTGAGATGACAAAGGAGGAGGAGGAGGAGGAGACAAAAGAGATAAAGAGAGTGAGGGGTGTCGAAGCAACTGGTGAATGTAAAAGTTCAGATTCCGCGCTGTAAGCATGCGTATGTGTGTTGGTGTGCGCGTGCGCGTGATCTTGCAGGCGGGCGGTTTGCCTTGTTGAGTCGTTTAGTAAAATCGTCTTCCGTATGAATGAAATGTTTGATGAATGAAATGCACAATAAATGACTAAATAAATAAATAGATAATAAAAATTACAAACAAAAGAAACAGAGAAAAAAAAAAACTAGTCAAGTATGTTTGAAAGCCATATTTATTCATTAAATTGTTTTTCACGAAAATTAGTGTTTATAACTGCTAAAGAGACAGTTCCCATGTCTAGGGCACATAATGAGGAAAGAGGGTTCGGAAAATTTGACACTCACAGAACATATTGAAGGTAAGACGGACAGAGAGAAACAGCGCATGACTTACCTAACAAGCTTGTGTAAATGGATGGCAGGACAGGGATTAGGAGATTTTTTAAAAATCGGTATCACCCCATGCAAGGCAGTAAAGCCACTAAGACACAAGAGGATATGGAAGAATTAGGAACAGAAACATTAATAATGAGCGGGAAAAAGGAAAAAGTAATCAGGAGGACACTAGATAGCGATTGACATTGCATTTAAATTTTAACAGAATAAAGTTGGCTGGAAAGCATGGACCCGGAAGGGAGTTCCACAAGTAAGGCTGTAAAGCCACTAAGACACAAGGAGATACAGGGTGTGGAAGAATTAGGAACAGAAACATTAATAATGAGCGGGAAAAAGGAAAAAGTAATCAGGAGGACAGTAGATAGCGATTGACATTGAATTTAAATTTCTGCAGAATAAAGTTGGCTTGAAAGCATGGAGCCGGAAGGGAGTTCAACAAGTGAAAAGTTCGAGAAAAGAAATTGCTAGCATAGAACATACGGCTACATCTCGCCAGCTCAACTGTAAATTGATGAGATCTCGATACCACTGTACTTTAGTACTGTGCTTAAAATTCGTAAAATTTCGAAGAGTTCATCCGAACAAATACTATGAGAGGATTTACAGCAAAGACACAACGAGGCAACCTTACGGCAGTGGCGAGGTGACTGACGCAGGACCGACAGATCAGGACCAGATATAGCAAAAAAGACAAACTACTAAGGGCTACAAAGAACAGGAAGTTGTGCAGAGCCGTGATCGCCCACACCCTTATAATAATATATTAATATTAATATGTTCGTTATATTACAGTAATTGCTTTATCTGTTTTCAAGAAATATTAAATATCAAAACTTTTCAATTGGTATAGTATTTGCTAATTTGTTAATTATGTGAATTTGTGGACATCTGTTTGTGTTGTAGTGTTATTTCCTCAGTGGAAACTGTATTTGGACTAAATTCGTCCTAAATAGGTTCAACGTACAAAAACGTTAGGAACTTGTAATAATCAGTATCACGCAGAGTAATCGAGTTGTGGTCGCTGACTCCTTTTTGTATTCGACTCCTACTGACTCCTACTTATAATAGATGGGAGAGTCTATTATCTATAGACTAGGTGTCTTTCACCATAACAGTTTCTTTACTACGAATACCTCTAGTCTGCTTGCAAGATGGAGTTTATATGTACCATTACATATGATATACAGGGTGGTCCAAAAGTAGGTGGACTGTATGTGGAATAGGTTTATATATCGGTTATATTATTACAACTGAGTTTCTTGATGAAACATGTCCTGAGAAATGGATTGACCGAAGAGGTCCAATTGATTGGCCGACACGTTCACCAGGCTTGACCCCCAATGGATTTATTCTTTTGGGGAGTACTCAAGGACAAAGTTTATAGTCGAAAACCAAGAAGTTTCGGTGATTTGAAAAATTACATAAGAGATGCATTTCAAGAAATTAATAGCCAAAAAGACTTGTGCAAAAAAGTTTGTCGAAGCGTTAGAGGTAGACTTCAAAGCTGTGTAAATTTTGATGGAAAACAGTTTGAGCACCTGCGTTGATAAAATTTAAGGGCTTTTGTATTATTGTTGACAATAAAATTTAAGGGCTTTTGTATTATTGTTCACAATAAAATTTAAGGGCTTCTGTATTATTGTTGACAATAAAATTTAAGGGCTTTTGTATTATTGTTCACAATAAAATTTAAGGGCTTCTGTATTATTGTTGACAATAAAATTTAAGGGCTTTTGTATTTTTGTTCACAATAAAATTTAATTGTCAATGTAATAATTGTGTTAGCAAATATAATTGTATGTATATGTAATCTGAAAATAAATGTAATTATTTACGGTCCACTACTTTTGGACCACCTTGTATGTATGTATATATATATATATATATATATATATATATATATATATATATGTGTGTGTGTGTGTGTGTGTAGAAACGCATACAGACACATACAAGGTGCGATCGGTAAATTGTCGACATTTTATATTTTTAATTTATCGCGTTTTTTGTCATTGATTTTGATGACTGCCCAGTATAGTAGGCTCAGTTGAACAGCACCGCCTGTGAGAAAAAGAGCACCATCACGAAATTCAATCCGCCAGAAACGGCATTCCGTGCTACTTGGCATTCGCACCGGAAGCTCAAATACGAACATTTCAGAATGTTTGGGTGTCAAACAGGGCAAAAGATTCGGAAAGATTTGGATGATATATTTAGTCAACATCAAGATGTTTGGAGTGATCACTAGTGGTGGCGACGTCAAACTCCATTCATCTTCCCACAGGGACTCACTCATCACGGAAGCCTATATCTAGGAAGTAATGCTGCCCTGGGTCAAGAAGGTGGCTGCTGGAAGACCCTAGGTCTGATAACAGGACTCTACATCATGCCACACAAGCAGGATAACCCAGTTATGGCTGTCAGAGAATTTCTGCGACCACATCACCCCTTACATCTGGCCAGCTGACTCCCCAAACAGTAACCCCCTTGATTATTATGTTGTGGGGTGCAGTTAAGCGGGAGACTAACAAAACTCCTTGTAACACCAAAGATGAACTGAAGGCAAGGATTATGACAGATTTCACCAACTTAAACAAGTGACACTATTTACATTATTCGGACTATTGTCCTCATCTTTGTCGCCATATTTATTACAACGTTTTGGCCCTTCAGTATCTGTCTATATTTCTGAGATGATGTATTATGTACACTATTTACATTATTCGGACTATTGTCCTCATCTTTGTCGCCATATTTATTACAACGTTTCGGCATTCGTACGCACCGGCCTTCTTCAGGTTGTTGTAATGTCGAACTGAAACCTTTATTTCGCTCACTGGGGTAGACTGTTCTAGTTCCATGTGCCATATGTTTATGTTTTTGTTAGCCCCGGTGGGCGAGCGTGTGTGTATGTGTGTCTGCGTACCTCAACGGGTGTACGGACATGCATCTATGTTTGCGTTAGCATGGGTGACATCACGACGACGATCCCCCCGCCACTTCCATAATAACACCAATACGCGCAATCTACATAAATCCAAAATTTAAAAAAAATTAATCAGTTTGTGTGACGATCGCAAAAGCGTGAAACCCAGGGTCACAAACTCACATCAATCCAAGCAAATAAATATATATATATATATATATATATATATATATATATATATATATATATATATATATATTATAATTTTATCATATAGACAAAACCATTTTACTCACAACAAAGATGCAACTTGGTTTCAGTGCATTTTAACTGCACATCTACGGGTGAGGGTCGGAAATGGTCATCGCATCGGTATATATATATATATATATATATATATATATATATATATATATATATATATATACTGCATATTTGAAAATACTGTATATATTACTTTAAGAAGAATCGTTCATATTCAAAGATGTTTTCAGACAATTAACTCCTGTCTGCTGTCCGAACTATTTTTAACAGAGTATATAACATAAACATACGAA
>OZ038492.1:103039284-103061784 GCA_964036315.1 Acanthosepion esculentum | reverse complement strand
GGACCACTCCGACTTTTACATTTAATCTGTTCAATTTTCATTCTAACATACTCAATGAAAAGACAAAGTAGTCTATTTACCCTTAAAAATTTATTTTTGTAATCAAGGATAAACATAGTATATCAAAATCAATTGTGATGTTGTCATTCAGTCTTAGTCTCTTCAGCTAGTGACTACCTTGATGTTGGTGTTTCTGACATAAGATATCATAAGGATAATAGATATAGCCCTGCATAATGACTACGTAATTTCGAAATACAGGCTGTCCATAAAGTTCGTGTGAACTTTAAAAAATTAATAACTTTATTTGTATTTGCAATAGAAATAATCTGTAAAAAATGTTATAAAGTTTAACGTGCCTAGTTTTAAGTATAGCTAAAATAACTAATGTGATTTCAGGCATTACTGTAAATCAGTTGGCAAATGTTTTCCGTGAACTTCAAAATCGTATTACCCTTTGTATTGCTAATGATGGAGGACATGTGGAAAAGTTAAATAAAATTTCAATAAAACCATAAAAAATATAGATTTACTTCTTTCTAATCCTTTTTACAAATTATTTCTATCGCAAATACAAATAAAGTTATAATTTTTTTAAAGTGCACACGGATTTTATGGACACCCTGTATAATAGACATAGTTAAACAAAATAGCATACATTTTAATTCTTCAAAGTATGAATAATTTAGATACATTTTCGTGAAATGGTTACAGTTTTTTATGGTTACAAATTCTCTGTGGACCACTAGAAACGCTATGTGGACCACTGGTGATCCACCTTGAGAAACACTGGCTTAGATGTAACACAAGGCTGGAAGTATGGGGAATTCAGTGAGGATCGAACTTACTACTCAGTCGTAATTGTTCTAGCGAGAGAAACTTGCTAACCATTGCACCATGCCGAGATGCCTTATAACAGAAACGAGGAACTATTTTCAGGTGTTCTCATAACTGCTTACTCACGGCAATGATGACCCATTTTTGAAATGTGTCATTGCTTGTAATAAGAAAATGTACCCTTTTTAACGGCTCTAAGCGATCTGTTTAGTGGACTCTTCCAGACAAAATGCAACAGAACAAGATTGTGTGAATTACGTGATGATCAGTCAAATATTTAATCCTCTGCATTTTACCGCCGTCAATATCACTCACAGTAAGCTCCTAATGTCAATAAATCGATGGCATGCATGAAAAATTAAGATCAACACAACTAAGACAATTCAATCGATATTGATCAATTGTTTTCGATCTTAACGCATGACTAAGAGTTTAACAAGCACTTGTTCAGAAATGAACAGAACTGGCGTAGAAAACTTTACACCTACACTCACCTTTGCTTTGCCTAACGTATCCGAATTTTTCTTTGGCAAGCTTTATAGATTTTACAACTAAATAAAAGCACCAAAAACCAAAAAGCTGTAAGCATTACTAATTTCCGAGTTGAATGAAAGGGCGCATACCATCTGAAGCTTAATCTAATACAATTTGGATTCATAAATTTCTATTTCTACATAATCACCAGAGAAGAAACAAACTCTGGTGGCACAGAAGGGTATTGTAGTCAAATACGTGGAGAGACTGAAAAGTTCTCAACCTGACCAGAAACCGTCAAGAAGATTCTGATTTTGGGAACTGGGCCGAGAGTTTTTCAGAACTCCCTTATATATATATATATATATATATATATATATATATATATATATATATATATATATATATATATATATATATAATTATTTATTTGAATATTACAACATAAATATGTTATAAAATCACTACAAAAGTAGCCATTTTGTTTCAACACTTCTAGTGTCTTATCAAGTGACGATGTAGATGTGTGTGTGTGTGTATCATAATTATACACACACACACACACACACACACACACACACACACACACACACACACATATATATATATATATATATATATATATATATATATATATATATATACTCTTAAAGTGTGCTATATTTATGGGATAAAGTGCTCAATATCAGAGATAGAGCGTGTGTAAATATAAAAGTGAACATTGACGTCAAAACTTAGAGGCCACAGGCTGTTTCAGGCTAGACGCAATCGTGGCCTGACGATTGCGTTTAGCCTGAAACCATTTCGACAGTGAAAGTGTGGGACCGAGATACCAGCCTAGTAGCTCGCTTAAATTCATGCAGTCTGGGAACCAGAGGAAGTACCTCGTCGGAACAGTTGCCATGAAAATACTTGTAGAAGAGACCGAGGGAAGCCACGGCACATCTGTGAGAAAGCGACTCTAGACGAGATGACTGGTGCCTCTTCTCTGTATTTAGAGATTCTTAATAAAATACAAAAAAGAATCTGCAATATTACAGGTCTTGACCTACCATCTTGGCTTCATTCACTTTCACAGTGCCATAGCATAGTTTTCCTGTGCATTTTTCTATAAATAGCTTCATGGTAATTGTTCTGATGAGCTCTCTCTCTCTAGTTAGTATTTTCATAGAGACAGTGTGGTATTATGGTGGTTGTAGTAAGAAAGGTACGTATGAATGTGGTGTAAGGAATATTGTTTCGTACGATTGGGTCAGTGTTTGCGGCTAGCTAAGTTATAGTTAAGACAGAAGAAGACCGTCCTTTCCCCAACCCCCCGCTACGGCCTTGTGCCACATTTCTGTGTATTTAGCAGAATAAATATTGCTCTCTTCTGTAGTACGTTGACTTTATGAATTTAAGTGCAGTACGAGCGGCTCGGAATGAGGAATCACAGAGTCGAGTTCGAAATTCCAGTCGAATCCATTACGTTCACTTACGTGCTAATAACCCTTGGGAAATATATGAATCCTCCTCTTCTCCCCCCAACTATGGGTAAATAACAGGACAGACCGGGTTCTGTAGCCTTGGATGGCAACTGGTCTACCGCAGAGACAAATGGCAACCTACTGCGGGAAAATCTGCATCGTCAGTCATGTATCGAAAGATACATGATCGCCTAAGCGTGTATCACGCATGGTACATAACTGACTGACTGACGAGATTGGCGGAAAGATCTCATCATTTTACAGTTGAAATGACTAGATGTAACCGTATGTTCTATGCTAAAAGTTTATTCCCTTGCACTTCTCTTCTGTGAAACTCTGCTCCAGTTTCTTACTTTCCAGTTAACTTTGATCTTTAAAAATTTAAATGCAATGTCAATCCTGATCTTCTTAATTCTTGTCCGTTTATTGTTCTCTCACCTTAAAGATTCCTTTGTCTTTTAATGTTCTCTCTACTTAATGTTTACTTTTTGTTTTAATGTTCTCTCTCCTTAATGTTTACTTTTTGTTTTAATGTTCTCTCTCCTTAATGTTTACTTTTTGTTTTAATGTTATCTCTCCTTAATGTTTACTTTTTGTTTTAATGTTCTCTCTCCTTAATGTTTACTTTTTGTTTTAATGTTCTCTCTCCTTAATGTTTACTTTTTGTTTTAATGTTCTCTCACCTTAATGTTTCCTTTTTCATTTATTTCTCACTCTCCTTAATGTTTACTTTTTCTTTTAATGTTCTCTCTCCTTTTTCTTTATTGTTCTCTCTCTTAATGTTTACGTTTTCGTTTATTGTTCTCTCTCCTTAATGTTTCCTTAATCTTTTAATGTTTCCTTTTCTTTTCTTTTTCTCTCTCCTTAATGCTCCTTTCCTTTTATTGTTATCTCTCCTCAATGTTTTCTTTTTCTCGTATTCTCTCAAACTCAATAACCCCCTCCTCTTGCACCTTAGTGGCTTTATTGCCATTCTTAGGATAAAATTATTAAAAAAATATATGTTCTGTGATCTGTCAATAGTTTTTCTTTTGTCTTGTTTTTAAATAGGAACCGAATTGGGTTGCTGGTGGTGGGTACATTTACTCAACTGGTTTTTCCTTGACTAATTTGAGGTTTTTTGGTGTTTAGTACATTCTTTATCCTTTTCTTTAAAAATTCCCATTGCAAATAACGCCATTTTGTTTTGCTTACCTTTTTCCCCATTTGCTTTTTTAAGTTGACCTCATTTCAGATTCTTGATTATGGAAAGTCTAACCTCACCGACACATCATTTGATCCTATTCACCTGATCTCATTGTATATACTGGGTGTAACAGCAAAATTGTCCAAATCTTGTAACAGTATAATAATTGTCCATCCCACAAAATGTTTAATATCAAAAAAAAAAAAAAAAATCATAATTTACTTTCTTTTTCTAGGTTTTCAGATAAGACGTTTAAGCATCTTGACAGCATTTGTTGTAAAAATCACTGAAGAAGCTAAAAAGAGAACTGATTAAAATCATTTTGTATTAGCCCGACTATATCTTCCCGACTGAGCAATGGTGAGAGGGAAAAGATCATCCAGGCCTTCAATAATGGTACGAACATCCATGCTCTTGCTTCCATCTTCAAAGTCCCTTCAAAAACCATCAAGAGAACAGTGAATAAGTTTTAAAAAGAGGGAGAAGTGAAGACGAAAACTGGATCAGGAGGTCACAACAGGAAGTGGGATCGTCGTTTCAACTTAGATCTAAATACATTCTTATTATTCAGCTGGAAAGAGAACAGGTTAGAATCATTTTGTGTCACCCCCCCACTGTCTTCCCAAATGAGCAAAGGTGAGAAGGAAAAGATCCTTCAGGCCTCCAGTAATGGTACCAACATTCATACTTTGGCTTCCATCTTCAAAGTCCACTCAAGAACCATCACGAGAACGGTGAATAAGTTTTAAAAAGAAGGAGAAGTGAAGACGAAAACTGGATCAGGCGGTGACAACTGGAAGGAGGGTCATCATTTCAACTTAGATCTAAATACATTTTTATTGTTCAGCTAGAAAGAGAACAGATTAAAATAATTTTGTGTCAGACGCATTGTCTTCCCAAATGAGCAATGGCGAGAAGGAAAATTGCTCAAATCGTGTAACAGCATGGGAGAATCTGCAAGGTTAACTAAATGATCTTGCATTTTGGATACAGTACCTATCCACCGACATAGCTTCTCTGTGCCACTTCTATATTTTCCTGGTAAGA
The DNA here is from genome assembly GCA_964036315.1 of Acanthosepion esculentum. Classification (NCBI taxonomy): domain Eukaryota; kingdom Metazoa; phylum Mollusca; class Cephalopoda; order Sepiida; family Sepiidae; genus Acanthosepion; species Acanthosepion esculentum. Next base: position 103,056,774 of record OZ038492.1, on the reverse strand, counting down.
CTTTTTTCGTATTTTTCCAGTGAAACCTGACCCAGTGTACATGTTAATACTTCGTATGCCCATTCAACGAAATCGCTTCTTGCACATTGACCACAAATTCTCGATCTGATTTAAATCAGATTTTCCGGGCCAGTCTATAGTCCTTTGATTTGCTCACTGGAAAGGCTTGCCAATGTGTTCGTGAAGCGTTATAATTTTCGTACGCTTTCTTGAAGTAACGTCCATCGCAGACAATGGGTGTAGGAAAACTAATCGACAGTTGAGACAATAGTGTCTATGCGTGATAAAAATCTGATGCAATCACGGATGACGTAATATTTTCCAAGGCCAAACAAATTTCTCCATACACTCTGACAATAGATTCATATTACTGCAAATGACCTAATCTGACGAAGAAATAGAAATCGATTATACCCTGACACTCTAGTGGGTCTAAAACGGACCATATGTTGAAAGGAAACTGAAGCGGTTGTTTCAATTTGCACAAGGGTGTATATTTAACTAGGACTTCATTCTGGGTAGCAACAGACATTTGATTGTACATACACGGAGAAAAATATAATGAAGGGAGAATGCAATTATTTAACAAAGAATGAATCATTTCACTCCCAAGCAAGGCGATAAAGCCACTGAGACGCAAGGCGTAACTGAGAGGTGAGGAGAAAGAACAATAAAAAGAGCAGAGAAGATGACTGACGTTGCATTTAAGTTTTTGAATATCGCATCTGACAAGAAATCAAAGACCCGGAAGAGAGGTCTATTAGATTTAAAACCTACGGTTACCGTTAGCATTTTCTACAGTAAAATGATGGAACCTAACTGCCAATTTAGTTATTTAAAGTTAAGTTTCTTAATTTTATTGCAAAAAACTTGAGTACAAAAGCAAATATAAAACAGGATAATACGTCTAAAATGTTTGCTTTAATTGTGAAAATCTTCAAATTCTTACGCTTTGATTTGAAATAAAATCCTATTATAGAACTATGGGTTCCAGGAAATTGTAAATTTATTATGCATTCAATATTCTATATTGAATTTGATGTTTACTGATACATTCATAAGACTAACGAAGAAGCTGACTTGAATCAGGATTGGGGAAGGTTTTCGGTGAGTGGGTGGGTGTGGCTGTTGCGCTGCAGTCAGTCTCAGTGTGGGTGGTTTTGTGCAAGCTAGCTTCGGTCCTTGTCTCGGACAGGCGTCGTCGACGGTGTCGCTGACACCGAAGCAGAGACACTGCGCCCTCGTGCAGGTGCGCGTGCGCCGAGACCTTTTCCCGCGCTGGCTTCCATTAGCTGTTTTCCCAGTCCTATTCATGCATCCGGGAGCCATTCTTGCAAACATTTCCAATTTAAGAAATAGTTTTGAATGCAACACTCCGCACAGCCCGCCTCTTTCACATTATCCTCATCTCCCTCTCTCGCTCGTTCGCTTTCAGGCAACCAGCTTCGTACATTGCAACCGAGTGGCAGCAGAAGCAATAGTAGTCTCCCCTACTCCCCCTCCTTTCTCTCCTCTAAACACCGGAGAGCTCAACCAATCTTGGTTCATACCGAGTCTTCTTGTATTATGCATTGCCTTATATGGAAGTGTACACAGGCTATTGAAATAAAAGCGAACCGTTTTGTGTTCGTGTGTGCGACAGCCACCTGTGTGTGTACGTGTGTTCGTTTGTGAATGCAGCGCGCATGCGCGTGCAATTCTGTGCGGGTATATATATTACATATATATATATATATATATATATATATATGATAGTGAATGCAAACGACAATATCTTTAATGTTTATCGATATAAAACTGTAGGTACTTAGTTTTCACTGTTGTGTGTGTTTGCCTGCGTGCGTGCATATGTGTCCGTGTGCGTGATTGGCTTAATTGGTAAATAATAATAGCCGTGTAAAAATATTTTAGATTAGTGGAGTGTTAAGTGATCGCTGAGTGTTGCAAAGCAAAATAATCGCGTACTGCAAATCAATTTGGAGGTTACAAGTCATTAATATTGCACGACATTCGCTTTGAATAGGACGAATATTTCCAACGGGCCAATGGCTAAAATATCCACAGGACCCCCACCTTTCTTTTTATGTGCCATACCCTTTCAGGACGTAGGCGATCACGGCTCTCCACCTCCCTCCATCCCTTGCAGCCTTAAACAAGTTCCTTCCATCTGCTTCCTCCCCCCGACCACTTTCTGTCATCCACTTGCTTAAGCCCGCCAAGAATTTCATGCGTTGTTTTCCCTTGTCTCTCTTTTTTTCTCTATTCGATCCGTGAGTATCAGATTCTCCAGGCCCTCCTTCCTCATTATGTGTCCCAGAAACATCAGCTGCCTCTTCCTGATCTTAAGTATAAGCCTCCTCCTCGTTTGCATCCTCTCTAAGACCTCATCGTTGCTCACACGCTCGGTCCATGATATCGTCAGCATCCTTCTGTAGAACCCCATCTCCGTCGACTCGAGTCTCTTCTTCATCTTTGAGGAAATCGTCCAACATTCGCTGCCATACAGATGTCACGTAACAGCTCAGCATCCTCCTGTCTCGCAATACTCAGCGTCCGTGGTCATCGCGATATGTCTACGGATCTCAGTGTCGCACTTACCGTTCTCTGTCAAAACGCTTCGGTCTATTGTCCTCATCTTTGTCGCCATGTTTATCACAACGCTCCAGCCTTCTTCGGGTGGTTGGAATGTCGAACTGAACCCTTTATTTCGATCACTAGAGGAGACTGTTCTAGTTCCACGTACCATGTCTAATGTATATCAGTTATCTGACATTATCAGTCATCTCCTGTTAATTCCCCTCTCCAAGTTCTCCACCGCCTTAACCAGGTATTGAACTCACACTCTTTGGCTCCTGTCACTGGATCTAACTAACGCCTTAATCCACTGTGCCATGTGTCCTTGAGGACATCTGTGTTTGAATTTTTGGGTATTATGAACCTAATATCTCTCTCATTTTTTACCAGTGCTCATATTTCAATTTTTGCTGTTATCATTGCATGTTTTTTTTATCAGAGCTCATATTGGAATTTTTGTTGTTATTATTGCTTTTCTCTGGCACTCCTTATTACTGGTTCCCATATTGTATTCATTTCTATGCTTGGTCGACTCAGGAGATTTTTGCGGCCTAGCATATAGACAGATACGCTTCACTGATATTTAAACTTTTGCGTCTGCTTGATTCTAGTGTTTCCGACCTGCAAATCGCTTTTCGGGATCATCCTTACCCCCCCCCCCACAACCACCATCACCATAAAGCAATAATTATAGAAGAATTGTGTTGTTTTAAAACATAAATAACCAAGCTAATCAAACAAGAATGAAAAGCGTAGGGCATCTTCTTCTATGTACCTTATTCCTTCAGGACGTTTGCGATCATGGCACTTCCAACAGTTTCCTGTACTTTGTAGTGCTTAATAAATTTTGTCTTTTAATCATCTTTCCTAAACCTTGTTCTGTCATCCATTTACTAGTGATCATTAGATAGGTTATGCTTTGTCTTCCTATGCCCCTCTTGTCTTTAATCTGCCTTGTGAGTATCAAATTTTCAAAGCTCTCTTTCCTCATCATGAGCCCTGGAAATTTCAAATATCTCTTCCTGATATTATATATAAGCGTCCTTTTTGTTTCCATTTTCTCTAAAATTTCGTCTTTGCTTACAAATTCGGTCCATGGTATTCTTAGCATCCTTCTGTAGAGCCACATTTCTGCTGTTTCATGTCTCTTCTTAATCTGTGATGAGATTGTTCAGCATTCACTGTTATATAGGAGGAACGATATTGCATAACAATTCAGTACACTTTTCTTTGTTTTTCTAACAATGTTTTTCTGTTTCTTAATACTTTGCTTAGATTTTGTATATATACAAATTATACCGAAAAATTCACCTTATTTATTGAATGACCCTCGTATGTATATATATATATATATATATATATATATATATATATATATATATATATTTGAACTTTATTTCAATCCTTCATGAGCTTCCGATCCTTAGCTATGATTAATTAATGATGAACATGTCATTTTCGTTTATGATCGATTTCATCACGATATTCTGTTAAGCTTAGAGTAATTATACATTCTTGTTGCTCAAAGTAGAGTTCAATAGTGTTATAAAAATATCAGAGAATTCCAGTAATATATCATTAATCATTTCTAAGATACACCGGTTTAAAGCTTAATCTAACAATTGAAGAATTTTGTTGTTACACTTGTTATATACATACTTGACACGAAGCAGAAAATAAAGAATTAAAAATGGTAACATGTGAAAAATTAATTAATGAAAGAATAAAAAAAAGGTTAAAAAAAGAAAAAGAAAGAGAGATACAAAGATGCAAAGTTTTTGGTGAATTCTTGGTTGAATGTGTTGGATTTGGAGAATATAAATCACGCTTTCATTTGGGGTTAAGGGGATAGTGGCTTTTCTCTGGCCGGTAAGTTATTCGCCATTCCCTTTTTTTGTGAACTTTAACGTAAATATATCTATGATCACTCTCTTGAAAAGTATCGATATACGCACACCATTCAGTTTACTACACCAGAAGAATTTCAATCCCCCCCCACTTCATACTAGTAAGATGGTTCCTTGCCTCGGCCATATATATATATATATATATATATATATATATATATATATATATATATGTATATATATATTACAAAGAGTCAATCATACCTTGAATCAATCAGCAATGTGTATGCGATTATTGGCGATATCACTTCGCTAGTAGAAATAAACATAAGCATTCCACTACTGATAATCCTCCGAATGATGAGATCCTCATAATTAAATAAAATGGATATGGTGTATTTTTTATTTTTTATTTCTGCTAGTACTTTCGAATGCTTCATGTCATTTATCATCAGGCTTTATTATCCATCAGAATCAAAACTGGGAGACGATTTATATGTGTTTATCCGACCGAAAGATGTTTTTAAGTACTAGCAGAAATAAAAAATACACCATATCCATTATATTTAATTATGAGGATCTAATTATTCGGAGGATTATCAGTAATGGAATGCTTATGTTTATGTCTACTAGCGAAGTGATTTCGCCAATAATTGCATACACATTGCTGATTGATTCAAGGTATGATTGACTCTTTGCAATGTAAATATATGCTGCCTATTTTATTATGTTCATATATATATATATATATATATATATATATATATATATATATATATATATATATATATATATATATATATATATATACGTCCCACTCGGAGAATAATCTATCGCATTTATATACACAGTAAATCAGAGTGTAAGGAGAGATAAAAATGGATGGATCTTGCATATAATATGGAGATATTGCTGTGTCTGGAGAAGCCATGTTTAGGATTTCTGATTCAAATACGCCGGATTCATCTATGTCTCAGGAGTGGAAATGTATAAGATGCATGGCAGGTAGATTTAGCCTTTGCCCAAACTAATTCTAAAGAAAGCAGCCTTCCGGTTTGTCTGCTGCAAAACGAACTGAATTTGACTGCCTCAATCGTCACTGTATCGAGTGACGTCACTAAGCTCTCCGTCACGTGACTCATGTGACTTATCGCCACTAAAGGGAGATATGGCCTTTCCGTACTTCTACATGATTAAATAAGGAATTTGTCCTTTCTTCTTGCTTTATTTGACGAACTTGTTTAATCTTTCATTCATTATTTTTCCGAGTCTGTCATCAGTTGACGATCCCTGGAATATGTTTTTAAGATTATGATAATAAATTCTTGTAGGTAAATATCGTTGTACAATTTGAATAATGCATTTTTCCCGCTCGCCCACGTCGCCATCGAACGTTTAGACAAAGTTGAGGTATAAAGTGGGTCGAACGGCAATCCAGGAAAAAAATTGCTCACCCGCCCTCGGTACTTATATACAGGGTGTCCCTCCAAAACTGACATCATTTTGCTGTCTAATAACACAGTTAATTCTCGCTCGATCTCAAATATGTAAAACTAAGTTGACTGTGCGTACTTATCTCAATGGGAATCTACCAGGAAGACCGATCAGTCATGCCAGTGATAACGACAATGTTGCTGTCAAAATGGCCACCCCGTTCACCCGACCTGACACCTTGAGATTTTTTCTATGGAGCTGTGCCAAAGGACAGGTCTTTATCACCCCTCTTCCTACAAGCCTAGAGGAACTTAAGCAAAGAATCACTGAGTCGCTGGAGAATGTTACGCAAGACATGCTACAACATGTTTGGCAGGAGCTGGACTACCGACTTGACGCGTATCGGGTCACAGGTGATGCGCATATTAAACATTCGTTAAGCTTTGTGAAATCCATTATAAAATCTACATTTCTTTGAATATCGTCTTCGAATTTTGTTAAATAAATCTTTTATTGTTTAACATGAAGCCTATTTAATTTCGTTTGCCTGGGTCATGTAGTTTCTTAGATATTCACATTTTAAATGATGACAATTTTTTTGTTGGGGGGAGGAGGAGGGGAACGTGTATTAGTAACCCACATGTCTGGGTTAAATTAAGATTTAATCAGGTGTAAAACAAGTTCATCATTCAAGTAATTTTGTTGGTAACTCCATTCCATGCAATAAAGAAATTATTGTATTACTTTTAATGAAGTAAAATTGATTTTCATGGAATCATATTGGTGTAATCTATAACCTCTAATAGAAAGAACCAACTTGCATGCAGAGATAGATCGAATTAAGTCAATACACAACAAATATAGTATGTTCCAATAACTTGAACCGATTTTAAAAGTGAAGTAAGTTTAAGCGTCTAATATTTTTCTTTTTTGTTTCAGATTTAACAACTTGACTTTTTGACAATTTCAACCAATAACTTTAACACGTTGTTTGATTGTTAATCTTTCCACGGTTGAAATTGCCAAAGTCTTAAGTTGTTAAATCTGAAAGAAAAAGAAAAAAAAAATCATTAGAAGCTTAAACTTAATTCACATTTAAAATCGGTCCAAATTATTGGAACACCCTATAGAAAGAGAAGTGCCTCAATTATACGTTATCTCATCTGATTTATTTAACGTATACTCCTCCGGCTACGGCTGGGGTAGTTTCAAAATAATATTAAGTTCAAGCTCCCGAGTGGGAGGAATCTTCCAGGCAGTACCTCTATCTTCGGGAGGGAGGTAATTAACTTGCGTCTGAGATGTCCACATATGAGGAAGTGCCGAGGGGGCTTCAGCATTTTTTTCCACGGCATTGCCGTTAAACTCACTTTAAATCTCGACCTTGTGTCACATTCCCTAAAGACGAGGGTGCGCTGCAAAAAAAAAAAATAAAAATAAAAATAACTCGAAAATTACGCGTTTATTGCCCGGTGCCTGAGTCGTCCCAAAAAGGCGAATTACTTAGGGGGTTTGGTCAATTTTTCCACGATATTGCCGTTAAACCCATTTTAAATCTAGACCTTGTGTCACATTCGCTAAAGACGTGGGCGCGCTGCAAAAACCCCGCTAACATTGGAGAGAAAAACGTTTGAACATATATTTGGTAGTACAGGGTGATTGAAAAGTAACTTCCTATTTTATTCATGATGGACTCTCCCGTCTAACTATAATTTTTACAAAACGGGAGAGTCTAAATAGGAAGTTACTTTTCAATCACCCTGTATATAAAATCCTGTTTGGACATTTTTATTGTCAGTCGACTGTATGATGTCATTGAGTGATAATGATCGTTAATCATGCATATTACATACAAAATAGTTATAAAAACTGTGATATATTTTCTGGCACTCAAAGATGCCCAAGAAGTGAAATTCACAGTTGAATATAGACGGATTAAAATAAAAAATATATAATAGAAAATTATGTTCTAATTTCTATATTAATATTAGGTTGAGTCATAAGTAATTTTCGTTTTGGGGAACCAATTGTAATGAATACTTCATTCTAACTACAAATCATATGTTGCTGTTAAGTATTCATTTAGACTACACTAACATGCCTTGGATTTTGCACAGCAGTGCCAGCGTATACAGCGGATTAAAATGGAAATGTTGTTCTCTTCTATGACAACGCAAGGCTACATAAAGAAAGAATAACATAGAAAAAATGTGGAATTCGGTTGGTCACACACGCCATATTCAACTGACTTTGCACCAATCGATTATTACGTTTTTAGATCACTGTAAAACGCTTTGACGAGAAAACTTTCTCAAATGAGAAACAGATTGAAGGGTTTGTCTAAATAATTTTCATATAGATTTTATTCAAAATTTATGAAAGAGCTGACTGTTAAGTGATATGAAGCCATTGCAAATAATGGCGAGTATATAATTGAATAAAATAAAATAAAATAAAATTGAATAAAATAAAAATTAAATTAACATAAAAATAAAAGATGAAATATAGAAAATAAAAAAAAATAAAAAAATAAAAGATAAAATATATAAAATAAAATAAAAATAAAAGATGAAATATTTAAATAAAATAAAATAAAAATAAAATAAAAGATAAAATATATAAAATAAAAATAAAATGAAATCGAATAAAATAAAAATAAAATAAAATAAAATAAAATGTAAAATGTATTTTAGTTTTTGAAGAATAAAGTTGATAAGCAGAAACGAAAGTTATCTTCGGCTCAACCTATTACATGTGTTCATTGACAAATAAAGTCTTCGACTGCATGATTGCTCTAAATATTATGATTTTGGAAGCATATAACGTACTTATTCGCAATTCGGTGTCTTATGACATTGAGTAATAGTGTTTGTTCGACATGAGTATTAGGTGCAAGTTACAAAATAGCGACCCTTACCATAATTTGGGAAACTATTTAAACTATCAGAATATTTGTTTACTCAAAGTAATATATTAATAATTTCTCTATTAAGTCGAGGCTTACGGTCATATCACGTTGAAACACGATCACTGAAGTTAACCAGGTAATCTTGTCCGTATCTAGATGGGTAGCCGCTTGGGAATACCAGGTGCATTAAACTTAGATGTGTGGGTGGTGTAATGGATAAAGGCTTGGAATTGTTGATCAGAGAGCATAGTTTCAATTCCAGTTGGGTTCGTTATATTCCCATAAACGCAAATACTCAGGGGGGAAGGTATAAATCCACTTCTTTTCCCCAGCCACGGATTAATTAATAATGCTTGGATCACTAAGAGCATTATTAGCCAGCACTCAACTAAGATACAATTGTGTACAAAATATTTAGATTTCGGGATTAAATAACCCATAGAGGTGTTGATATACCGCTTAACAAAAACAGCTACCCCAAAATCTATTAAGTAGAAGGAAGTCCACAAAGACCACAAGTAATGAAATTGTTTCAAACTTGATTAATTTTTAATTTAATCCAGGCGGTTTTATTGTGAATATAGCCACGTAGTAATATTGTATATATTTACTGTGGTAAATAGGAAAGAAGAGTTTTGTCAGATAGGGGCATTGCCTTCAAGTCTAAATTAAGTGTGTCTTAATGTCCCTGCTGGACCAAGGAGGCACATGGTGATAGACAAGAGGGTTGTAGGGCATGTGGATGCAATCAACGCAATCAAGGTATTTATCTGGCATATATATATATATATATATATATATATATATATATATATATATATATATATATATATATATATATGATACCTATGAAATCGAAATCTATCCTCTATTCCCTGGTACATAGGATTTGAATTATAGTGGCCGATAAACACCCCTGAAGAACCTGCCAAGAATTGCACAAAACTCTCAAAAAATGAGGTTGCCCCACACCACTAATAAACAAAGGTTTTAAACTAGCAGAAAAATACCTTTAGATCAACTACAAAACTCACAGAAATGCAACAACGAACAAATTCTAGCATACATCTCAACATACAAGAACATTCCAGAATTATTTACAGAAATAACAAGAAAGCTAGACCTATTTAAGAATGCTAAAAATGAAAGATGTACTAAAACAACCAAAATAATTAAATGCAAATGCCTATCAAAAACCTAAAAAAAACATTTCTACCTTATCCAAATATAGTCAACACAGTACAAGGGTCACAAAATGCAACAAGAAAAGATGTAGGGTTTGTTATATCATTATAGAAGGAAACTCCTACACTTTTGGAAACCCCACAACAACAGTCACAATAAAGAAAAACTTAAACTGCAACTCCAAAAATAGGATTTATGAACTCAAGCGCATAAAAGGCAACAAATGCTATATAGGTATTACCCAAGCACTAAACAACAGAGATTCCCTCCACAAAAGGAAACTATGTGTGTCACAACACATCCACAAATGCAACAGAGCTAAATTTTAAATTATGCGATGATATCAAACAGACAATTCATCTTACCTAAAAATACAAGAAAAAAACTTCATAGACAAATTTAAACCAGCTCTAAACAAATCATAACCCCCACATAGATAGACACACACTATACACACATAGTGGCCAAACACACAAGCTGGACCACACACACACACACAAACACACACCATACAAAATACATGTAGTTACTGTATAATATATAGTATATATGTACAGAGAACGATTATATGCACATATATTGGCAAAAACAAACACACTAGACGGATCACACGCATACACACACATACACAAACACATGAACCCTACACACCATTACAAGGTGTACATATATATTTCATTGAAGACGGTAGATAAGATACTGCGATTACGCTTTTTATTTAATTTTCCTTGTGTTCGAACAAGTGTTTTCTTTTCTGGACACAGAGGGTGTAGAAACTGTCCAAATGTTCTTTAATTTCGAGCGCTTTCGGCTATCCTTTTAGCCATTATCAAGGATGATTTTATTTTTGCTTTTTAACTGGGTGTATGGGTTGTGTGTATGTATCTAGAGTTATAAGGATGTTTTATTTTCTGAACACAGTCAGCAGATTGTGGCCGTGTTCGTAGTTAATATTATTGAGTGTTGGCTTTTTCTTTTTCATTATTAAGGCTTCCATTATCTTTAATCTTTTTTACAAGTGGATGAGGTTATTATACTTGTATTTTCTACTAGTATGTTTCGAATGGAGTCTGGTAAGTTTGTGTGTGTTTCAATAGGTTCTGATGCAGCTGTGGTCGGATAGGTGTAACGTAAGTCGTCTGGATAGGCATGTAGTAGTGTGACCGATGAATTTATGAATTCGGTTTGATCAGGAACACAATTCCTTAAAGGGCATTTGATCTCGTAAATAATGTTTGTTCTTTGTAGTTTTGATTTTGCAGGCGTGTTGTTCCTTTTGAGGATAAGGTCAGCCGTTTTAAATTTTTTGTAGTAGATGATTTTATTTTTTTAATTCGGGTCAACTGGAGTAGTGTATTTCTTTATGATATTTCTAAGTGAAGATTCATCTTGTTTATAGTTGACATGCATTTGGCTTTTGTAGAAAATATTTGTTATGTTTGACTGTATGTTTAATATCGTCATTATTTACTTTGGAAAGAAATAGTTTAATCTGGTGATCGATGAGGTGGTTAGGAAAAATATTATTAGATAGTGTCTGTTTTGCGTTGTTGAGTTCTTTAAGGAAAAGTGGACGAGTGGATGAATTCTCGCGCGCTCTCTTTAGGAAGTTTTTTTTTTCAGTGCTATTTTGTATCTGAGTGAGCATTCACTTTTTATACAATGAGGTGGTAAAGGTGTTGTTACTGTATTCTTCAAGAACGTCGAAGAATGGGAGCTTATTTTTTTCTACTAAGTTTATAGGTAAAGTTAAGGACAGAGGTTTTTTTTCAAATGGGATTTTGAGAGTATTTATTTCTTTTGCGTTTTTCTTTTTTTTCTTTCTTCGTTTGATGATAATGTTATTAAGCTTATCAGACGATATGAAATGAATTTACATAAAATAAATAGACAAAACTTGTCTATATTATTTAATGAAACATGCATCAATGAAAAAATGCTGCCTAAATACACAGTATATATATATATATATATATATATATATATATATATATATATATATATATATATATATATATATATATAAACTATTTACTTGTAATAAAACAATATATATACAGGGAGGAATATATATATATATATATATATATATATATATATATATATATATATATATATACACTAGCAAAAACGCACACACACAAACAGTACACAAAAATGGTGAAATGATACGGAGGACATAAAAAGATAAAACCAAAGACTTCATTTCTTCGACTTTCTCTGACAAATCCTAATTGTTTTATTACCTTTTAAGCAAAGGAAGATTTTTCACACATCCAAGGAGAATTTGGATTAATAGTGCACACAAAGACAATGGTTAAACATAAGAAAATATACGACAAAAATTAATTCCTTTAAATAATACGTGGCAATAACTATTCTTTGCCAGATGAAGGTCACAAGACCCGAAACCCGTGTAGCAAAATATGGAAAATAAACTATAATATATAGTAAAAAGATACACATTATAACCAAAAACGTTTGCTGATTCTCTTTTCTCTTTAAAATATACACTTTTCTTTCGTTGGGACAACTATAATCGCTCCCTATATATATATATATATATATATATATATACATATATATATATATATATATATATATATATATATATATATATATATATATATATATGATAGCCGCTGCATATATAATGGGTAGCAGCCCGGATTGAGGAATCCTAGTGTCAAGTTCGAATTCCAGTCGAGTTGAAGACATTCGCTTACGTACCCTTAGATAAAGTATGAATACATCACTTCTACTTCCAGTTACGGGCAAATAGAAGGATAGACTGGGTCCTATAGCCTTGGATGGCGAACGGTCTAGGCGAATGAAAACTCTGAATACAAAACCTGCCGAGGGTCGCTTGGGGACACATTGGCATACTGTTCTCTGTATTCGGCTGTAGGTAGTCTGGCTGTTGGTCCTAAGAACTGAGCTTCTTGACCCTCAAAAATGACGAGTGAGTCCAGTATATCGTTATCTCTCTCTCTCTCTCTCTCTCTCTCTCTCTCACACACACACACACACACACACACACACACACACACACACACATATATATATATATATATATATATATATATATATATATATATAAAAATATATATATACAGGTAATGATTCGTTGGTAAATAATCCAAGTGAATCCTAATAATATAAAATATTAAAACTGATCTACAAAAAGAGCTCAATGTATTTATTATAACAGAGCATATAAAATACATAGATAAAAATCCAAAGTTACCTCACTGGAATAGCTATTTCGCCCCACAACAATTCCTTGTGGGTCTTGTCAACTAGTTGACAGGGCCTACAAGGAAATCGTGTGGGTTGAAATAGCTATTCCAGTGAGGTAACTTTGGATTTTTATCTATGTAATATATATATATATATATATATATATATATATATATATATATATATATATATTATTACTTCAAACGTTATATTTTGTGGATACCCGAATTTGAGTAAACGTTCAGTTTATTTTTAACTGCATATATTTCGTCTATAGGATTGCGTTCTCTAGAAAAATCAATAAAGAATATGTAGCCCCCGGCGGGATTTGAACCTGTTTCTTCCTTTGCACAAAGAACCACTGGGCAGATATGCGTTTCTAGAAAAACGTGAGCCAGTGAATGTGCTCTAAAAGCAAAATAGAATCTTGCTTGATTGTGAAGCTCTTCGTAGCCGAGTGGTCAAACAACGCCGGATCAGACGGTGGTTCGTCTTGCAAAGAGCTAACATGTCCGAATCAGACCGGATTCTTTATTAAGAGTCCTCAATTACGAAGGCTAGTAGACGATATAAATACTGCTTGAAAAATTAATGGAGCGTCTACTCAAATACGGGTATCAAGTAAAAATAACATTTAAAGTAATTATATATATGTATATTTATTTATTCGAAAATTATAACATAAATATGTTATAATTTTCGAATAAATAATTATATTTGCTCTACTCTGTATTGAGCACTCTTTTAAGAATAGTATTTGTTGGTTATTGGAATTTATTCCGTATACACCAATCCTATATTTGTATATATATATATATATATATATATATATATATATATATATATAATTTAAAGGAAAACAGACCATTTACCTTAAAGTGGTCTGTTTTTCTTTAAATTAAATTATTCGCTCTGACTTAGCATTGAGCTCTCAGGATTTCATCCTCCTTGGGATTATCTATACGGATTACCAAGATTTTCCTTACTTACATATATATATAATATAAATATCACTTTTCTCTATGGTACCTAGACTTTGTAAATTTAAGTTCAGTACTGGCGGCAAAGTCTCATCATTTTACAGTTGAAATGGCTAGATGTAACAGTAAGTTCTATGTTAACAGTTTCTTCTCCTGCTCTCCTCGCTCGTGGTACTTTCTTCTGACTTCTTCCTTCCCAGTCAACTTTGATCTTTCTGTGACGTGCGGTGGCCGTTAATAATGAAGTATAACTCAAGACTTCAATGCTAAGATAAAATAGTATTTAATTGTAACCGCAAATAAATCCTTAACAAGAACAAAAAAGTAAAAGTCAACCAAAGATAATTAACCATTTCAGTGAATACCTTGTTAGTTGCGCGGCTCGGCTTAACGTCCGGTAAATCTTAAATCAGAACTGAAATCATCAACGCACAATAATTCACACTAATTCGACTGGATCGTTCCATTCAATAGTCGCTCAATAATCACTTCAGTCAGTAGCCTGACGGAAAACATATATTCAAAAATCCAGAGTGTCACGCTCGAACCTCGGTGCCGGTAGTTACTCATTTTCTTCCTATATGACACCTCCCCTTTTTGAGATGACATTTCTGGAGTCTATATCTCTTCAGTTTGGGTTCATTATTCAAATGTTGTTTTTTTTTTACTGTACCTTTTATTGAGAGGAGCGATCTTGGTAAATTTGGGGCCAAATCTTTGTTTCCTATATGACAATCTTCAAAAATTTTAATTCAATGTCAATCATTATCTTCTGATTTCTTAATTCTTGTTCTGTCATTGTCGACTCTCCTTAATAGTAGTTTTTCTTGTATTCTCTAACACTCAGTAACCCCCTTGCGTCTTAGTGGCTTTATTATCTTGCTAAGGGTGAAATGATATATATATATATATATATATATATATATATATATATATATATATATATATGTATATATATATATGTATGAAAGTGAACATTGAAGTCAACACTCAGAGGCGACAGGCTGTTTCATGCTAGACGCAATAGTTAGGCAGCCTGACGATTGCGTCTCGCATGAAACAACCTGTCGCCTCTGAGTGTTGACTTCAATGTTCACTTTTATATTTATATTTACATACGCTCTATCTCTGATATTGAGCACTTTATCCCATCAATATAGCTCACCTTAATACTATATTTGTTCATATATATATATATATATATATATATATATATATATATATATATATATATATATATATTCAGGCCGGTAAATGTTGTTAATACTGTTTATTATAAACAGAGCATTTACTTAAATATTTGTATCTATAAAAAGAACGTATGAACATAAAAAATGTTTATATATATATATATATATATATATATATATATATATATATATATATATATATATATATATATATATATATACTCATAAATTGCCCAGGTTTACCTATAGGCTTAGCAGGCTGAAGCCTAGAGCTTCTAGGGGCGGGTGCCTCCAGCTAAGGTGTATAATATTTTTGACACTGTCATATGTCATTCTTATACATTCTGTCAAAACACATTATAAATAACCCTTCAGTAATTTCAAACACGTCGACATCCTCGGCTTTATTCAAATCTTTTTTTTCTTCAACCTGTGACAATGCGGGATTTGGGGTGGGCCTCACCAGTGGAATAGTCTAGGACCTCTCTTCATCTAAATCTCGCCCTGACTGTTCTTACTCTCACCTCGAGTGGTTCTTGGGCCTTGTATAGGGTGAACATCATTATATATATATATATATATATATATATATATATATATATATATATATATATATATATATGGATAAAAATGATGAAATACAAGCAGGTAAATTCAGAGACCTCGACTGCTGTGATTAAACGAACAAAAGTTTTAAAATAGAATTAATGGAATTTTCTAGTGAAATCAACATATTTATTTACACCGTTTATTAAACACTTGAATCGTGTAGTTATTTAATATTAACTTCAATCCCTATATGGTTGTTAAAAAAATGTCTACGTTTCCACGGACGAGGCGCGAAACAAGAATATTTTGATCAGCAAGTAACATCTTTATTGAATGAGCCACAACACCTACCATATCGTACCTTGAAAGAACAGAAGCCGAGACATACACGCTGTTATTTATAGCTCTAAACGTCTATTTTAAGTTTTGGGTATTTCCCTTAATAGTATTTGCTGTAATGTGCTGTTGCCAGGCGTTTTTGCCATCGTTTGTCTGTGTGTCCGTCTGCTTGTTCGTACGGGGTTCCGTTGGTGAGGATCTCTTCGTGTACAGAACTCTAGGTCTAGATCTATGCACTTATTTGCATACGCCGGCTTGTTTGTTACCAAAAATTGGTGCCACAATCTTTCTGTGTGTATGTCAAGCTCTGTGTAAATATGCATTTATATAAAGAGTTCTGCGACAATTAAGTCTGTTTGCATCGGGCTCCAATATCTTTGTGAATATATGTTTGCAAACATGTATAATATCCATCATGAAGGTATGTTTAAAATTGCAGCAATAAAATCTTCTACGTACGCATTGAGAAACAGGGATCTTTGAAATCTGAATGAAAAAAAAAAATATATATTGCATTTCTCATGTTTTATATTACATTCTATTCAAATCTGGACATAGTTATTGTCGGCCAGTGTGTGTATATATTTAGCCCCCAGGTCCTAATCTTAACGCCGACCGTACGTCCTCGTGCGCGATGTCTCAGTAACTTCTTCTCTCTGGGCTGGATGTTTATAAATCTTGGTAATACAATCGTCTGGATTAAATTAAAGATTAAACGGGTTTTAATGAATTTGTGTTCTTCGGGTGTCTTCATAAAAATTGCGCTCAGTGTGACGCTAGAGAAGCGAGGTGTATCGACGGGTTAGCCTGAAAGGTAACTTCCTTGCCGCCAAGTGTAGATCCATGCCTCACAGACTCTCAGTGGCTGCTTCGACTTGTGAACACGTGTTGGGCACGCGTGAAAAACTACCATGTGTCAGACGGACTTATAAACACCCATCTCAGAGAGAATAGCGTCTGAAACATCGGATATGAGAATTTAATGATAATGTTAGCCGTTTCCTTATGAGGAAACATTCGGTATTCAAGCAATGCTAATGTCAGTAAAA
This sequence comes from Acanthosepion esculentum, assembly GCA_964036315.1. Taxonomy (NCBI): domain Eukaryota; kingdom Metazoa; phylum Mollusca; class Cephalopoda; order Sepiida; family Sepiidae; genus Acanthosepion; species Acanthosepion esculentum. Next base: position 103,039,479 of record OZ038492.1, on the reverse strand, counting down.
AATTATAAAATATTTCTATTAAAACAATTTTCTCAGTGAAATAGGTACACTAGCTGTTATCACCCTTTCCAGTATTGATGGACGTTTCCTTACTACTCTTTTTTTTTTTTGGTTGTGTGGAAAGTCAAAATAATGATTTTGTCGCTTTACTATTCATATGCGCTATTCATTTTAATTGTTGATGTTAGGGCCTGT
>OZ038492.1:103004284-103036784 GCA_964036315.1 Acanthosepion esculentum | reverse complement strand
CATCGCTTTTATCTTCCCCCAGCTTCGTCTTCCGCCCCCTCCTCCTCCATTGCCTTCTCCTCCTCCTCCTCCTTCTTTCTTCTTCTTCTTCTTCTTCTTCTTCGTCTATTTCGTGCTTCCTAAATGTGGAAGCCGTGCCAGGAATTAGATCTATTTTTAGACAGAGCGCAACTATTTTTAACCATCTCCTAAAATAGACATACGGGAAATGGTTTTCTGGTGCTGAAGGTTGGGGAAATCAAATAAAAACGTGGTCGGGTTGGCTATGGGGAATGCCTGGTGGCAAAGGCCCGCGTGGGGAGCGATTCTAAGTGGTTGATGAATTGGGATTAAAAGTAATAGGAAGAAATCAACAATGGGGTGGTTTATAACGGGAAAATTAGCTTCAAAATGAGAAGGAAAATGTGTTGGAAATTTTTTTAAAAAAGAAGATAGGGTGATGAGAATGAATGAATTTTGGAATGAAGGAACGAAATGACAATAATGAAGGATAAAGGGATTTTGAAAATAAAAAAAAAAGAAGCAGGAAATGAGGTATATGTCATTCCGAGATGAGAAGGAGAAAAAAATGAAAAAAAAAAACGAAATTGGAGAAAAAGAAAGTTTGGGGTGGAAGTTATCCCAAGAAGAATGAGGAAGGAAAATATGAATAAGAAAAAAAGAAAAAAGGAGAGAAAGAAAAGAAATAGTGGAAGACACAAAAAAGAACGAAAGAGAAAGATAAAAAGAAAGAATGAATGAAAAAGTTATATATATATATATATATATATATATATATATATATATATATATATATATATATATATATATGGAGAGAGAGAGAGAGAGAGAGAGAGATAGAGAGAGAGACAGAGAGAGAGAGAGAGCGAGAGAGCGGTAGATAGATAGATAGATAGGTAGGTAGGTAGGTAGAAAACGAAACAAAAAAGAACGGAACGAAAGAGAAAGATGAAACGAAAGAAAAGCAAAGAAAAAGAAAGAATGAATGAAAAAGAGGAAAAAGTTATACATATATATATATATATATATATATATAAATATATATATATATATATATAGAGAGAGAGAGAGAGAGAGAGAGCGAGATACAGAGACAGAGACAGAGAAAGCGAGAGATAGATAAAAAAGGAAACAAAATGAACAGAACGAAAGAGAAAGATGAAAAGAAAATCAAAAAAAGAAAGAATGAATGAAAAAAAAAAGATATATATATATATATATACAGAGAGACAGAGAGGGAGAGGGAGTGAGAGATAGATAGATAGATAGATAGATAGATAGATAGATAGATAGATAGATAGGTAGGTAGGTAAGTAGGTAGAAAACGAAACAAAAAAGAACGGAACGAAAGAGAAAGATGAAAAGAATGAAAAGCAAAAAAAAAAAAAAAGAAAGAAAGAATGAATGAAAAAGAGGAAAAAGAGAAAGAGATAGATAGATATATAGACAGAAAGAAAGGAGAAAAAAGATGGTAGAAAAAAGAAAAAGAGAATAAAGAAAGAAAACCAGACTGAAAGAAGAGAAAGAAAGAAAGAAAGAAAGAAAGAAAGGAAAAAGAGAAAGAAAGAAAGAAAGAAAGAAAAAAGAGAAAGAAAGAAAGAAGGAAAGAAAGAAAAGGGTAGAGAAAACGGAAAGAGAAGTTGGTGGGAATATAAGAGAAAAACAAAGAGAGATTGAATGAATAAGAAAGAAAAGGAGAAAAACAAAATGAATGAGAAATGGAAATAAAAGCCAGAAAGACAAGAGCGTCCCACTCTGGTGCAGTGGAAAGCCTCGCAGACCAGTGAGAGTATTGTGAAATCGATTCACATTGAATGTCCCATATTTGGAACATTGTGTCGTTGTCGGCTAAAGATAGGACCTAATAAAAATATGTAAGCAACAATAAGAGTCAAACTTACAAGATAAAAGGCAAGAGAAATATCATGGAATATAAAATATATTTTATTTTTAAATCAATTCTTATAATGTCTATGTATAGCATCTCAGATATTTTTCGATAATCCGAACTCATTTGAAAAATTCGTTTTTTTTACAATAATTTTCATTCTCTACAAGGCCCAAGAGCCTCTCGAGGTAGAGTGTTACAGAGTAAGAGGTAAGGAGCACAGTTTATGAGGAGATAATAACCGTTTAAGATAACGGTTAACCCTAGTCAGTTATGTGCCATACGTGATACACGCTTATCTTTCGATACATGACTGACGAGGCAGATTTCTTTTTCCTGCATTAGGTTGCCTTTTCTTTCTGCGGTAGACCAGTAGCCATCCAAGGCTATAGAACCCGGTCTGGAGAAGAATATGATTCCTTTTCACACCAAGGGCATTAGCACGTAAATGAATATAATGGATTCGACTGGAATTCGAACTCGGCTCTCCGATTCCTCAATCCGAGCCGCTATCCATTACTCCACCATGTCTCCCGTGTCTAGACTTTAACAGATTAAGATTCTAGTGACCAGGAAAGCATCGGTTCCACAAAGCAGTTCGTGGGAAGCTGCTCAAGTGGGACTTACATCTCCCGAATGAAATGCGGATGGTTCGCTACAATGTACGTGGCATGGAGGGTCAAATCCGTGAAAGTTAGAACAGGTGGGACTAAGCAGTATAGTTCGCCTGAACACTTTCTGTGGAAATAGCAACAGAGTAGCGAGTGGCTTGAAACGTTTCGTCTGTGGGAAACGAGTTGTAGGGTGGAAAATAATTCATCACACACGCAGAGGCTTTTGGTCCGGGAAGTACTCACTATTCAGCCTGTACAGGGAACCGACCATTTTCCTAGTATCTTTAGCGATGTATCGTATGCACGAGTTGACGTCTGGATTGGGTACTAGTCCCAATAGGCGATCACCCGTTCATTGCGATCGGTGAAAGCTTTGGCTCTGCTCGGTGATGGTAGAACGTCACTAGTTTGGTTTTCGACGCATTGTAATATAACCAGCCACCCCCCGACTAAACTGTTAAAGAAACCACTGATATAGTACAAAAGCGTTTACACGGTGATGAATTATTCTTCACCCTGAAAACCTTGCCTCACAGACGATACATTGCTAGCCTCTCACTACTCGCTCGATATTACTACGGCAAACGTTCAAACGAGTTACAATCCTTAGTTCCGCTATGTGAAGCCTTCAGAACTAGGACCAGCAGGGCCATGTTCACGGTGGCAAGTCATCCCACATTCCCTTCATTTGATAAGGAGCAAGTTCCACTCATATAGTTTATTCCCTAGAACTGTTGCTTTGTGGAACAGATTCCTGAGAACTACATTCTTGGTCTCTTCAATCCCAGCGTCAACTGGTATCCATTCGACATATTCTTATAATATTCATTTCTTAATTTCCCTCTCCCCTTGCAATAATCCCACTCGGTAATCCTCTACTTTGAGTGGCCATTGGGCCTTATACTGGATGAACTAGCAGTAAATAAAAATAAATCTTCATTGTGACATAGTCTAGTCAACCGTGGAGTCGTTACAGATATCATAGCAACCAGTACTTCCATTTCAATTTCATCTGGAGCTTTCTTTCTTCTCTCTCTCTCTCTTTCTCTCTCACTCTCTTTCCCCCTCTCTTTCTCTCTCTTTCTTTCTTTCTTTCTTTCTTCTCGCCCCTCGCCTTTTTATGTTTCTTTCTTTCTCTCTTTCTCCCCCCTCTCTTTTCTCTCGCTTTCTTTCTTTCTTTCTTTCTTTCTTTCTTTCTTTCTTTCTTTCTTTCTTTCTTTCTTTCTTTCTTTCTTTCTTTCTTTCTTCTCCCTCTATTTTTCTCTCTCTCTCTCTTTCTTTTTCTTTCTTTCTTTCTTTCTTCTCCCTCTATTTCTCTCTCTCTCTTTCTTTTTCTTTCTTTCTTTCTTTCTTTCTTTCTTTCTTTCTTTCTTTCTTTCTTTCTTTCTTTCTTTCAGGGTGTCTTGTGATCTCATTTCTGTCCATTCTAGAATATTCTTTCCATTTCTTCTCTCTGCCTTGTGCCATGCCTTGTAGGTGTGTCTTTGAAAACCCTGCTGATCGTGAGACATGACCATACCATTTTAGTTTTTGCATTGTTCACTGTGGTTAGGAAAAAGCCATATCGCTTGAATTATTTATTTTTCTTTGAATTATTTAAGAAAGGGATCATTCAATAGACGTGCGCAGAGTGCCGAAGCACAAAGTGTCGAAGGACAAAATGCACTCCCGCTCATTGAGCAACTGGGTGCGAATTCGGAAGCCAATGCAGACCTGGATCAGGTTTTTATTGTTCAGGAGGCCTTGCTATTGTGGGACCGTTGGTTGTTCTCGTTCTCTCGACATAGCAGTCCGGGGGTTTCAAATTATGGCAATCGGTCTAACATGTTCGTGAAAATTCTAAGCTAGCAGCTCTTTAGTCATGTGAACAATGTGGAAAAGAACATACTTCTAGGAGAACACGTATCAGTACCCTCAGGTCACCCGCAACCTTAAGGCTTGTCCAACACTTCAATATCGGAGAAGCAAGTTCGAACTCAAGTCGTGTTTGTTACATTAATTTACGCACAAATACCCTTGGGGAAGGTATACATCCATCTCTTCTTTATCCCCATCTATGGGTTGAATAGCAGACCAGAATGGGTCCTATAGCTTTGGGTGGCAACCAATCTACAACAGAACGAAATGGCACCCTACTGCAGAAAATTTTCTGCCTAGTCAGTCATTTTTGAAAGATACATGGTTGCCTAAGCGTGTATCACGGGTGGTACTTGTCTGTCTTTACTCCCCCCCCTAGCTATTGGTTGAATAGCAGAACAGAATGAGTCCTATAGCCTTGGGTGGCAACCAGTCTACCTCACAACGAAATGTCAACCTACTGCAGGAGTATCTGCCTAGTCAATCATGGATAAAAAGAGACATGATCGCCTATCGCTTATGACACTCAACTGACTGACTCAACTGATCCTGAGACCGAACGGGAAGAAGTAAGCCGACATGATATTTTCTTAGTTGTTTACAACTTCGAGAACTATTACAAACTACGAAAACATGGTGTACATTCCCATGGGTGCCTTCTTGATACGCCTGTAGAGTCACTTATCGTTTTCTCTGTTCGCCTTCTTGTCTTTGTCGAAGTTTTCATTAGGGAGAAACTAGGTCATGTCGTGATCATCTTCCATACAATCTCATACTTACCTACCTTACCATTACGTACAAATTGTACCTGATATTATCGTTAAATACCTTCTCTGATTGTGGAATCACCTACAGAATCGTTTGGCGATAGTACTCGTCGACTGGTGTTTTGATTGATGTTATCTTATCCGGTGGCTCCAGGACATCATTTTGACGACGTCGAACCATTTAAAACCGTGGTTCTCGACGTGAGACGCACGCCCCACAGGGAGGAATTTGATTTTTAAGCGGCATTTCGAGAATGAGTTATTAAGAGTGTATTTCTTCTACTGAGTCTGCGCGAGTATGAGTCTTTGTGCGAGTTAATGCATAAAGTGCATAAATATATTTGAAATCATCCTAATAGTTTCTATCACTTGTATATCCTTACTTGAACCGGCTTCTAATGCTCTGGATGGAGTGGCTTGTGGAGAGTCGTGGCTCGTGGGGACACAGTTCTATGTGTAAGGGAAACGCGGATGAGTTGCACCACGGAATTTGTGAAGTGCGTCGCTATAGCGAGTCTAATTCGTTACCTCTTCATCAGGGCCGTTGGTACAGTTTCTATGACGCTTGCGTCGTATCGTAACGGTCCGGGTTCAATTCTCGGTAGTGGATGCGCACTGCTGATGAGACCCAAATATAAGACGAAACTTTGAGGATTCTTCTAGACTCGTTGAATTAATTATAATTATCTCATATCCTCCTAATAATTTCTATCACCACTTGTATATCCTTGTTTGAACCGGCTTCTAATGAGCGGCTTGGAGATAGTAGCCGTGGCTCGTGGGGGCACAGTCCTATGGGTAAGGGAAACTTAGATGAGTTACACCACGGAATATGTGATCGAGCGGCGCTATATCGAGTCTGATTCATTATCACTTTGTCCCTGATGCCCGTTGGTACAGTTACTATGACGCTTGCGTCGTATCGTAACGGTCCGGGTTCAATTCTCGGTGGGGGATGCACACTGCTAAGTTCTAAGGATTGGACGAAACGGCCGTCCAGTGCTTTTTGCTTTCTATCGAGAATTCTTCTAGACTTGATGAATTACTTAATCATGATTATCTCAAATCCTCTTAATAAATTTATATATATGATTTTCATAACAATTTCTTTGTAATTGTCTATATTTCTGAGATGAAGTATTATGCAGACTATTTACATTATTCGGACTATTGTCCTCATCTTTGTCGCCATATTTATCACAACGTTTCGACCCTTCAGTATCTGTCTATATTTCTGAGATGAGGTATTATGCAGACTATTTACATTATTCGGACTATTGTCCTCATCTTTGTCGCCATATTTATTACAACGTTTCGGCCTTTCAGTATCTGTCTATATTTCTGAGATGAGGTATTATGTACACTATTTACATTATTCGGACTATTGTCCTCATCTTTGTCGACATATTTATTACAACGTTTCGGCCCTTCAGTATCTGTCTATATTGATTGAGATGAGGTATTATGTACACTATTTACATTATTCGAACTATTGTCCTCATCTTTGTTGCCATATTTATTACAACGTTTCGGCTCTTCAATATCTGTCTATATTTCTGAGATGAGGTATTATGTACACTATTTACATTATTCGAACTATTGTCCTCATATTTGTCGCCATATTTATTACAACGTTTCGGCCGTTGTACGATCCGGCATCCATTAAACATGACACGTGGAACTAGAACAGTCTACCCCAGTGAGCGAAATAAAGGGTTCAGTTCGACATTCCAATCACCTGAAGAAGGCCGGAGCATACAACGGCCGAATCGTTGTAATAAATATGGCGACCAAGATGAGGATAATAGGCCGAATAATGTAAATAGTATAAACATATTTCCTCCATTATATTGCATTACTCATCTCGTTGTGTATAGCCCTCGAGGAAAGCTTCAATGATAGGAAGCTTTTGTGTTGCTGTATTGAACTGGTAGGAGTTGTTTGTCGGTCCTCCATGCCTAGTAAAACAAGGATAGTCTTTATTTCTACTAAAACAGGATAGTCTTTATTTCTACTAAAACAAGTATAGTCTTTATTTCTACTAAAACAAGGAAATTCTTTATTTCTACTAAAACAGGATGGTCTTTATATCTACTAAACCAAGGATAGTCATTATTTCTACTAAAATAAGGATAGCTTTTATTTCTACTAAAACAGGAGAGTCTTTATTTTTACTAAAAAAGTATAATCTTTATTTGTACTAAAACGAGGATAGGTTTTATTTCTACTAAAACAGGACAGTCTTTATTTGCACTAAATCAAGGATAGTCTTTATTTGTACTCAAGCAGGATAGTCTTTATTTCTACTAAAATAAAGATAGTTATTATTTCTTCTAAAGTAATGATTGCCTTCATTTCCACTACAACAGGATATACTTTATTTTTACTAAAACGAAGATAGTCTTTGTTTCTACTAAGACAGGATAGCCTTCATTTCTAGTAAAGCAAGGATAGTTTTTATTTCTACTAAAACAGGATAGTCTTTATTTCTACTAAAACAAGACCAAATTTGGGCTACTACTACAGACAAAAGACAATGGTTAAACATCGAAAACATAAGGAAAATTAATTCCTTTTAATAATATGTGGAAACAACCACTCTTTGCCTGATGAAGATAGCGAGGCCAGAAACACGAGTAGCAAAAATATGGAAAATAAAGTATAATATATATTTTTTTAAAAGTTCACATCATAACCAAAAACGTTTGCGGTTTCTCTCTTCTGTTAATATATATATATATATATATATATATATATATATATATATATATATATATATATATATATATATATATGCGCTCCTGCTCGCATTTCTTAAGAATTTAATTTTGTCTGCTGCTAATTAACGCTAAAAGCTCTTCGCTGTGAATTGAGCACTCTGGTAGCGGTAATGCTTATATATAGTATATAATGCGTTAAAATTCTCTTTCTTACACTGAAGGCCTAGGGTAAGTGGCTCCTATTGATGTCAAATGGGTCGGGTTTCGATCTCGGCTTGAAGCAATCGCATGTCTAGCCACATTGATGAGCTGGGAAACAGTCTCTCTCTCTCTCTCTCTCTACATATATATATATATTTATATATATATATATATATATATATATATATATATATATATATATAATTATAGATATTTGTTAATGGGACATAATTTTCCGTGTTATTGTTGGTCAGTTCGGAACATTTTTACTGCTCCGAGTTGTCAAAGGAGAGAGAGTGTTTTTGAATTTCCGCCAAAGTGGAAAAGAGGCAGGACTGTCATTGAATTGACCAATCAGAGGACTCATTACATGCTGGTTACAGCAATGCTGTGAAAGAGACCTCTGGGTTGGCCATTTCTTTTATTTTCTTAAAAGGAGCTGTTACGACACCTTTTAATCAAGTTATAAATTATATATCCGTATGTATATGTCTTTTAAAGAAAAATGTTATGTCTGATCCCAAGATACATTGTGTAAACCATTACCTCTCTCGCTGCTGGATTTTTATAGCATTGTTACAGAAGGAATTTGACTTATAAGTTAAGTAGGTCATTTTAACTTATAAATATACGTATATATGACGTATACGTCAACTGGAACATAATGTTTCCCCAAAATGGATTGGTACGCCCTGAAAACGTATATATACGTCAATAAAAGACGATATAACATGCATATAGAAATAAGAAAGCGTTTGGTAATGACAGATTTCAGCGAAAGGTGGGTAACTGTGGCGAGCCTGTGTTCGCGTGAACGGGGCAAACCTTGATTTTCTTATTTAAGTCACAACGGGGCGGTTTCATGTGGAGCCCTCCCCTGGTTAAGATAGACTCTTCTTGTGTAGTTAGTTACTGTGAATAAGTGTCGTTCCCTGCCTGTGCCCGGCTTCTGGCTATGATCCAAGTCGATATTCCCAACCTGCTTTTGGCAAACGCTTTTCATCTCGACTGAGCTAGTTTTTTGAATTTTCTAATGCCCATAATATTTTTTATCCTCCACTCTCCCTTAAAAAAAGAGAGCCTCTTGATTTTGCCGGAAGATAGAATACAACGGCAACTCTTAGTGGATTTCTTTTTTCAGTTCGTTTTCGGGGTCATCACCCACCTCCATGATTTTCATAACATTCATAGAAATTTTATGCATTTGTACATATGGGAAAATTAAGTCATGGGATGTTTCTCAGCAGGGGCCCTGTGTGTTTGAAGTATTTTGGTGTATGTAGGAGCGAATGGTGACGGATAGTTTTTTACGGGGGAATGAATTAATTGTATCGAATGAATGGGCCGTGAATTTGATTAGCTAGGTATAAGATAGTGTCGACCAGCGTTGACCCATCTCCCTCGCTTTTTTCAGTATTGTGCCACAATTACTGTATTCAGTCAGTAATAAATCAAAGACAAGGTATTTTTCAGCGCGTCCACGTCGCTATTGAATGTGACACTAGGTCGTGGTTTAAACTGGGTTTCATGGTAATACCGGGGAAAAATTGCCCAAGCCCCCTCGTCACATCCTCGTTTGGGGATGCCTCAAGCAGCGGGCAATACATCCAGCCCCTGCCGAAAGAGAAGTATTGCCTGAAAACGTATGTATAAAAGTCGACAGCAGGCGATGTATGTTTTATAAAGACATACAATTACATCCAACGTTGCCGAGTGGTTAGAAGGTTCGGATTTTGACAATTCGAATTGTCAGGAAATAGACTTCCTGATGTTATCGGACTGAAGGCATCATGGAAAGTGCCTGAAAACCATATCACGAGTTGACCCAAGCCTTGTGAGTGAAATTAAAAGAGAAGGATACTACATACACCCCACAAAACACAGACATTACGATACAAACATTTTAAATAGCCGTAGCAAATGACATAAAGAAAACAATAGCACGTAAGCTGCCACGTAACAATATTACTGAAGGGGAACGTATAGCCCTCGATACACTGATACATAGAGATGACCTAGTCATAACACAGGCTGACAAAGGGGTGCCACAGTGATCTGGGGAATCAAAGAATACATTAAAGAGGCCAACAAGCAGCTAGCCAACAATGAAACCTATAAAAGCTTACCTACAGATCCCCTTCCCGAATACCAAAAAGAATTAACTAGCTCACTAAACATAATGCTTTGCAACAATCTAATCGACAAAGAAACATGCACAACACTTACACCCACAAACATTACACCTGCTCGTTTCTATCTCCTCCCTAAAATACACAAAAGCAACAACCCAGGAAAGCCCGTCATTTCATCATTCAACTGCCACACGACCAAAATTTCAAAATACGTAAACCATTACATACAACCCATAGCTAAGGAAGTAAAATCCTACATCAGAGACACAACAGATCTACTAAACAAAATTAATCACATATAAACAGTTTCAGAGAATTCTATTCTAGTGACTATGGACGTAAGTTCACTTTATTCAAACATTAAACACACCGAAGGGCTAACCGCCCTTCTGGAAGCACTTACTAAAAGAAGAAATCAAGAAACCCCCACAGAAGTTTTCATAAAATTCATGGAGAATATTCTTACATTGAATACTTTCAACTTCAATGGAGCACACTACCTTCAAGTAAGAGGTTGTGCCATGGGCACCATTGAAGCTCCTTCATATGCTACAATATTCATGGGAAAACTTACCTCCAAGAATTCACACAATGCCAGAAACAATATGTAGGAAAATCTGAATGGCCCTTTCACTACGGAATTAATAAATATCGCAATCGAATTAAGTCGACTCTCCATGAAAAATTATTACTTGTAGAACAACATTTCCACCTAGAAAAACACGATTTCAAAACCCATGCCAAATTCACTATAATTGAGAGAATAGAAAAGTCCAGAGCAGATAACATTAGAAAGATTTTAGAATTCCATGAAAATAAGTGGATACGATGTTTGAAAACACACTATCCAGCCGGGCTAAACTATAAATTTAACAATATAGATAGTATTAATACATAACTCTACAAATCAAAACCTACCCATATTTCTCACCCACACAAGACAGACATGCTTATGGAGTTGTTGAGGCCTCACACTTATACACACACCCACACGAATATACACATTTACACACATCATACTCACTCACTCCCTAATGAGCCAAATAATAACACACACCCACAGCAATATACACGCTTACACATATCATACTCACTCACTCCCTAAGAACCAAATAACACACACACACACACACACACACACACACACACCCCTTTCCAGGAACCAATAAACCTGCCGAAATGACTAAGGGAATTCAGAACAGCATGGATCCATCCAGCTCTTATCTCAAATAACAACTTAAAAGAGACTGTTTGACCAACACAAGGAATGTTAAAAAATTCATGTTAAAAAGATAAAAAAATAAATGAAAACTACAGACAAAAGTTAATTTTCTCCATCAAGACATTCATTTCTGTAGTTCACTGCTACCAGCAAGCAGAAATATTTTTTTCTCCTGATGATGGCCATGTTGGCCGAAACTAGTCGAGGAATCTAAATGAAATAATAATAATAAAAACGAAAGAATATTAATCTACAACCCAGTGTGTCGGAAGATTTCAATTTTTTTAATAATTTTTATTGTTCAAAATATATATATATATATATATATATATATATATATATATATATATATATATATATATATATATATATAGCATGTTATAAGATCACTACAAAAATTCTGTTTCAACACATCTGGTGTCTTGTCAATTGATGGTGTTGATTGCAAAATAAAGAGTTTTAAAAAGTTCAAAGCCACCCCCAATAGGGGAAACATTATTATGTAATATATATATATATATATATATATATATATATATATATATATAAAGTAGTAGAAATTATTAGGAGGATTTGAGATAATTATAATTAAGTAATTCATTGAGTCTAGAAGAAACTTCAACAGAATGCAGAAAGTACTGGACCGCCGTTTCGTCCTATATTTGGGACTCATCAGCAGTGCACATCCATTAAACACAAATGCGCCTGACCAAGCGTCTGCTAGAGGGATTGGTTAGCCACTGTAGCATATCCTCGAATACGTGTGGCCAGCTATACATACATGCTATACAATTACATCCACAGCAGCCTATGTGTTATGCGCCATGGTTTTTGGTGATAATTCCAGATTTTATTTGATAATATTATTTATCTTTATGTTTTGTTCCCGACCAAAAATGAATCTATTGTTTTTGAAAATCCCTATTTAGTGATTTAAGGCTGCACCTTGGTCACAGATACGGTGTGATCGAATTCAATTTTCGCCATTTAGAAATGCGCTTGAGCATGCGCACATATACAAAATGGCGAACAAACGCACACACAAGTGCACATTATAAAACGAAGCCTTAACACATAGTGAAGCAAACAAATAGGTGTACAGAAACAAAGATAGGCTATAATAGACGGCTGCAAATTCTGAAGCTTTAAATATTAATGACCATCTTCCATCTATTCCGTTCCTGGGAACCAGATTTAGCCTGCAGTGAAGATGTACTGGCGTTATATGAACGAACACACAGACACAGGCTCGCTTTCGGAAGCGCGAAAGGAAAACATGTCCGTGCCACCAGCTGCGAGATCATCTCTATCACCAAGATAACCAATAGCTTTACAATCATTAAGCCTGCTATGATAAATGGAAGATTTAATAGCGCCAATATAATCGCTTGTTGGTTGATTCGTTTTGTATGGCTTATCAACCTTTTGCAAGTTATTTAAAGCCAAAAAATATTTTTAGATTTTAAGAATTTTTTTCTTGAGAGAAAAATGGTTTAATAATACAAGTCCTACTAATTAATTTATAGCTGAAGAGAAGATATGTATTCATAACTTTCCCAAGGGTATTTCTGTATAGTGATTTTCCAAGCGTAGCTTAGATGTGGCACAAGGCCGAAAGTATGGGGCACTCAGTGAGTATCGCACTCACTACACGGTCGTAATTGTTATAGCGAGACAGGATTTCTAAACATTACACCGCCTCGAGGTGCCTAGGGTATTTCTATATAAATCTCATTACCGGAAGCATCTCGCTACGAGAGAGGCTTTGTATATTAAACATCTCTCACCCACTATCAATCTCACCTTATTTAAGAATGGGGTTAGAGTGTTAAATTTAGATTTCGAAATTAAATAACCCATACAGGTTGATATGCCACTAAACAAAGACAACAAATCATACCAATCAAAATATGTAGATTTCGGCATTAAATAACCCATAGAGGTTGATATACCACTAAACAAAGACAACAAATCATACCAATCAAAATATTTAGATTTCGGCATTAAATAACCCATAGAGGTTGATATGCCACTAAACAAAGACAACAAATCATACCAATCAAAATATATAGATTTCGGCGTTAAATAACCCACAGGGGTTGATATGCCATTAAACAAAGACAAACAAACCAACCAATCAAAATATTTAGATTTCGGCATTAAATAACCCATAGAGGTTGATATGTCACTAAATAAAGACAACAAATCATACCAATGGAAATATTTAGATTTCGGCATTAAATAACCCATATAGGTTGATATGCCACTAAATAAAGACAACAAATCATACCAATCAAAATATTTAGATTTCGGCATTAAATAACCCATAGAGGTTGATATGCCACTAAACAAAGAAAAACAAGCCAACCAATCAAAATATTTAGATTTCGGCATTAAATAACCCATAGAGGTTGATATGCCACTAAACAAAGACAACAAATCATACGAATCAAAATATTTAGATTTCGGTATTAAATAACCCATAGAGGTTGATATGTCACTAAACAAAGACAACAAATCATACCAATGAAAATATTTAGATTTCGGCATTAAATAACCCATATAGGTTGATATGCCACTAAACAAAGACATCAAATCATACCAATCAAAGACAACAAATCATACCAATGAAAATATTTAGATTTCGGCATTAAATAACCCATATAGGTTGATATGCCACTAAACAAAGACATCAAATCATACCAATCAAAGACAACAAATCATACCAATCAAAATATTTAGATTTCGGCATTAAATAACCCATATAGGTTGATATGCCACTAAACAAAGACAACAAATCATACCAATCAAAATATATAGATTTCGGCGTTAAATAACCCCCAGAGGTTGATATGCCACTAAACAAAGACAAACAAGCCAACCAATCAAAATATTTAGATTTCGGCATTAGATAACCCATATAGGTTGATATGCCACTAAACAAAGACAACAAATCATACCAATCAAAATATTTAGATTTCGGCATTAAATAACCCATAGAGCTTGATATGCCACTAAACAAAGACAAACATGCCAACCAATCAAAATATTTAGATTTCGGCATTAAATAACCCATATAGGTTGATATGCCACTAAACAAAGACAACAAATCATACCAATGAAAATATTTAGATTTCGGCATTAAATAACCCATAGAGCTTGATATGCCACTAAACAAAGACAAACATGCCAACCAATCAAAATATTTAGATTTCGGCATTAAATAACCCATATAGGTTGATATGCCACTAAACAAAGACAACAAATCATACCAATCAAAATATTTAGATTTCGGCATTAAATAACCCATAGAGGTTGATATGCCACTAAACAAAGACAACAAATCATACCAATCAAAATATTTAGATTTCGGCATTAAATAACCCATAGAGGTTGATATGCCACTAAACAAAGACAACAAATCATACCAATGAAAATATTTAGATTTCGGCATTAAATAACCCATATAGGTTGATATGCCACTAAACAAAGACATCAAATCATACCAATCAAAGACAACAAATCATACCAATCAAAATATTTAGATTTCGGCATCAAATAACCCATAGAGGTTGATATGCCACTAAACAAAGACAACAAATCATACCAATCAAAATATATAGATTTCGGCGTTAAATAACCCCCAGAGGTTGATATGCCACTAAACAAAGACAAACAAGCCAACCAATCAAAATATTTAGATTTCGGCATTAGATAACCCATATAGGTTGATATGCCACTAAACAAAGACAACAAATCATACCAATCAAAATATTTAGATTTCGGCATTAAATAACCCATAGAGCTTGATATGCCACTAAACAAAGACAAACATGCCAACCAATCAAAATATTTAGATTTCGGCATTAAATAACCCATATAGGTTGATATGCCACTAAACAAAGACAACAAATCATACCAATCAAAATATTTAGATTTCGGCATTAAATAACCCATAGAGCTTGATATGCCACTAAACAAAGACAAACATGCCAACCAATCAAAATATTTAGATTTCGGCATTAAATAACCCATATAGGTTGATATGCCACTAAACAAAGACAACAAATCATACCAATGAAAATATTTAGATTTCGGCATTAAATAACCCATAGAGCTTGATATGCCACTAAACAAAGACAAACATGTCAACCAATCAAAATATTTAGATTTCGGCATTAAATAACCCATATAGGTTGATATGCCACTAAACAAAGACAACAAATCATACCAATCAAAATATTTAGATTTCGGCATTAAATAACCCATAGAGGTTGATATGCCACTAAACAAAGACAACAAATCATACCAATCAAAATATTTAGATTTCGGCATTAAATAACCCATAGAGGTTGATATGCCACTAAACAAAGACAACAAATCATACCAATCAAAATATTTAGATTTCGGCATTAAATAACCCATATAGGTTGATATGCCACTAAACAAAGACAACAAATCATACCAATCAAAATATGTAGATTTCGGCATTAAATAACCCATAGAGGTTGATATGCCACTAAACAAAGACAACAAATCATACCAATCAAAATATGTAGATTTCGGCATTAAATAACCCATAGAGCTTGATATGCCACAAAAACAAAGACAAACATGCCAACCAATCAAAATATATAGATTTCGGCATTAAATAACCCATAGAGCTTGATATGCCACTAAACAAAGACAAACATGCCAACCAATCAAAATATTTAGATTTCGGCATTAAATAACCCATAGATGTTGATATGCAATTAAACAAAGACAACAAATCATACCAATCAAAATATGTAGATTTCGGCATTAAATAACCCATAGAGGTTGATATGCCACTAAATAAAGACAACAAATCATACCAATCAAAATATATAGATTTCGGCGTTAAATAACCCACAGAGGTTGATATGCCACTAAACAAAGACAAACAAGCCAACCAATCAAAATATTTAGATTTCGGCATTAGATAATCCATATAGGTTGATATGCCACTAAACAAAGACAACAAATCATACCAATCAAAATATTTAGATTTCGGCATTAAATAACACTTAGAGGTTAATATGCCACTAAACAAAGACAACAAATCATACCAATCGAAATATATAAATTTCGGCATTAAATAACCCATATAGGTTGATATGCCACTAAACAAAGACAACAAATCATACCAATCAAAATATTTAGCTTTCGGCATTAAATAACCCATAGAGCTTGATATGCTACTAAGCAAAGACAACAAATCATACCAATCAAAATATATAGATTTCGGCATTAAATAACCCATATAGGTTGATATGCCACCAAACAAAGACAACAAATCATACCAATCAAAATATTTAGATTTCGGCATTAAATAACCCATATAGTTTGATATGCCACTAAACAAAGACAACAAATCATACCAATCAAAATATGTAGATTTCGGCATTAAGTAACCCATAGAGCTTGATATGCCACTAAACAAAGATAAACATGCCAACCAATCAAAATATTTAGATTTCGGCATTAAATAACCCATATAGGTTGATATGCCTCGAAACAAAGACAACAAATCATACCAATCAAAATATTTAGATTTCTGCATTAAATAACCCATAGAGCTTGATATGCCACTAAACAAAGACAACAAATCATACCAATCGAAATATATAAATTTCAGCATTAAATAACCCATAGAGGTTGATATGCCACTAAACAAAGACAACAAATCATACCAATCAAAATATTTAGATTTCGGCATTAAATAACCCACAGAGGTTTATATGCCATTAAACAAAGACAAACAAGCCAACCAATGAAAATATTTAGATATCGGCATTAAATAACCCATATAGGTTGATATGCCACTAAACAAAGACAACAAATCATACCAATCAAAATATTTAGATTTCGGCATTAAATAACCCTTAGATGTTGACATGCCACTAAACAAAAACAACAAATCATACCAATCAAAATATTTAGATTTCGGAATTAAATAACCCACAGAGCATGATATGCCACTAAACAAAGACAACAAATCATACCAATCAAAATATTTAGATTTCCGCATTAAATAACCCATAGAGGTTGATATGCCACTAAACAAAGACAAACAAGCCAACCAATCAAAATATTTAGATTTCTGCATTAAATAACCCATAGAGGTTGATATGCCACTAAACAAAGACAACAAATCATACCAATCAAAATATTTAGATTTCGGCATTAAATAACCCACAGAGGTTTATATGCCATTAAACAAAGACAAACAAGCCAACCAATGAAAATATTTAGATTTCGGCATTAAATAACCCATATAGGTTGATATGCCACTAAACAAAGACAACAAATCATACCAATCAAAATATTTAGATTTCGGCATTAAATAACCCTTAGATGTTGACATGCCACTAAACAAAAACAACAAATCATACCAATCAAAATATTTAGATTTCGGAATTAAATAACCCATAGAGCTTGATATGCCACTAAACAAAGACAACAAATCATACCAATCAAAATATTTAGATTTCGGCATTAAATAACCCATAGAGCTTGATATGCCACTAAACAAAGACAAACATGCCAACCAATCAAAATATTTAGATTTCGGCATTAAATAACCCATATAGGTTGATATGCCACTAAACAAAGACAACAAATCATACCAATCAAAATATTTAGATTTCGGCATTAAATAACCCATAGAGGTTGATATGCCACTAAACAAAGACAACAAATCATACCAATCAAAATATGTAGATTTCGGCATTAAATAACCCATAGAGGTTGATATGCCACTAAACAAAGACAACAAATCATACCAATCAAAATATTTAGATTTCGGCATTGAATAACCCATATAGGTTGATATGTTACTAAACAAAGACAACAAATCATACCAATCAAAATATGTAGATTTCGGCATTAAATAACCCATAGAGGTTGATATGCCACTAAACAAAGACAACAAATCATACCAATCAAAATATGTAGATTTCGGCATTAAATAACCCATAGAGCTTGATATGCCACAAAAACAAAGACAAACATGCCAACCAATCAAAATATATAGATTTCGGCATTAAATAACCCATAGAGCTTGATATGCCACTAAACAAAGACAAACATGCCAACCAATCAAAATATTTAGATTTCGGCATTAAATAACCCATAGATGTTGATATGCAATTAAACAAAGACAACAAATCATACCAATCAAAATATTTAGATTTCGGCATTAAATAACCCATAGAGGTTGATATGCCACTAAACAAAGACAACAAATCATACCAATCAAAATATATAGATTTCGGCGTTAAATAACCCACAGAGGTTGATATGCCACTAAACAAAGACAAACAAGCCAACCAATCAAAATATTTAGATTTCGGCATTAGATAACCCATATAGGTTGATATGCCACTAAACAAAGACAACAAATCATACCAATCAAAATATTTAGATTTCGGCATTAAATAACCCTTAGAGGTTAATATGCCACTAAACAAAGACAACAAATCATACCAATCGAAATATATAAATTTCAGCATTAAATAACCCATATAGGTTGATATGCCACTAAACAAAGACAACAAATCATACCAATCAAAATATTTAGCTTTCGGCATTAAATAACCCATAGAGCTTGATATGCTACTAAGCAAAGACAACAAATCATACCAATCAAAATATATAGATTTCGGCATTAAATAACCCATATACGTTGATATGCCACCAAACAAAGACAACAAATCATACCAATCAAAATATGTAGATTTCGGCATTAAATAACCCATAGAGGTTGATATGCCACTAAACAAAGACAACAAATCATACCAATCAAAATATTTAGATTTCGGCATTAAATAACCCATATAGTTTGATATGCCACTAAACAAAGACAACAAATCATACCAATCAAAATATGTAGATTTCGGCATTAAGTAACCCATAGAGCTTGATATGCCACTAAACAAAGACAAACATGCCAACCAATCAAAATATTTAGATTTCGGCATTAAATAACCCATATAGGTTGATATGCCTCGAAACAAAGACAACAAATCATACCAATCAAAATATTTAGATTTCTGCATTAAATAACCCATAGAGGTTGATATGCCACTAAACAAAGACAACAAATCATACCAATCAAAATATTTAGATTTCGGCATTAAATAACCCATAGAGGTTGATATGCCACTAAACAAAGACAACAAATCATACCAATCAAAATATTTAGATTTCGCCATTAAATAACCCATAGAGGTTGATATGACACTAAACAAAGACAAACAAGCCAACCAATCAAAATATTTAGATTTCGGCATTAAATAACCCATAGAGGTTGATATGCCTCTAAACAAAGACAACAAATCATACCAATCAAAATATTTAGATTTCGGCATTAAATAAAACATAGAGGTTGATATGCCACTAAACAAAGACAAACAAGCCAACCAATCACAATATTTAGATTTCGGCGTTAAATAACCCATAGAGGTTGATATGCCTCTAAACAAAGACAACAAATCATACCAATCAAAATATTTAGATTTCGGCATTAAATAACCCATAGAGGTTGATATGCCACTAAACAAAGACAACAAATCATACCAATCAAAATTTTTACATTTCGGCATTAAATAACCCATAGAGGTTGATATGCCACTAAACAAAGACAAACAAGCCAACCAATCAAAATATTTAGATTTCGGCATTAACTAACCCATAGAAGTTGATATGCCTCTAAACAAAGACAACAAATCAAACCAATCAAAATATTTAGATTTCGGCATTAAATAATCCATAGAGGATGATATGCCACTAAACAAAGACAACAAATCATACCAATCAAAATATTTAGATTTCCGCATTAAATAACCCATAGAGGTTGATATGCCACTAAACAAAGACAAACAAGCCAACCAATCAAAATATTTAGATTTCTGCATTAAATAACCCATAGAGGTTGATATGCCACTAAACAAAGACAACAAATCATACCAATCAAAATATTTAGATTTCGGCATTAAATAACCCACAGAGGTTTATATGCCATTAAACAAAGACAAACAAGCCAACCAATGAAAATATTTAGATTTCGGCATTAAATAACCCATATAGGTTGATATGCCACTAAACAAAGACAACAAATCATACCAATCAAAATATTTAAATTTCGGCATTAAATAACCCTTAGATGTTGACATGCCACTAAACAAAAACAACAAATCATACCAATCAAAATATTTAGATTTCGGAATTAAATAGCCCATAGAGGTTGATATGCCACTAAACAAAGACAACAAATCATACCAATCAAAATATTTAGATTTCGGCATTAAATAACCCATAGAGGTTGATATGCCGCTAAACAAAGACAAACAAGCCAACCAATCAAAATATTTAGATTTCGGCATTAAATAACCCATATAGATTGATATGCCACTAAACAAAGATAACAAATAATACCAATCAAAATATTTAGATTTCGGCATTAAATAACCCATAGTGGTTGATATGCTACTAAACAAAGACAACAAATCATACCAATCAAAATATATAGATTTCGGCATTAAATAACCCATATAGGTTCGATATGCCACTAAACAAAGACAACAAATCATACCAATCAAAATATTTAGATTTCGGCATTAAATAACCCATAGAGGTTGATATGACACTAAACAAAGACAAACAAGCCAACCAATCACAATATTTAGATTTCGGCATTAAATAACCCATAGAGGTTGATATGCCTCTAAACAAAGACAACAAATCATACCAATCAAAATATTTAGATTTCGGCATTAAATAACCCATAGAGGTTGATATGCCACTAAACAAAGACAAGAAATCATACCAATCAAAATATTTAGATTTCGGCATTAAATAACCCATAGAGGTTGATATGCCTCTAAACAAAGACAACAAATCATACCAATCAAAATATTTAGATTTCGGCATTAAATAACCCATAGAGGTTGATATGCCACTAAACAAAGACAACAAATCATACCAATCAAAATATTTAGATTTCGGCGTTAAATAACCCATAGAGGTTGATATGCCTCTAAACAAAGACAACAAATCATACCAATCAAAATATTTAGATTTCGGCATTAAATAACCCATAGAGGTTGATATGCCTCTAAACAAAGACAACAAATCATACCAATCAAAATATTTAGATTTCGGCATTAAATAACCCATAGAGGTTGATATGCCACTAAACAAAGACAACAAATCATACCAATCACAATATTTAGATTTCGGCGTTAAATAACCCATAGATGTTGATATGCCTCTAAACAAAGACAACAAATCAAACCTATCAAAATATTTAGATTTCGGCATTAAATAACCCACAGAGGATGATATGCCACTAAACAAAAACAACAAATCATACCAATCAAAATATTTAGATTTCCGCATTAAATAACCCATAGAGGTTGATATGCCACTAAACAAAGACAAACAAGCCAACCAATCAAAATATATAGATTTCGGCATTAAATAACCCATAGAGGTTGATATGCCACTAAACAAAGACAACAAAGCAAACCAATCAAAATATTTAGATTTCGGCATAAAATAACCCATAGAGGTTGATATGCCACTAAACAAAGACAAGAAATCTTACCAATCAAAATGTTTAGATTTCGGCATAAAATAACCCATAGAGGTTGATATGCCACTAAACAAAGACAAACAAGCCAACCAATCAAAATATTTAGATTTCGGCATTAAATAACCCATAGAGGTTGATATGCCACTTAACAAAGACAACAAATCATACTAATCAAGATATTTAGATTTCGGCATTAAATAACCCATAGAGGTTGATATGCCACTAAACAAAGACAACAAATCATACCAATCAAAATATTTAGATTTCGGCATTAAATAACCCATAGAGGTTGATATGCCACTAAACAAAGACAACAAATCATACCAATCACAATATTTAGATTTCGGCGTTAAATAACCCATAGATGTTGATATGCCTCTAAACAAAGACAACAAATCAAACCTATCAAAATATTTAGATTTCGGCATTAAATAACCCACAGAGGATGATATGCCACTAAACAAAAACAACAAATCATACCAATCAAAATATTTAGATTTCCGCATTAAATAACCCATAGAGGTTGATATGCCACTAAACAAAGACAAACAAGCCAACCAATCAAAATATATAGATTTCGGCATTAAATAACCCATAGAGGTTGATATGCCACTAAACAAAGACAACAAAGCAAACCAATCAAAATATTTAGATTTCGGCATAAAATAACCCATAGAGGTTGATATGCCACTAAACAAAGACAAGAAATCTTACCAATCAAAATGTTTAGATTTCGGCATAAAATAACCCATAGAGGTTGATATGCCACTAAACAAAGACAAACAAGCCAACCAATCAAAATATTTAGATTTCGGCATTAAATAACCCATAGAGGTTGATATGCCACTTAACAAAGACAACAAATCATACTAATCAAGATATTTAGATTTCGGCATTAAATAACCCATAGAGGTTGATATGCCACTAAACAAAGACAACAAATCATACCAATCAAAATATTTAGATTTCGGCATTAAATAACCCACAGAGGTTGATATGCCACTAAACAAAGACAACAAATCATACCAATCAAAATATTTAGATTTCGGCATTAAATAACCCATAGAGGTTGATATGCCACTAAACAAAGACAAACAAGCCAACCAATCAAAATATTTAGATTTCGTCATTAAATAACCCATAGAGGTTGATATGCCACTAAACAAAGACAACAAATCATACTAATCAAAATATTTAGATTTCGGCATTAAATAACCCATAGAGGTTGATATGCCACTAAACAAAGACAACAAATCATACCAATCAAAATATTTAGATTTCGGCATTAAATAACCCATACAGGTTGATATGCCACTAAACAAAGACAACAAATCATACCAATCAAAATATTTAGATTTCGGCATTAAATAACCCCTAGATATTGATATGCCACTAAACAAAGACAACAAACCAAACCAATCAAAATATTTAGATTTCGGAATTAAATAGCCCATAGAGGTTGATATGCCATATGATAGGCTTTCTGTCTATAATGAAAGCGGTGAAGATATTTGATTCCATTTAAAAGAAACAGGGAATTATTTGTATTGAATGACGATAATCACTGCTATATGTCAATGGCTCATATGCACAAAGTGCGAGCATTGTCCATAACTCTGCACTACAATTAATTTTGAACATCATAAAACAGTTTCATATTAGAATAAATAAATCAGTGAGGATACATTTCCACGGCTCTATAGTATGAGCAACACAAGGGCTTTAAATTCAGAGTTGTGCTTTTTCTAGACTAGCTACCAACCGCGGATAGGGAGCTTAATCAAACCCGTTATTATGTAGTTAGTGGGAGAAACGATAGATCCCTAAATGTATTTGTACGAAAGTGAATGTAGCGAACTTTGTTGGAATTCCAACTTAACCTCCCAAATTTTCGTTTCGAGTAGCTAACCATTACCCTAATTACAAATCTTGGGCTTGTCTATGAGAAGAGTAAAGCTGTTGTCATTAGTAAAATGATGGCAAACTTCAATCCACGTTTTTGATTGATTTGATTTTTTACGGTTTATCAACACTTTTAAAATCATAAAAAATTTGTAGATTGTAAAACTTTTATTTTTGAGATAATAATCGTTTTAATTCTTACTAATTAACCTATAGCTGGGGAGAGAAGCGATGGATTCCTACTTTTCCAATTGGTATTTGCGCGTAAGTGAATATAACGAACCCGAACTCTAATATTAAAACCTATTTTCACACTTTCATAGTTTTTTTATCCAGTTTAGGGGTTAACTATTTACCCATAGTTGAGACCCTAACAGGTGCTACCACTACGGGTCATGGTAGACCTGGGAACACCAGCTATTAATAAGTGGTTACACGCTCCTCAAAATCTCCTGATCAGAGGCCTTGCTGTTGGACGTAGTTTATCGCCTTACCCAGGATGCTGATGTAGTTTATCGTCTTACCCAGGACGTAGTTCATCGTCTTACCCTAGATGCAGACGTAGTTTATCGTCTTACCCGGGACGCGGAGGTTGTTTATCGTCTTACCCAGGATGCGGACGTAGTTTATATTCTTACCCAGGACGCGGATGTAGTTTATATTCTTACCCAGGACGCGGACGTAGGTTATATTCTTACCCAGGACGCGGATGTAGTTTATATTCTTACCCAGGACGCGGACGCAGTTTATCGTCATACCCAGGATGCGGACGTAGTTTATATTCTTACCCAGGACGTGGATTTAGTTTATCGTCATACCCAGGACGCTGACGTAGGTTATATTCTTACCGAGGAGCGGATGTAGTTTACATTCTTACCCAGGATGTGGATGTAGTTTATCGCCATACCCAGGACGCGGACGTAGTTTATATTCTTACACAGGACGCGGACGTAGGTTATATTCTTACCCAGGACGCGGATGTAGTTTATCGTCATAACCAGGACGGGCTTATTTTATAATTAACCATGATAGTCTACATGAATATTATTAATATTTTTATAAGCTTTGTATTACCAGTTATATTAAAAACATTAACAGGAATTCTAATTGAAATAGTGTCACGTTTGTAAAGTGTGAGAACGACTTTTAATTATTGAATTATTGGTTTTCCCACGGAAGCCATTTCTTTTTATTCTACTATAAGAAAGTGAGCCTAAGTTTCGACCTGTAATTAATTCCGGTCACTGAATTTAAACTTTTGAAACTCTGATCGGCCTTCCGCTTTTACAACTTTTATTATCACAATGATTGCCACTACAATAAACTACTCTTACTGTTGCTACGACATATTAATATATGACTTCCGGGTTTTGTAAAGAGAGTTTTCTTGTAATTAAATGTGGCAGAATATACGTCTCTATATACTCCATAAACTTACGGATAATGAGAAACTTTTAACTAGTTTATGAAATATATGGAACATCTGAGGGAATTTTTACATTATTCCCAAGTTCAAAATTCAAAAGTTAAAATTCTTACGTGAACTAGTTAGCCTACTCTGATATACTCGGGGGTCTGCATCAATTCAAAATGATGATTAGAAAGAAAACAGTAAAATAAACAACAAAATAAAAATAAAAAATGGATGCGTGATTAAAGTTCACGAGACTAGTATTTTTAACAGTTCATAACATTTAGATAAGAATAAGTAAAGTTTTTATATTTTCAACAATTCAGAAATAAGTTTCTAACAAACATTTTTATTGTACTCACAATGAAAACAATATCACGAAAATTACTAAAACTAATAACCTGTAATATTGAACTTCTGTCACTAGTGTTAACGTAAGTAGATGCAGCCAAGCACTTTCAAATTTCAGTTAATTTTGTCGTTGCTAATACGACTACTACTGCTTCTGCTGCAGACGTCAGCGCAGCTACCACTACTATCTTTTAGACAAGGAGAAGTGTTACAGCTGAGTTTCCCATAACAAGAATTCGTCTCCTTTGTCTAAACATAGGCAGGGAATCCTCAGCGAAGCACTGTACAGTGTCAATCTTATGAAAAGAAAGAAAAAGCAAGAGCGAGATAGAGGGCAAGAATAAAAGACACAGATGGACAGACAGAGATAGACAAAGAGAGAGAATAAAAAAAGAATTTAAAAAAATTAAAGGTAAAGAAATAGAAGGCAAAAGATAATGACTAAATCAAGCGGTTCAAGGCACACAAATAGAAAACTAAAATGAAAGTTAAAGTAGAAATATAAATAAAATTAAAAGTGAAAGTGAAAGTGAAAGTGAAAGAAGAAATTGTATTGAAGTATGGAAAGGCATTAGAGAGTGGAGAGTGAGATTAGTTTATTAGGAATACATTTCAGAGGGAAACCTCTCACCTTTTTGCGGATCAATGTTCTGGATTGTTTTTTTTTATCGGTTTAAAAAGCGTTAAAGCTTGATTGTAACATAAAATATCCAATGTATAATACTTGTGAAAGGATTAGCGATTTTTTAAAAATCCAGCTACTTGAATGCATGCACACTCAAACATAATCTATTTATCTATCTATCTCTGTCTATGAATTTCTATCTATCTATCTATCTATCTATCTATCTATCTATCTATCTATCTATCTATCTATCTATTCAGATAGACTCGTTTATGCATGAAGATATCTATTTGATATCTATCTGCACACTTTATATATTAATACATAAGTAATGCCATATGAATATATCGAGCTATCCCTCTTTAAAACTATAGCAAAAAGCTACTTATATACAGCTATATAGGTATTTGATTAAACGAATTACACAAACGCACATATACATATATATATGCAATGACTCCTGTAGCTGCGTATTATGGTGGACAGAGTATCTATTTTTCATACTTTGCGTATTTCATATGTACACCATTACGACAATCAGTTGAAGGCTGTCACGTCTAGACTTGTGATCACATAACTAAGCCCAGTGTTATGGGCTCGCCAACATGGCCACCAGTGGACAAGCGCCACCTGGCGGACACGTTGGTTGCATATATAAGCGAATGTTTGTGTTCAAATTACAATATTATTGTAATGTGCAAAGAGCCATAAGGCAATGAGGAAACAAATGAATTATTAAAAACAAAAGTATTTGCATTCAAAGGCACGAAATGTCATTTACTTTAAATTTATACTCATATATGCATGCCGTGCACCACGTAGATATAAAGAGTCTTTCGTGCCTATCGCATAAACATCTGTATAGATGTCTACCAACAGGCAATATATATATATATATATATATATATATATATATATATATGTATATATATATATATATATATATATATATATATATATATATATATATATATATATATATATGTGGAAACTTTGTGTGAGGAGCGCACTGAGGCGTGAAACTGACAGTCACCATGCAGTGTTGATTCCTATATATATATATCTTTCTTTCTTCATACACACACACACACACACACACATATATATATATATTGCGCGCGTGTGTGTATTAAATGAACTTTGCACGCACACACACACGCACACACACACACACACACACACACACACACACACACATACATATATATATATATATATATTATTGCGCGCACCTGTCCGTATTAAATGAACTTTGCTTGATTGTGAAAGCCTTAAACACGCTAGGCTTTTCCGGTGGTTCCCCGTCAGGCGATCATGGCTCTCCGTGACTTCTTCTCCTTAATACTTTTCAATTGCTATAACTTCTTGGGGAACATAGTGGTGTGGTTTTCCGTTGTCTGTTACGTCCATTCTCGCATTAATACGCATCTCTTCTGTCGCCAGCTAGGGATTAAATAGCAGGGTAAACTGAGCCCTGTAGCCTTGAGTGGCAACCAGTCTAAAATATAGAACACAGCAAATTCAAAACTGTGGAGAATGCAGTCTAGGAATTTAAAGTTGCGACAAAGCCAATAAGAAACCATTCCAGAGTTTTCCAAAGAATGCAAGGTAATTCCCAGATATAGAGAAATCTGTGAGGAGTCGTGCTTGCCTGCAAGGGAGGTTGCATTAGAACTATATATTGTTTTGCATCAGTATGCACTTTTGTAAACATCTATTAATTTTATAAATATTAATGCTTTTCCTGCTAACTTGATCGAAATAATGTAGTAAATGTTACATATATATATATATGTAATACTAATGTGGGTATATTTTCACATCTACATATATGTGCTGTTTAATGTTTATATATGAACAATGCAAGCGTATAATAACGTATTCATTTCTAGCTTTACCTTGCTTATTGCACGGCATTCGTTCCTTTTTGCAATAGATGCATTCGCAAATATTGCAGCTCAAATAATCAAAGAAAATACATCAACACGAACAGTTCGTACACTCATACACCCCTACACATTGAAGCAAGCGGAGACAACAAACGGTGTTCATTTGTTAAGTTATTTGGCCGTATACGTGACAAAATGGTTAAAAAAAAACCGTAAAGACAAGAGTTAATGGTGAGAGAGAAGGGCAGAGCTGTTAGAGGTTAAAAGAAAATGATAGTAGATAAAAGGTGCAGGAACTAAAATGTTGCAGGCGGAGGTGAAAATGTATGAAGGTAATGTCGGGATTAAGTGAATGGTACTTAGACAAGGATGTCCCGACGTACCCAGATAGTAATGACAACGATTGCTGCTAACTTGCTTGGTTGGTTGTTTCGAAGAGTAAAAGGGAGGGAGTTAATATATGATCTTCACTCAATCATTGAAAGAGGGGGAGAGAGACTGATCGGGTAGAAGAGAGAGTGAGTTGCTTCGCATTTTTATCTTAAAGATGGCGACTATCTGTAATGTCGTCCTTGTTGAGGCTTGTGGAAGACGGGCTACCAAAAATCGATGATAATGGCGTCGGCGTCGGTGGTAAGCTGATGCAGTTGTTGCAGCCGCAATAAGCTTAGAGTCGGAACTGATTCTAAAAATAAGGCAGCACAGGACAACGAAGCGCTCACACATCAGACAATACGCGAAGGCAAGACTAAAATTAGAAACTTACTGTTTGTTAATGCAGCCAACCAGGAAAGGAGTACCAGCCGATGACCATATATGGCGATGCTTTCATTGTATTTATGAACGGGAAAATCTTCTCCACCTGCACGCAGCAAGAACAATTCCTGGGCGTGCAAGGTGGGCTTGTCGCCTGTTGCGGCGGGGCGCAGAGGCTGGGTTGGCATTTATTCTGAATGTAGGACCGAGATTTTATTCTTTCTAAATTATTGCCACTTCCACCCACCCCGACTCCCAGTATTGCCCCTCCTCATTTTGAAAATATAATTCTTTATTCTACCTTAAAACTACCTTGCGTGATTGTACACGATGTTTTTCAACAATTAACGCGACTTTCTGAATCAAAGTGTGTGTACAAAGCCACCTAACAGGTGTGAGTTGCAATAGATCACATAGGAAGACCTTGGGAACATTTTTTATACATAAGTTTATAACGACACAAAGTTATATAGTTGCAGGTTGTACATAAGAATAACATTATGAATCAATTTTAGAGATATGTCAAATATCACCAAAATGCACACACACACACAGAGACACACACAGAGACACACACACACACACACACACACACACACACACACACACACACACACACATATATATATATATATATATAGTTATTGGCCATAGTTGATTTAGTCTGACACAAAGTTAAAATAGTGGGACGCGTAATAAATATTACACTCACTTAAGTAATAAATTGATTCGACCTAGTTAATAACCGTGCTAAGTAAGCATCCTGTCAATATATATATATATGTGTGTATATATATATATATATATATATATATATATATATATATATATATATATATATATATATATATATATATATATATATACGTGTGTGTGTGTGTGTGTATAGGCATACATACATACACATGCATACACACACAAACACACACACACACATATATATATAGATTATAGAAAAATATTTATTTGGACAATTATTTTTGAAGAAATATAGGCATTTGTTTATATACACTTGCATAAGTTAACACACACATGCACACACACAAGCACACACATATGCATACACAAACATATATATATATATATATATATATATATGTGTGTGTGTGTGTGTGTGTTTGTGTGTGTGTCTGAGTGTGTGTGCCACTGTGTGCGCGTCTGTGCGTGCATGTGTGGCGGGAACGAACGTATGACTATATTTTTCTAGATTTTTGCATAGAAATTTTATGCAAACGTCATATATATATATATATATATATATATATATATATATATATATATATATATATAGTAAGAATAAAAGCTAAAAGCTTAAAATCTAAAATAAAATGAGGACTCAATGCCAAAATGGACAGAGCCTAAATGTAATATAACAATACCAAATCTGCTACTCAGAGTTTCATGCAATGCCTATCATCATATGTGCATATATATATATATATATATATATATATATATATATATATATATATATATATATATATATATATATATATAACTACATAGTTAAAATAATACAAAGCGTGAAATTATTTTTGTAACGTTTTAACTTGGTAATAAATGGACGCTATCTTCTGATTATATGCGCAAGCCTAATGGTTAAGTCCCCAAAACATCCTCGATTTTTTATTGGGTGTCATGATTTTTTCCATTTGAGGATCTTGAAAAGATCATTCAGAAATCAACATTGATTCCGCCTGCAACTGCTAAAATCCTTACACACATTCGTTAAATTTGTAAGCAAGTAAAATTCATTACGCTCAAGAATTCTTTTAAGCAGCATTTTTAATTTCAGATTTTTAAAATCGCTAAACTTGTTTGTTTTTTTTCAGATGCAACACATGCAAATATGAATGAACATTAAACTACCGATCTTGAACCGTTGGCTTAATTCGATTGTTAACTTAGGAGAATGTCGACATTATGAAATGAAAGGCAGATGTTTCATTGTCCTATAAACGGTCTGACTCTTTTACTAACAATGATCGATACGCGATAGCAAGCTAAGCTTTGCCGGAATGGTTACGCTTAAAGAAAGTTAAGACGAATGTCAGTTGCAAGCAAATGCTTGCGACCCAGATAAATGATTAATTACTGTAATGAATAGGTGACCCGCTTTTCCCGTTGTTTTCGTTGGCGCGCTTAAAATCGCCATAGATAAAGAACGTAAGGAAAAAGTGAGGTAAAAGTAATGACACACTTCAACGACAGAACCTACTGAGGTATAGATGAGGAGAATATCTGTCTTTCCCTTGATCGTTCCGGATAAACCCTATCACTAGACGTCTTATCAAGCTGCTAAGTTATGCACACACATGATGGGTGTATGTGAAAGAATGTCGGTGTCCAAACAACAAGAATGTGAACATTAGAAGGTTGTTAGCGGGAGAAAGACAAAAAAAGACATGCTAGAATTTTGTTTGGGGTGAGGTAATATCTTTATAAATGATTTTACACCATTGTGCAAATTAATTAAAACAACTGCTTTAGTTTCCTTTCTTTCACCATACGGTCGGTTTTAGACCCACTGGAGTGACAGGGTGTACCCAATTTCTATTTTTTTCTTCCTCAGATTAGGTCATTTGCAGTGGCGTGCAGTAATATGAATCTCCATTCGGGGTGTATGATGAGATTTGTTTAACCATGAAAAATATTGCATCATCTGCGATTGCATCAGATTTTTATGACGCTCAGACACTATTGACTCGACTGTCGATTAGTTGTCCCACGCCCATTGTCTGCGATGGACGTTGCTCAAAGGGAGCGTACGAAAATTGTAACAATGCATGAGCACACTGACAAGGCTTACCATTGAGCAAATCAAAATACTAACGACTGGCTCGGAAACTCTCCTGATTTAAATCCAATCGAGAATCTGCAAGGAACGACAAGGGTGTACATTCAGTTCGAGCAAACGCCGATTATAAGGGTAAAAACATATCCGCATCGGGTATTCAAAGAATTAGTTCTACTCTGGATGCACTTTCATGTTAGACACCATTCTTTCACTTAACAGATTCTTCCGGTTGGGAATACTGCAATGGCCAGTGTTTCTTCTTGGCCTAACCACCGATATCTTCGTCTGCCGAAATAGGCTGTTCCCCATATGAGGTAATTTTGTGTTGGTTAGGGTTACTGCTCTGTCTTAGTCTATTTGCTATAGGCATTGAGCACTTTCGATCGTTGTATAGGTGTTTTCTTTTGTTTAAGTGTCTTTTTCCTTTCTTCTGTTTTTTTTTTTTAGTTTGTCTTTTTATTTTGACGTTGCAGTTTCTTTCATTTACCAGTTATTCTGTTGGCCGAGTTGCATGCATTTACAAGCTTTATCAATACTTGGTTTGGATTCTCATATATATATATATATATATATATATATATATATACATATATATATATATATATATGTGTGTGTGCGTGTGTGTGTGTGTGTATGTGTGTGTGTGTGTGTGTGTGTCAAAAATAAGAGAGAAACTGCAAACGTTTTTGTTTGTAATATGGATTTAAAAATATATATATATTATGCTTTATTTCCCATAATTTTGCAACA
>OZ038492.1:102961784-102999284 GCA_964036315.1 Acanthosepion esculentum | reverse complement strand
ACCTCTTA
Organism: Acanthosepion esculentum; assembly: GCA_964036315.1. Lineage (NCBI taxonomy): Eukaryota > Metazoa > Mollusca > Cephalopoda > Sepiida > Sepiidae > Acanthosepion > Acanthosepion esculentum. The sequence goes on along the minus strand of OZ038492.1, from coordinate 102,999,276 downwards.
ATTGCTCTTGTTTCTAGGTCCACCCTGACCTCGGGTGGCAGCACCTGTTAGGGTCCCTGCTATGGGCAAATGGTTAATCCCAAAGCTAGGGTCAATACACTATGAAAGTATAAAAATACATTTTTATAGTAAAAAGATCAGCAATAGATTTTAATAGCCCCCTTCCCATTTTTCGGCATTAAATGACCCATTCGGAATTGATATGCCGATAAACAAAAAAACCAAATGAAATGGAAACAAAAATGCTAATGCAGATTAATTTACAACCCATCAGTAGATAAGAAGTTCCGGACTTATGGGTGAGAGCGAATATTTATTCTTGCTGTACACGACCAGAGTCTGCTTAAACCCAACTGCCAAGTTGTCTTGTACAGACCCCAAATAGTCAGTACCTTGATGACTGACCGCTTTTTGAGTGGTGTAATGGATAATAGCTCGGAATGTTAATACCCTTGGCAAAGGTATGACTTCATCTCTCCTCCTCCCAAGAACACAAAAAGTATGTATAATTTCACTTTCATCATAAGTTTAGGTTTTATTCCAATTCTAATCGTCGCTTTTTAAAACAATATACATTGCCAAGAAGTGAAGTTAGTTCAAATAATAGCCGCGTCAATGAAAAAGCTGTCATTTTAACACTATTTTTTGTGCGCACGAAGTTTAAAGAATACTCAAAACTCCTTATTCTAGAAATTCAGACAGAATTTATGTCTGTAAACTTACAGATTAAAATAATTCAATGTACAAAGAATTATATGAACAAACCGCTTTATAAAGGGATGCGACAGAAATACGTTCTACATATACACCCTTGTTCAAATTAGTTGAAACAAAACGAATAATTCCGTTATTATTTACATTTTTTTTCATATTTTTCCTATGAAACATGACCTAGTGCACATGTCAGTACTTCGTATGTCCATTCCATGAAGACGTTCCTTGCAGATTGACCACAGATTCTCAATTGGATTTACGTCAGGAGAGTTTCCGGGCCAGTCTATAGTACTTTGATTTGCTTAATGGCAAGGCTTGCCAGTGTGTTCATGCAGCGTTACAATTTTCGTAAGCTTCCTTGGAGTAACGTACATCGCAGACAATGGCCGTAGGACAATTATCGACAGTCGAAACAATAGCGTCTGTGCCAGATAAAAATCTGATGCAACCACGGATGACGTCAATATTTTTCAAGCCAAACAAATTTCATCATACACCCGAAAATAGATGAGTATTACAGCACACTACAGCCAATGACCTAATATGATGAAAAAAATAGAAATCAATTACACCCTGTCAATTATGTGGGTCTAAAGCTGACCTTATTGTGTAAGAAAGGAGACTAAAGGGTTATTTCAATTTATTTGCACAAGGGTGTACCTCCCAGAAATACCCCCCACATAATGGTAAGACGTTAGCTAGATGAAGACACCATTGGCACAATCCTTTCTCTTTATCTAATCCTCGATGATGAAGAAAAGCAAGATGATCGATTATAGGGCATAGAAGATAATTTAATTTGGATTCTGACTCTAGACACGTTTCAAACCAATTTTTAAAAAAATTCTTTATCCATAATCTTAGTTGTGGGGAGAGCCGAAAGTGGAATCGGAGTGTAGGTTTCGAATTCTGGTCAATGTTTCGTTTACATGCTTTTGGAAAAGGCATGGATCTACCCTCCCCGAGCTATGGGTTAAATAGTTTAATAACACTGGGCACTCTTGTTTTGGATAGCAGCCAGTTTAGGAAAAGAAAAACTTTGAATTCAAACTATCATAACAGGGCCGAGGGATCTCTTTACTCTTGGTAGGACCACAAGATTAGAGGTCAACACTGTATTCAAAACTGACCAGAAGAGGCATGGATTCTGTCAGGCTATCCTTACCTAAGAAACATCTACTGCTGCTACGTCTACAAAACATGTGGGACACAACACTTGTAACGGTTACAGGACTCATGACCGCGATCTTGAATCTTGCGTATGCCTGTTTGGTGGATTACAGAGTTTAGGTATATCTTTATCGAAATATAATTTATATTTATATGATCTCATTGATATCTATGCGTATATTAGCGCAACAAATTAACTCTCTAGAAGCTTGGGTTGCACCAGAGGAAAAAAAGATACACATATGTTTCTTTCGAATGTGAATTCCAAAGATAGACAGGTTTGGTTTATATAAATGAGAAAAAGGGTGACATAGGTTTGGTTTGCACCGGACTCATATATAGGTTTGGTTTGTATGGGAGTCAGAAACGTAGACTGTTGTGGATTCCGGGAATGGAATCCTGCACAAATAAATAAACAACGCCAGTAATTGAGATAGGAAAATAAGTGTATTAAACGTAAGAATACAGACTTCAAGTGAAGATTAGTAGTCCAGGAATGCGGGTTAGTAGAAAGTATATGTACAAGTCTCTGTAAGTGAAGCCGTAATTATCTCTCTCTCGTATAACTCTCTGTAAACACCCTGTGTACTGTCTCCGTATCTCTCACCCTGACTCAAAGTAGGGATTTACTTGACCTCCCACAGGGCCAGGATGTGACACAAGGTCGGTTGTTTAACCCTGACTCAAAGTATCTCAACCTGCAGGTATTCTCTCTGCACAGTATAAGTATACTTTGGACGACTCCATCTTGTGTAAAAGGGGTCTGCCCCTCAACATAGACATAGGTTAGGTTTATATAAAAGTGAAAAAAGCGGTACTCAAACATTTCGCCGAACGGACATTTAGCCGAAAATACCATGGCGTACTTACATGTATGTCACACTCTTTATCGTAATGTGCTACAGATATTTATATTTATTTATATAATTATTCATTTTTTTACCAGCTTTTAAAAAAAAATTATTCTGTATATGCTATATTTTACTTCAAATATTACTGTATGATAATAAGTATTTTGAAAAAAAAGTACATTTTATTTTTACTACAACAAAAATTTCAAGCTTTTAAGATATGAAATATCTTTCAATTTCGCTTTTACTGATCATTATCTTAAAGGAATGAACTAGCTTTTATCTTACTGTTAAATACGAATTTAAATACTTAGTTGCTAATTTTTACCCAATTACAGTCAAAATATTTTTGAAAATACTAATTTCAATAAACAAATATTGAAACTTTTAACTTTAAATTTAGATTTAGTAATTTAATCACTTGAAATTCAGTGGTAATTATTAGTCCTATTCTACCTTATAAAACTGCTAATTAAAATACTTAAAGTATTGCTTGTACTATTTTTACTTGTACTTTTTCGGTGAAATGTCCGTCGGCCAAATGTCCATTCGGCCAAATGTCTCTCGGCCAAATGTCTCTCGGCCACGGAAAAGAGCAGACATATTTTTGGCTTGCACCAGAGACACATGTAGGTTTGGTTTGCATGGATGTCAGGAAAGTAGATACTGGTTTGCTGTATATAAAAGTGAATGATGTAGACATAGTTTTCATCTGAGCGAGAGTTAAAAAAGGCAAACACATATCCGGTTTGCATGACAGTTTGCATGGCAGACATCATTTTGGTTTTCACCAGTGTCACGTAGAGCTTTGGTTTGGTTTGCTTGGGTGTCACGTAGGTAGGTTTGTATATAAATGTAAACAGACATAGGTTTGATTTGTATAGAAGTTAAAAAGGTAGACATTGGTTTGGTTTGAACGAGAATTAAAAAAGGTAGGTAGGTTTGTTTTGCAAGAGAATCAAGTTGACATTAAAGCCAGATAGGCATAGGTCCAGAAAACAGGTGGGCCCTTTTGAGGAATATTCACTCTGCATATTCTTGGCCCCCATATAGATATTTGGATTCTGTAGCAAATTAAGCTAAGCTTTTTAAATATCTACATTAATAAAAGAAAGAAAACGGCTTAAGGTTGGAATAAACTATAATTGCAAAGAAAGTATAGAACGTATTTTACACGGGATACTACTTTCTTTATGAAAACAGATTTCTCCAAACTTTTCAATACAAAGATAGGATTAGTGTTATATTTGGCACATTTTTTCTTTTTAACAGAAAAAAGAAAATTTTAATAAATGAATGGATATAATTTAAATGAATTAATACATTTTATTTGGATTTGTTCTTATTTTTTAAATCAGCCGAATCTGATTTAGAACAAAATATTAATGTGTCTGTTACAAAGAAACAAAATCCTGTGGTCCACGGGATGTGGCCGGGGGAGTGAACTTTGGAAGCCACTGTAGCAGAAGAATACTTGATTATTTAACTCTTTTTGGAAAGAAAGAAAATTAATGAAAAGCGCGCATATTAATTTGGAACGCAGAATGAAGGCTTGTAGAATTCAAAACTCAGAAGACGCATCAAAGCCAATAGAAAGAGAAGAAAGTAGTTGATAACTTACTTTAGACAGGGAAACAAAATGAAGAAAGAATGCTTTGAGAATTTAATTTAATATCGCGTATGTAAAATAGAAAATAATTTAAGGCTTAAGAAAAAAAAAAATCTTCGACTAGACGAAAAAAAAAAAAAAAAATCTTCACACTCCGACGAAAAAAAAAAAATCTTCACCCCCCGACGAAAAAAAAAAAAAAAATCTTCACCCACGACGAAAAAAAAAAAATCTTTACCCCCGACGAAAAAAAAAAAATTAAAAAGGTTTTTTAAATTATATCGTATTTCTGAAATGCAAAATATTTGACCATTTGATGATCACAAATTCCACAAAGAAATGTGCTTTTTCATTTTCCCGTGAAATGACGAATCAGCAATTAGCTACTAGGCGTTATATTCTTTAAAAAATCCTTCTTCCCCTAAAATTATTCAGTTTGTCTCACTAACTTTACCCTCTCCGTTATTGACGAGTAGTCGGCAACATATCCCTACCGGGCAGAATAAAAATAGCTAATAATACAGACCATACACGTTGTGCTATTCCAGACTACAGAGAATAAAACCTTTCTCCTGGTGAAAAGATGGTTGATCTGACTTTTAGTAAGAAACATGAACAGTGCCGCGTTCTTGGCCTGCAGACATCCGTCAAGAGTAACGCAGCAACACAACCGACAGAGCCCACTACGGAACAATAGTGGCCAAAATACCAGTTCGAGCCATATATTTAAACACATATAATGTCGAGACTAGACCACATTTAACAATCAGAAGGAACATTGAAGCCAAAAGAAGAAGGAAGCAGTCGGGAACTTGATGATTAAGTCAATAGATAGAGAAACAAAATGAAGAAAGAAGGCTTGAAGAATTTAACACTCAGAAGGCGCACCGATGCCAAAAATGCAAAAGGGAGTAGTAGGTAAGACTTGATGAGGTTTAGTCCATGGAGGGAATGAATAAAGGAAAAGAATAATAATGAATAAAGGAATAAACGAATAGAATAAAGGAATAAAGAAATAAAGAATAAATAAAAGAATACAGGAATACAAAATAAAGGAATAAAGATTACATAAAGAAATAAAGGAAAAGAAGAATAAATAAAGAATAAAGAAATAAAGGTATAAAGGAATAAAAGAATAAAGGAATAAAGAGATAAAATAATAAAGAAATAAGGAGTAAATCAATAAAGGAAAAGGATAATAATAAATAAAGGAATAAGGAGTAAACGAATAGAATAAAGAATAAAGGAATAAAGAAATAAAGGAATAAAGAATAAATAAAGGAATAGAGGAATAAAGAATAAAGGAATAAAGAATAAAGGAATACAGATTAAATAAAGAAAGGAACAAAGAATAAAGAAAGAATAAAGAAATAAAGGTATAAAGGAATAAAAGAATAAAAGGTAAAGAATAAAGGAATAAAAAGTTGAAGATTTTCCAGTGCAGATATAGGCCCATTCTGTCATGCCGAGTTTTATATTCAGTGGGTGCAATACCATCCAACCTAATATAGGATGGTCAATTGTTTCTGGATATTTAGCACAGAATCTGCATTTTGGATTGACATAAGTTTTTAGTATGCATGCTTGGTAATTTCTAGTTAGCAAGCATTGGTCATGTACAGCATGAATAAAACCTTCAGTTTCAGCTTTTAACCTTGAACTACGTAGCCACTGATGGGTACGGGTTTGTCTACATCAGCTTGTTTTGTATGAGTAGAGTATTGACCATTAAACGGATTATCTTGCAATCGTTTCTGTATCTGGTCAGTTGTATTTGCATCTGCATCTGCTTTCTTTTTTACGTATTTTGAAGCTGCACTCAGTGTAGTATTCTTTACTTGTATTTCGCCAACTACTTGAAACCTCATTTTGGACATGTTGGGTTTCTTATTTCTTTCATGATATTTGACACCTATCATCATTCATCTGTAGTTTCCAAGTATCTTTGAAGGAGAATTGTTGCAGTTTTATAAGACAGTTCTAGTTGAACTAATCCTCTGCTTCCTTCGGATCTGGCCACATACAAAAGATCAACATCAGCCTTGAGATGATGCAAGCAGTGGCATAATTATTATTATTATATTTCTATTTCTGCTATGATCACACTACCTACCAAGTCTGCGGAAGGACCTAAGGCAGGCAGTGGTGTTTTATTATGGCTATATTTCATGATTTGTTTTTCTAACGTCGATAACATCACTAGCATTACATGGACAAAGTTCTTCTTAGTTTATGGGCGGTAATTATCAAGACAATCGTTTGTATTTTTCTTAAGCTGGGATTTCCAGGAAGTTTTTCAATGTGTTGTTGTGTTCTTTTTTTATCATTCCAAGAGCACCTACTATGACTGGTACTATTCTTGTTTTCAATTTCCACATTTATTTTACTTCGATTTCCAGGTCTTTAGACTTCGTTATTATTATTATTATTATTATTATTATTATTATTATTATTTCCTTTGCTTTCTGATATATGCTCATTTCGTTTGGGTTCCCGGTCAGAGACCTAAGGTGAGAAACGGCATTTTCCACTAAGCAGTTTTGAAGAAAAACTCACATATTTTACATACATAAAGCCCTTCGTAAGGTGTGGGCTGTACTTGTGAGTACAATTTTTTGTATTTCTTTAAGGCTTGGGCTACCAGGGATTCCTTCACTGAGTCTTTTGGAATCCTTTCCAATCAATCCGAGGGCTCCAACTACACCTGGAATTGTTAATGTGCTCATGCACCACATTTTTTAGATTTCGATTTCAAGGTCCTTGTATTTTGATAGTTTTTTTGAAGATACTTTACAATCTACAGTGGCTGCCATGTCAATTATTATTATTATCATATTTATTTAGTTGCAAAATATAATTACATTTTTAGACCATAAGAGGTCGAATCAGATGGTTAATTCGCTGCTGGAATGAAAGCGACGGGCCACGTGAAAGGCAACGGCTCTTTTCAGCAGACGATAACCGCGATTTTCCCCGCCATTTTCAAACTTTTATCAATGTGTTTCTTCTTTTTTGAAGGCATTACTCATCTTTGCTTCTTTTATCGCACTCAGAATCTCGATATTTAGGATGGTTAACGTTTTACTAAAAAGCAACTCCAATTACCATTATAGTTTCACCGATTAACATTCTAACAACCATTATGATAATAAAGGCATTTAAAGAAATTCGTATGTAAGTTGCGAATTTCCTCGCTTTCGCTTCGGTTCTCTTTCATAGTGAGAGAAAGATCATTTTAAGAAAATCAATTGATTCTTTTCTGTTGTTGGTAAAATAAGATTCGTTAACATATATATATATATATATATATATATATATATATATATATATATATATATATATATATATATATAGTGCCGCCCCTCCTTTTTTTCCTCTCTCTCTCATCTTCTGGATTTTAAGTTTAGATCATATGGTTTTTTACTGTGCGTAATGTCACCACAAATGTGTACACTCGTTTCCAGTGTCTGTTTTTTTTAAAATTTTAATTTAGGTCAGCGAATTGGTAGCGATTTATGCATCTCAAAATAATTCATATTTTTCTGTATCTCACTTATTTAAACTGTTATTTAACTCCTATCTTTAAAACTTCTCTCTGTTAAATTTTAATCCCCACCTTCACCTTTAGGCCTTCCTGTTCTTCTTTCTTCTGTTACACCTCTCTCTAAAGGTTTCATACATTTCCCTCTCACACTTGTTTTCCACTCCCACACATACACTCTCACTAAAATTTTGTTTTTTATACCTGGAGTTATATTTTCCGATTTCTTTTTGAATTTGTAGCTCTGATGAATTGGATCGTGATTACGATTCCAATGTAATAAATTATAACCGTGGGATATTAGTGTTTGAGCCTTTATTATATATATATATATATATATATATATATATATATATATATATATATATATATATATATATGTTATTATTATTATTATTATTATTATTATTATTATTATTATTATTAGTAGTAGTAGTAGTAGTAGTAGTAGTAGTAGTAGTAATCTTATAAGTTTCAGCAATTATACTCGTTCGGAAAAACTTAGGTGTCTTGATTTGCAAATAATCAAACCAATACCAAAGGAAAAAATCGGTATAAAAAAGAAAGAACCAAGAACATGTACGTTAGCCGAAAATAGTCCAGCATGCAAGTCCAAAGCCCAAAGAAAAAAAAAACGATACGAGTAGGCAAAATAACTAAATAAAGTGCTCAATACAATAAGTAGAGCAGACCTAGTTAAACCTAGAGAGCCAGACAAACCTACCAAGGTTTCTCCTAAGCAGATCATCAGGGAAGCCAGCCTTCCCTGACGATCCGCTTAGGTGAATATATATATATATATATATATATATATATATATATATATATATATATATATATATATATGCATATATATTTCTATTTCTAAAGAAATAATGGATTTTAATTTACAAATCGACATATTTTATTACTTTAAACATTATTTTTAATGGATACCCATATTTCGGCAGATGCTACATTTATTTTAAATATTTCTTCGACCAGCTTGTACATTTGAGAAAACTTATTGTAGAAAATCCGCCCTTCTGTATTATATAATGGACTCTCCCGTCGGTTTCGACGTATGAGGATCTGACAGCTTAGTTGATTCAGTTATGAAATTTTGTGCGATAATCTTAAGTGGCATTCAAGACCCGCTTGTGATTTAGAAAGGAGGCCACATATGGAGCAAGAGTGGGGATTGTGAGATGAGATCACTGTTAGATTGGCTGACCTTTTAGATCATTCTCTCGCGTTTTGTAGACGCTTCAGACAAGCTGATTGAAAACTGCGCTTGTTATGGTGAAACACACCTATTCTATAGATATTAGACTCTCCCACCTAATATATGTAGAAGTAGTAAGAGGAACGAGGGTCAGTCGATGTCGGACGACAGTAGTCGACAGTTAGTCGAATACGAAAGTAATCAGCGACCACAACAAGATTACTCTGCGTAATACCTATTATATCAAGTTCCTAACGTTTGGTATGTCGAACTTATTTAGGACCGATTTTAGTACAAATACAAGCCTCCACTGCGAAATAACTCCACAGCAACTTTGGCGACGAGGATTCGCACTCATACGGAGGAAGAAAAAATTCGCTCGCCACAATAACTTCGGCGACAAAGTCTTGGATTAACACTTAAAAAAAAAAAAACTTGGCAAAGTTTGTCGCAACCCAAGACGTCAATTTAGTGACGAAAAAATCTGTCGAGAAAAGAAATATTTTTCTCGATAATACAGTTTGCTCAAATAGGTCACGAATTGCAAATTCGTAGGACCCCCCCCTCTACTGTATTTAGACATTGTGTAAAACTTTTGCGAAGATGGAGGAATGCAAAAGTCTAGTCCGGGAATTCTTTAAGTTCCAGTCGGAACAAATGACGAAAATATTAGAGCAACAAACAACATTCCAGATGCAGCTATAGGAGGAAACTTTCAATAGACAAATGCAATTCCAACAAAAAATGGAGCAGATGCATAGGGAGTTTCAAAACAAAATACTGGAAATAAATGAGAAGAGGAAAGAGAAAAATCTACAAAATGATTCTTTCCCAGAGAATACAATATGGAATTCAATTGAAATATTCACGTACAGTCCAGATGAATTGATAACTTTTGTGGTGTATTATAAAAAATATATGGACGTGTATAACGAGGTCTGCCACTTGTGGTCTGAAGGAAAGAAGGTTAGGCTTCTTTTAAGCAAATTAGGAATTGCTGAGCATAACAAATTGGTAAACTACATTTTACCGAAAAAAAAAACTAGCGAGTTGACATTTACCGAGGCGGTAAATATATTAAGTGAATTATTTAGTAAAAAGACATCTCTGTTCCACAAGAGGTGGAAATGTTTGAATCTGATGAAAGATGATGAACAAGATTATATAACGTACGCAGCCAATGTGAATAAGCATTGTGAAGAATTCAAGCTGGCAGAGTTAAGCGCAGACAATTTTAAGTGCTTAGTGTTTGTTCAGTTGCTGGTATCGGAAAGAGACGCAGAGTTGAGAAAATTAGTACTGGCAAAATTGGAAAGCAATCCAAGTATTACGGTACAGAAATTGGCAGAAGATTGTACAAGATATGTTAGCGTAAAGAAATATTTAAAAAAGATAGAACAGTCTGGCGTTTCGCATGTAAGGAAAATACGCTACAAAGAAGAAAGTCAGTCTACCAAAAAGAATTCTAAAATTGCGGATTATCAAGCAAAAAGTGAAATACCAGAGAAAAATAAACAAAAACTCCCGAAGCCATGTTTTGCTTGCGGTGAACTACACTGGTACAGATATTGCGATTTTAGGAATAAAATATGTTTCAACTGAAAAAGAATGGGACATAAAAGCACGCATTGCAGGTAAAAAAATAAAGACAATAAAATAAGAAAATTAAAGTACAACGAGATGGAATAACCAGAAAATTTGTTACCGTCGAAATAAGTAATAAAAATATAAAAATGCAACTTGACACTGGTTCGGATCTATCTATCATAAATTTGCATACGTGGAAGAAATTGGGGAAACCAACTTTAATGAAGACAAAGAAAATCGCGAGGTCAGTGACGGAGAAGAAATACAATTTATTGGAGAATTTGTTACAAACGTCACGTTAAATAAAAAAACGCGAAAAGCTAAACTATTTGTCATAGAAAATGCCACGAACTTATTGGGTACGAACTGGATAAAAGAATTCCAATTATGGGATCTACCGATGAATTCTTTCTGTTACAAGGTAGAAAGTTTAAATATCGAAGCCCAAAAATTAATAAAGAAACTTAAGGAAACATTTCCTACTGTTTTTTTCTCCAGGGTTGGGAACGTGTACCAAGATAGAGGCAAAATCTTTTTTAAAAGAAAACGCTCAGACAGTATTGAAGAAGAAAAGGAATGTGCTGTTTGCCTCAATTGAACAGATAGATAAAGAATTGGACAGATTAAAGAAAACCGGTGTACTTAAAAAAGTTGAGTATAGTGAAAAAAAGTCTAACGAAATTCGTGTTTGTGCTGATTTCTCGACGGGTTTAAACGCGGCACTCAAAGACTATAATTATCCTCTAACAACAGCGGAAGAAATATTTGCGAAGCTTAATGGAGGCACAATATTTTCGAAGATAGACCTCAGCGACGCATATCTGCAAATACCGGCAGAAAAAGAAACGTCAAAACTTTTGTGTATAAACACACATCGGGGTCTGTATAAATTTAACAGATTACCTTTTGGGATTAAGGTCGCGCCCGCCATTTTCCAAGTAATGGATTCGATGTTGGGTGGTCTAGACTTTGTCGTAGCGTATCTGGACGACATCCTCATGAGAAGTACAAGTATAGCAGAACACGTGGAACATATAAATGCAGTAGTTTCAAGAATATAGGATTTTGGATTTAAACTCAAGGAAAGCAAATGCGAGTTTTTTATGGAGAAAGTAAAATATCTGGGACAGATCACCGATAAGAATGGTAGAAGGCCAGACCCAGAGCGAGAAGCGGCTATAAAAGACATGCTGGCTCCGAATGATATTACCGCATTACAAAGTTTTTTGGGATTAGCTAATTATTACCAAAAAAGACAAAGCCAGATAGAGAAACATTTATTCAAGCAAAAAAATACAATCCTGGTGAAAAAGTATACTTTAAGGTCTATAAACAGAATAAATCATTCTGGGATATTGGAAAAATAGAAAAGCGGATTGGCAACATGATGTACTTGGTGAAAGGCGAAACATTCACGTGCAGACGGCACATTAACCAGATCAGACGACGCTCTTCAGACGTGGTTGACAGCGATCCCACGGGAGAAACGCCTATGGAGGTGATTTTCGATACGTTTGATCTAACAACGACAGCAACGATTTTACCTGAGGTACGACGATTCAGGAGAAAAAGAAAGGCAACTGATCATTTAAAAGTGGATCCAAAACGTAGGAGATACGCTACGATGTTGCTAAAAAAATGAAGTTTTTTTTTGTTTTGTTTTTTCTTCATGTAAAAAATAATAAATAAAGAAAACTGTTTTACTCCTACGGAGTAAAGTTTTAGGAGGCGGGTGTTATGGTGAAACACACTTATTCTATAGTTATTAGACTCTCCTACCGAATATAAGTAGGATTAGTAAGATGAACGAGGGTCAGTCGATGTCGGACGACAGTAGTCGACAGTTAGTCGAATACGAATGTAGTCAGCGATCACAAGATTACTCTGCGTAATACCTATTATATTAAGATCCTAACGTTTGGTACGTAGAACTTATTTAGGACCGATTTTAGTACAAATACAAGCCTCCACTGCGAAATAACTCCACAAGAGCGCTCAAGGGTGGTATGAGGTATATTGACATCTGGCAAGTTGCTTTTCAGCTTGTCTTTGTATCTTAGCCATGGGCGTCCTACATTCCTGTAGCCCTAATCTAACTGGCTGTACATATATATATATATATATATATATATATATATATATATATATATATATATATATATATATGGAGATTTATATAATGGACTCTACCGTCGGTTTCGACGTATGAGGATCTGACAGCTTAGTTGATTCAGTTATGAAATTTTGTGCGATAATCTTAAGTGGCATTTAAGACCCGCTTTTACAAAGGAGGCCACATATGGAGCAAGTGTGAGGATTGTGAGATGAGATCACTGTTAGATTGACTGACTTTTTAGTTCTTGCTCTCGATTCTTGAAGATGATTCAGACAAGCAGATTGAAAACTGCTGAGTCCACTAAAACACGTTGATCTCCATTCTACCCGCTCCAAGGCTAAGCGCTAGAGGATGTTAAGTGGTATATTGACAGCTGACAAGTTCGCCTTCATTCTCTCGCCAGCGTACCTTGCAAGAATCAAGGTAAACCGCCAGAAAACCCACACAAGTGATTTGATTAAAGCTTGTGCAGAACCATCCACACTTTTCGGAACTATTGATACACTGAGTCGGTGCAAATAAATGCCACAGACAAAGCAGACAATATACATCAAATATATATATATATATATATATATATATATATATATATATATATATATGTATATATATGTTTCATTAAAAAAACAAAAAACAGACAAGGCACTGCGGTTTAGTTTTATATTTAATTTTTCATTTGTTCTTATAATGTTCTTCTTTTCTGGACGTAAATTATATAGAATATACATATATATATATATATATATATATATATATATATATATATATATATATATATAAATTATGAAAATTATCCAAATGTTTTGTATGTCCGTATCGATAAATATTAAACGCAGTAATTTGTTAGTAGTTTTTAATGAAAATAGGGATTGCTGTCCAAATACACAATTATATATATATATATATATATATATATATATATATATATATATATATATAGATAGATAGATAGATAGATAGATAGATAGATATGAATAATAAAAAAAAAAATTTCCCAAAAGATTCGGATAAAATGAATTCAGTAAAAATTAAAAAAAAAAATTATACATTCAAATATATGTCTGTAAATCGGTAATACGAATGAAGTCAAAAGGAAAAATATTCTTTACCAAGCCTTTTCGTCCCCTGAGGGACTTTATCAAGCTAAATGTAATAATTTTAATTTCTAACATTTATTTATAAACTGAAGTAAAATATTCGTCTCGTTTTCAAAGTTTTACAATTTAAGAACGCTGAAAAATATATTTTCAATGATATTTCTGATACATGCATACATATATTCATACATATATATAAAGAGAAAGAGAAAGAAAGATAGAGAAAGAGAGAGAAAGTGAGAGAGGAAGAGTGAAATGAGAGAGAAAAGTGTTTATATATATATATATATATATATATATATATATATATATATATACTGAATAATAAAAAATATTAAGAAATTAAAATCATCAGGGTTGTATATTAATATTTCTTTGTTTTTATTATTATTTCATTTAGATTCCTCGACTAGTTTCGGCCAACATGGCCATCATCAGGAGAAAAATATTTTTGCTTGCTGCTAGGAGTGAACTGCAGAAATGAATATCTTGATGGAGAAAATGAACTTTTGTCTGTAGTTTTCATTTGTTTTGTTTTTTATTTTTTTTAACATGAATTTTGGTCAGTCCTTGTGTTGGTCAAACAGTCTCTTTTAAGTTGTTATTTGAGATAAGAGCTGGATGGATTCATGCTGCTCTGAATCCCCTTGGTCATTTTGACAGTTTTATTGGTTCCTGGAAAGGGGATGTGTCTCTGTTAAGTGTGTGTGTGTTATTTGGTTCTTAGGGAATGAGTGAGTATGATGTGTGTACGTGTGTATATTACTATGGGTGTATGTTATCATTTGCCTCATTAGGGAGTGAGTGAGTATGATGTGTGTAAGTGTGTATATACGTGTGGGGGTGTGTATAAGTGTGAGTCCTCAACATCACATATATATATATATTCAGATATGTTTATATATATATATATATATATATATATATAAAAGTGAACATAGAAGTCAACACTTAGAGGCGACAGTCTGTTTCATGCTAGATGCAATCGTCGATTGCATCTAGCATGAAACAGACTGTCGCCTCTAAGTGTTGACTTCTATGTTCACTTTTATATTTACACACGCTCTATCTCTGATATTGAGCACTTTAAGACTATATTTCTTCATATATATATATATATATATATATATTTGAATTGGACATAGTCCGACAATTTATTTAAAGACATTTATATTATGTATCTATAAAAAGAACGTTAAACATAATATAAATGTCTTTAAATATATATATATATATATATATATATATATATATATATATATATATATATATATTCAGATATGTTTCGTTGTATAGTTTAGACATGTGCCTACTTATTTTCGCTAAGCTCCTTTCATACTTGCGAATAAGTTTTTTGCTGTCATTATTAAAGGACGAGACAAAATATAATGTATAAATATAAGTATGAATTAAATAAAGAGATATGAGCAACCATACATTGCACCGATTACGTTCATATACAGATTTGCGATTTGCAAGTAAATATTTATTTAATTTTTGGCGTAATCAAAACAGTGCTCAATGTAGTATATCAGTGCTATAAAGTATATGTTAATATATTGATATAATTAATATAAAGTACAGATTATTTTAACCCCATATATTTTTATTACTTCAAACGTTTTATATATATATATATATATATATATATATAAAAGTGAACATTGCCGCCTGACGATTGCGTCTAGCATAAAACAGACTATCGCCTCTGAGTGTTGACTTCAATGTTCACTTTTATATATATATTTGCATACGCTCTATCTCTGAAGTTGAGCACTTTATCCCATAAATATAACACACCTTAAACTATATTTCTTCATATATATATATATATATATATATATATATATATATATATATATATATATATATATATATATATATAATGTAAAAAGATCAAACACTAATATTCCATGGTTTATAATTTATTGGAATCGTAATCACGATCCAATTCATCAGACCAACAAATTCAAAAAGCATATATATATATATATATATATATATATATATATATATATATATATATATATATATATATATATATATATATATATATATATATATATATATATATATATATATATATATATATATATATATATATAATGGATAGCGCCAACGATTGAGGAATTGGAGAGACGAGTTCGAATTCCAGTCAGACCCAATTTAAAAAAAGAAATGTAACCCCAAACGTTAAAGTTAGTGAAAGTCCAAATTTAGTTGCATTGAGGTTTTTTTTTAAAGCAACCCTTACTGGAAACAATATTTAAAATTATATTTTCTGGATATGAGAAATATATAAAGCCGACCATGGCAAAAAATGGGGGATCTGTTTATAACATCGTTGCAAAGCAAAAGTAATTCTCCACTTTATATTCAGATCGTTATAAAAAGAACGTATAAACATAAGAAATGTCTTAAAAAATAATTGTCGGGCTATGTCCATTTCATAATAAATAGATATGCCATAATATTTTTGAATTGGACAAGGTCCGACAATTTATTTAAAGACATTTTTTATATGTTTAACATTCTTTTTATAGATACAAGTATTTAAGCAAATGCTCTGTTTTATAATAATATATATGTTATTTAATACTGTTTATTATAAAACAGAGCATTTGCTTAAATACTTGTATCTATAAAAAGAACGTTAAACATATCATAAAAAATGTCTTTAAATATACCATAATGTATGTTATACGCACTATGTCGTTAAACGTCTTTCATACAATAATAATCTGTATAACCTTCTCTTCTTAAATGAAATTATCTTCATTCAAAATGGGAAAAAATTAAAATTTTTCTTTATTTAGATTTTTTCTTTCACTTCTTTATTTGAAATGTTATTCTTTTTTTATCCGTTTTTATTGTCCTCGATGAAGAACACGTCCCTAGACAAAGTCCTCCTATATCTTGACTTTGATGATGTTTATCTAGTTCTACTGGGCAGGACATATAGTCAAAATAAAAGATGAAAAACTCCACAGGAATATCATTCCCTGTACGATGGAGTAATGGATAGTGGCTCGGATTGAGGAATCGGAGAGCCGAGTTCGAATTCCAATCGATCCCATTACGTGCTAATACCCTTGAGAAAGGTATTAATCCTGTATGGACAGACTGGGTTCTATAGCCTTGGATGGCAACTGGTCTATGAGTAGATAACTCTGAATTCAAAACCGGCCTGGAGAGGATTGGGCTCCGTCAGGCTATCTTGCCCCAGATAACACCCCTTCTATTGTGATTGCCAGTGCACATGGAGCCCCTACGGCACGGGGAAAATGTATATCAATAACTATACATATTCCCCCCGGCAGTTGTACGAGTTTCATGTGTATGAACTTTTCATAACTGCGGTCACCCATCTAAGTACTAACGAAGCTCGTTGTTGCTTAACCTCAGTCATCGTACGGGGGACCGGTATTTCCAGATGATGTAGACGTAAGCCCTCGTTTTTTTTTTTTTTACTTACAGCACCTTATATTCTCATGCAGTCACCCATTTAACTACTGACCAGGATCGACGTTGCTTAACTTCTGTGATCAGACGAGAACCGGTGTGTTCGATGTGATATGGTTGTAAGTTTGAAATATATATGTGTAAAGATGTGTACACGTAAGAGTTTCATGTGTATGAACTTTTCATAACTGTTAGTACCTGCGGTCACCCATCTAGGTACTGACGAAGTTCGTTGTTGCTTAACCTCGGTGATCGTACGGGGGACCAGTGCTTCAAGATGATGTAGACGTAAGCGCTCTTTTTTTTTTTTACTTATAGCACCTTATATTCTCATGCAGTCACCCATTTAACTACTGACCAGGATCGACGTTGCTTAACTTCTGTGATCGAACGAGAACCATTTGACATCCAATGCTATAGAACCCGATCTGTCCTGCTGGCGGGTAGGGAGAAGAAGAGGATTCATACCTTTCCCAAGGGTATTAGCACTTAAGTGAATGTAATGGACTCGACTGGAATTCGAACTCGGCTCTCTCTTTCCTCTATCCGAGCCACTCCCACATAAAAAATATAATGAACATTTTGTAATAGATGAAATAAAAATCGTCAAAACAGGTTTTCGCTGCTAAAAAAGCTAACAAACGAATAATGTTATAGTGAGTTCATGCCTTCTTAAACTGGCGTCAGAACAGTAAGAAAGTGTAAAAATATTAATATTTTAATACCAGTAACAAATTTTTGAAGAAAAAATTATTACCAGCAATACATTTTTCAAAAAAATATTAACAGCAATAAAAATCTTGTCGGCATTAAGTAACCCATATGTTGATATACCGTAAAAAAAAAAAAAATTAAGCGGTGAAGTCTCTTATACATGTATCCTTGTGTCAAACATGACTAGGCTTATAAAATACCGAAAATAATCGGCAGACGTTATCTCATTTTGTTTTGTTTCTTACTGAGAAGTTAATTGAGTATAGAGTGAAAACTAAATCTCCAATGATATAATTTTCTCCTGTTAGATATGAAATCGTTTTACGTTTTCCTGGTTTTACAATTACGTAGACGAGCGTTAGTGGAAATAATTTCAGAAAAGTAGGCTTAAAATTACTGGCTTACATTCAAATGGACATACTAATAAGATTTTTCAAAAACGTCATGACAGAAACACCCTAATGTTGGTAGATGGTTTGAGGAATGTAACTGATATTGTTGTTCTTGTAATTACTTTGAACTCTTTGTGGAACACAGAAACCCAACTGTATCAACAGATTATAGTTCGATTTCAGTACCAAGTGCATTTCTTTTATTCGGATTAGATCTTATCCCTTCAGAGAATTTGGGAAACACAGGGCCCCGCATCAACTTACACTTTCAACTTACACTTTCAGTAGCATTTCTATTTTTTAACCGCACTGTCGGCTGGGACTTCAGAATCCGCCGACTGCCCCTCTGCAGGGTGGTAAGACCCCTCCCACACACACAAATGAGGCGTTCTGGGTAAGACAATAAACTACATCCGCGTCCTGGGTAAGACAATAAAATAAATCTTGGGTAAGACGATAAACTACGTCCAACAGCAAGGCCTCAGATCAGGAGGTTTTGAGGAGCGTGGAAACACTTCCTAATTGCTAGTATTCCCAGGTCCACCCTGACCCGGGATGGTAGCACCTGTTAGGGTCCCAACTATGGGCAAATAGTTAACCCCTCCACAAACTGGGGTCAAAACAGTAAGAAAGTGTAAAAATAGATTTTAATACCAGCACTAAATTTTTGAAGAAAAAATTATTACCGGCAATACATTTTTGAGGAAAAAAAATTACCAGCAATAAATTTTCGAAAAATATTACCAGCAATAAAAATCTTGTCGAAATTAAGTAACCCATTGAGGTTGATATGCCGTGAAACAACCCCCCACCCAAAAAAAAACAACTTATTTTTTAAGGGGTGAAGTCTTATTTCTTAATAATTCTTGCGGAAGGCAAGGTCCTCAACAAATAATTTTGTAGTAGTTTCCGTAGCAAGTAAAATTTTACGGGTATCAGGTGTATTCTTTCTTTCATACTATTTGTGGAGTATAGGAGGGCCACAACCAAGGTGTTGGTCTGAGGCGAAAAATGGAAACCCTACAAGGTTAAAAGAATCCTGTTATCTGTCAATATTTTTTAATAGGTATCACCCCAAGTAAGGCAGTACAGCCACTAGTATGCAAGGATTTACAGGGGGGTGGTGGAGGAATTGGGAACAGAAACATTAATAATGAGCGGGAAGAGGAAAGAGCAATCAGGAGGACAGTAGATAACGAATGCCTTTGTGTTTAAATTTTTGCAGATTAAAGCATTTGGGCTGACTATCAACACAAAGAAGACTGAGCTAATGTAGCAACCAGTACCAGGCAATCCATCTCTCACAAATCCTTCCGTCTTCATTGATGCTATGACATTCAAAACTGTTGAGGTGTTCACATATCTTGGATCAACAGTCTTTTCTGATGGAGAAATGGGCAGAGAAATCCAATCCAGAATAGCCAAAGCCAACACAGTATTCGGTAATCTTAAACATAGGTTATGGAACATCAAAGACGTGTCTCTTAGAGTAAAGATCGACATATACAGATAAGTTGTTCTCTCAGCCCTTCTCTATGGGGCTGAAACTTGGATCCTGTACCGCAAATACATAAATCAACTTGACGCCTTTCACATGCTCTGTCTTCGTGCCATATGTGGCATACAATGGGATGGCAGGGTCAAGAATAGTGCAATACTGAAGAAATGTAACAACACCATAGGCACTGAAACCATTCTAGAAAAGACACAACTTAGGTGGGCAGGTCATGTTGTGAGAATGGATGAGCATAGGCTTCCAAAAAAAAGAGATGCTGTATGGACAACTACCAAACTCAAAGCGTTCAGTTGGACGTCCACTCTTACGCAACAAAGGCAAATTGAAAGACAACTTGAAACGTCTCAACTTTGATCTGAAAATCTGGGAAGCCCAAGCATCAAACCGAAAGTAGTGGCGTAAAACATGTTTCATTAAGTTAAAGGGTTTTGAAGACAATAGACTGAAGCACCGTGATCAGCTTCGTCAAGTTCTGAAGCAGAGACGCTATCAAAATCCTGCTTTAACAAATTTAATCTGTCAGTGTGGCTTTGTCGCTCGCAGCAAGGCTGGGCTAGTATCGCACTTAAGAAAGCATAAATGAAATACGTCTTTCCCTTACCTGATTTTTTTCCACAATAGTCCCTGATAGCATATTGTGGAGTTCTGGTCATAAATAAACTCCAAATCCAGACCGCTTCCCCCAGGATAAGATACCATACGTCCCCGCCAATCGCTAACACAAACCCACTCTCATTAACAAGGCGTCTACCAGAGGAAGACTGACATTGAAAATAAATTTGAAACAATGCTCCAAGACAGGCACTTAGAGTCTGATGATAACCGTGTACAGAACGTCTTGAAATAGACTATCTGTAGGTTGTAGGTTGCTGTAAAATTACATATGCCTTGTCAAAATAAAAATATCGAGCTCTCTGTGGGACAGTTTTAATAATTAATATTACTAGGATCCACCCGGATTATATACCAACAGATCGATTACATATATATATATATATATATATATATATATATATATATATATATTCTAAGACATTTTATGTTTAACATTCTTATTTATAGATACAAATATTTAAGTAAATGCTCTGTTTATAATAAACAGTATTAAACAACATTTACCGGCCTGAATGTCCGAGAAATTTTCTTAGAAAATATTCGTCCTCCGACAGGATTCGAACCTGTATCCTATACGGAACTGTCATATAGCCTGACGTGCCTTAACCGATTCGGCCACTGAGGATCGTTCAGTTGGCAAGGTCGAATTTACTACTTATAAACTTCAATCTTCCATGAATCTTTCACGTACATTCATGTCTGCTCATAGCGTATCAAATGTAAACAAATGACGTCACACATTATGAAATGAACAAAGTCCGACAATTATTTTCTATGAAGATTGTTGACATTTGATACGCCATGAGCAGACATGAGTGTACGTGAAAGATTCATGGAAGATTGAAGTTTATAAGCAGTAAATTCGACCTTGCCAACCGAACGATCCTCAGTGGCCGAATCAGTTAAGGCACGTCAGGCTATATGACGGTTCCGTATAGGATACAGGTTCGATTCCTGTCGGAGGACGAATATTTTCTATGAACATTTCTCGGACATTTAGACCGGTAAATGTTGTTCAATACTGTTTATTATAAACAGAGCATTTACTTAAATATTTGTATCTATAAAAAGAATGTTAAACATAAAAATGTCTTAGAATAATTGTCGGACTTTCATGATGTGTGTATATATATATATATATATATATATATATATATATATATATATATATATATATATATATATATATATATATATAGGGTGAGGTAAAAGTCACGTACCATAGCTGTTAATGGATGGATCGAAGAGGTCCTGTTCAATCGCCATCGAGGTCACTAGGCCTCACACCCATGGATTTTTTTCTGTGGGGCTATTCGAAATCGGTTATCTATCAGACACGCCCAAGAAATATTGAAGAACTTAAAGAAAGAATTAAATATGAATGCTGTAAAATGACAGAAGAAACTCTTTGATGTGTTAATGAATCCTGCAGGCACAGAATTGAAATGTGTTTGCAAAAAGGAGGAGGACATTTTGAACAGCACAGAAAACAATTAAATAAATACTAAATAAAATTTTCATGTATAATTATATTTTTGTTAAATTACCCTCATGGTGAGTGACTTTTGCCTCATCCTGTACATACAAGCTAGAAAATTATTCGTTAGCTGACACGGGAGTTGATCTTTGAAAATCCAGTTATTGACTATCTTCCTCGTTTCTGTTCCGAATCAGTTCATTCAAATGTCGCGAGTTCGATCCCTGGTGCAGATAATTCATGAATATACGCAAACTTTGCCGGGGCATAATTAAGGAAGTTATCTAAAACAGGTAAAACAAAAGTTAAGACAGGTAAGGGGATGGGAACAAAATACTCCGACGGCTCAAATAAAGGGATCAATTTGAAAACCCTGTATTTTTACCGGATGCGATAGATACTTTAGGAAGACCCGAAGATGAAACGACGGAAATTTAATAAAAACAACAATGATGAAGAAGCTCATCTGGAAGTCTCATTATATAAGTCTAAAGACGTCTTATCTTCAGTCGATTCTCACAACTAGTAGACGACCGATTCTGGCGTCATGTACCTTAGTACTACAAGCTACACGGACGGTTCATCGCGGACTAAGCCGGTTTTCTCACCAGGCTTTTCTGGCGAGGAGGGTGGCTAGAGACCCAGCAGAATTAAAAACAAGACCTGTCAAAAGGCGGATAAACCTTCTTATATGGTCAACAGCTATTTAGCACAATTTATGTATACAGCTAGTGCGGTGATAGCATGGCATCGCTAAGCGGAAGGATCCCTAGACTGAAACTAACAGCCGGAGTGGAAGGTCCCTCCGATGGAATCTAACGGTCGCGTGTCTGTGACCAAGTCGAAACTTCATGTCGGAGGATATCGGTTGTAGTTTGACCTGGAGGGGGATCGGCTCTGCCAGGCCTACTTGCCAAAGACGAATGAATGCCTCTCCAGGTATGTGGAGGGAACTGGTTAGGTGCGCATCGTGTCTATTTCAAAGAGGCGGCCTTACTCAGTCAGGTCGAGGTTACTGTTTGAGGCGATATGAGGCAAAACCCGAAACTGACGATGAGGACAGCGCATCACTGAAGACCACCCCTGATGCATTTAAAATGTATTATGCAACTCTCTGTATATCTATCAGTATATCGGTCTGTGTATCTATCGGGATTCGGATTGGTGTTGTGGAGTTATTTCCTCAGTGGAAACTGTATCCGGACTAAATGCGTCCTAAATAGGTTAAACGTACAGAAACGTTAGGAACTTGTAATAAAGTGTTACGCAGAGTAATCGAGTTGTGGTCGCTGAATACTACTCCTTCTCTCGACTACTACTGACTCCTACTTATAATAGATGGGAGAGTCTATTACCTATAGACTAGGTGTCTTTCAATATAACAGTTGGTCAGTAAGTTTTTCTGTACAACAGAGTTACCATGTTAGGCTACAAATAAGGACTAAATTTGAAAGACAAGCTCAACTAAATTTTGAATTGACTTTCTAATTAGTAACCTAAGTTGGTTCAGTTTTTTTTTTAAAGTAACCCTCAATTTTGCAAATAGTGAAATTCCGAGTTTAGTACCACTGGAATTTCAAAACTAATCAAATCTTTTTGACTTGTTTACACGTATGTTTTCTCGAATAGAAATGGGTGATCGCTTTATTATTGGTTGTAATACAAAAGTTATCGCATACTTAATATCCATACGTTTATCACATATTGGTCATTAAATAGCAGGGTTTCGTCCTGGGTGTGATGATAAACTACATCCGGCAGCAAGGCCTCTGATTGGGGGGGTTTGAGGAGTGTGGTATCATCTCTTAATTGCTGTAATCCCCAGGTTTACCCTGATCCAGGGTGGTAGCACCTGTTAGGGTCCGAGCTATGGGCAAATAATGAAGCGCCCAACTGGGCTCAAAACATAAAAATATAAATATACATTAGGAAAAAAATTACGAGCAAAATTTTAAAAAAAAATTTACCAAAGCTCGCAAGAAAATAAAATTTTGGCATTAAATGACCCATAAATTGATATGCCACTGAACAAGCAAACCAAACCAAACCAAAACTAAACCAAACCAAACACAATCCAAACCTAAGGAAACGAAACCAAATCAAACCAAACCCAAACCCAAAACCAAAACCAAAACCAAAACGAAACCAAACCAAATCAAAACGAAACGAAACCAAAACCAAAACCAAACCAAAACCAAACCAAAACCAAAACCAAACCAAACCAAACCAAAATCAGGGTTGCCAAATTTGGTTACAAGTAGCAATTTGCAGCTCTACTAAAATTTGAATTTCATTTTTCTCATTAAATGGGTTATTTAATGCTGACAACATTTTTAGGATAGATTCGTATGAATAGAACATGTATTCTTTGGTTTAGATTGGTTTCGTTTATTTTGTCTTACGGCATATCAACCTCAATGGGTTATTTAATGCCGACAACATTTTTAGGATAGATTCGTATGAACAGAACATGTATTCTTTGGTCTAGATTGGTTTGGTTTATTTTGTTTGACGGCATATCAACCTCAATGGGTTATTTAATGCCGACAATATTTTGAGGATAGATTCGTATGAATAGAATATGTATTCTTTGGTTTAGATTGGTTTAGTTTATTTTGTATTACGGCATATCAACCTCAATGGGTTATTTAATGCCGACAACATTTTTAGGATAGATTCGTATGAATAGAATATGTATTCTTTGGTTTAGATTGGTTTCGTTTATTTTGTCTTACGGCATATCAACCTCAATGGGTTATTTAATGCCGACAACATTTTTAGGATAGATTCGTATGAATAGAATATATATTCTTTGGTTTAGATTGGTTTATTTTGTTTTACGGTATATCAACCTCAATGTGTTATTTAATGCCGAATAATGAATAGAATATGTATTATTTGGTTTAGGTTTTATTTTACGGCATATCAACTTCAGTGGGTTATTTAATGCCGACATCATTTTTTATTGCTGGTAATATTTTGTTTTGTCAAAAATCTGTTACTGGTAATATATTTCCTTCAAAATTGTATTGCTGGTAATAATTTTTTTCAAAAAAAGTATTGCTGGTAAAAGTTAACTATTTGCCCATAGCTGGGACACCAACAGGTGCCACCACCCCGTGTCAGGGCTTGACCCGAGAACACCAGCAATTAAGAGGTGCTTCCACGCTCCTCAAAACCTCCTGATCAGAGGCGCTGCTGCTGGATGCAATTTAACGTCTTATCCAGGACACTTAGAATCTACTACAGCAAGAAGTGGGAGATCGGATTATTATTGGTTTTAATACATTATTGATCCCCCACTTAAATATGTATGGACTCTATATAAGGTTGGCAACCAGTCAAGGAGTAGGCCAACTCTGAATTCAAAACTCACTCACTTGAATATGGTTAGAAATGGCGTGTAGTTACTAAGCATGTAAAACAAAAACGCAACAGATTTCAACAAGTATGGATGATCAAAACCGAAGAGATCCAGAATGTTGTTGATTCAAAACGGGCATTGGGTACAAGGCAAGACGGGTCGATGCTTTTTGATAAATTACAAATGGCGAAAGAAGGACAAACTCTTAAATATCATCGGACTCTAACATCAACGTTAATTCATAAATTCCTCCAATAATTATACATAAAAAAGACAATAATAGGAAAGAGTAATCAGGAGCACGGTGGATAGCGATTGACATTGCATTTAAATTTTTGCAGATTAAAGTTGTCAGGAAAGCATGGGCTCGGAAGGGAGTTCCACAAGTAAGGCAATAAAGCCACTACGACACAACGGGTTACAGGGTGTGGAAGAATTAGGAACAGAAACATTAATAATGAGCGGGAAGAGGAAAGAGTAATCAGGAGCACGGTGGATAGCGATTGACATTGCATTTAAATTTTTGCAGATTAAAGTTGTCAGGAAAGCATGGGCTCGGAAGGGAGTTCCACAAGTAAGGCAATAAAGCCACTACGACACAACGGGTTACAGGGTGTGGAAGAATTAGGAACAGAAACATTAATAATGAGCGGGAAGAGGAAAGAGTAATCAGGAGCACGGTGGATAGCGATTGACATTGCATTTAAATTTTTGCAGATTAAAGTTGTCAGGAAAGCATGGGCTCGGAAGGGAGTTCCACAAGTAAGGCAATAAAGCCACTACGACACAACGGGTTACAGGGTGTGGAAGAATTAGGAACAGAAACATTAATAATGAGCGGGAAGAGGAAAGAGTAATCAGGAGCACGGTGGATAGCGATTGACATTGCATTTAAATTTTTGCAGATTAAAGTTGTCAGGAAAGCATGGGCTCGGAAGGGAGTTCCACAAGTAAGGCAATAAAGCCACTACGACACAACGGGTTACAGGGTGTGGAAGAATTAGGAACAGAAACATTAATAATGAGCGGGAAGAGGAAAGAGTAATCAGGAGCACGGTGGATAGCGATTGACATTGCATTTAAATTTTTGCAGATTAAAGTTGTCAGGAAAGCATGGGCTCGGAAGGGAGTTCCACAAGTAAGGCAATAAAGCCACTACGACACAACGGGTTACAGGGTGTGGAAGAATTAGGAACAGAAACATTAATAATGAGCGGGAAGAGGAAAGAGTAATCAGGAGCACGGTGGATAGCGATTGACATTGCATTTAAATTTTTGCAGATTAAAGTTGTCAGGAAAGCATGGGCTCGGAAGGGAGTTCCACAAGTAAGGCAATAAAGCCACTACGACACAACGGGTTACAGGGTGTGGAAGAATTAGGAACAGAAACATTAATAATGAGCGGGAAGAGGAAAGAGTAATCAGGAGCACGGTGGATAGCGATTGACATTGCATTTAAATTTTTGCAGATTAAAGTTGTCAGGAAAGCATGGGCTCGGAAGGGAGTTCCACAAGTAAGGCAATAAAGCCACTACGACACAACGGGTTACAGGGTGTGGAAGAATTAGGAACAGAAACATTAATAATGAGCGGGAAGAGGAAAGAGTAATCAGGAGCACGGTAGATAGCGATTGACATTGCATTTAAATTTATGCAGATTAAAGTTGTCAGGAAAGCATGGGCTCGGAAGGGAGTTCCACAAGTAAGGCAATAAAGCCACTACGACACAACGGGTTACAGGGTGTGGAAGAATTAGGAACAGAAACATTAATAATGAGCGGGAAGAGGAAAGAGTAATCAGGAGCACGGTAGATAGCGATTGACATTGCATTTAAATTTTTGCAGATTAAAGTTGTCAGGAAAGCATGGGCTCGGAAGGGAGTTCCACAAGTAAGGCAATAAAGCCACTACGACACAACGGGTTACAGGGTGTGGAAGAATTAGGAACAGAAACATTAATAATGAGCGGGAAGAGGAAAGAGTAATCAGGAGCACGGTAGATAGCGATTGACATTGCATTTAAATTTTTGCAGATTAAAGTTGTCAGGAAAGCATGGGCTCGGAAGGGAGTTCCACAAGTAAGGCAATAAAGCCACTACGACACAACGGGTTACAGGGTGTGGAAGAATTAGGAACAGAAACATTAATAATGAGCGGGAAGAGGAAAGAGTAATCAGGAGCACGGTGGATAGCGATTGACATTGCATTTAAATTTATGCAGATTAAAGTTGTCAGGAAAGCATGGGCTCGGAAGGGAGTTCCACAAGTAAGGCAATAAAGCCACTACGACACAACGGGTTACAGGGTGTGGAAGAATTAGGAACAGAAACATTAATAATGAGCGGGAAGAGGAAAGAGTAATCAGGAGCACGGTGGATAGCGATTGACATTGCATTTAAATTTATGCAGATTAAAGTTGTCAGGAAAGCATGGGCTCGGAAGGGAGTTCCACAAGTAAGGCAATAAAGCCACTACGACACAACGGGTTACAGGGTGTGGAAGAATTAGGAACAGAAACATTAATAATGAGCGGGAAGAGGAAAGAGTAATCAGGAGCACGGTGGATAGCGATTGACATTGCATTTAAATTTATGCAGATTAAAGTTGTCAGGAAAGCATGGGCTCGGAAGGGAGTTCCACAAGTAAGGCAATAAAGCCACTTCGACACAACGGGTTACAGGGTGTGGAAGAATTAGGAACAGAAACATTAATAATGAGCGGGAAGAGGAAAGAGTAATCAGGAGCACGGTGGATAGCGATTGACATTGCATTTAAATTTATGCAGATTAAAGTTGTCAGGAAAGCATGGGCTCGGAAGGGAGTTCCACAAGTAAGGCAATAAAGCCACTACGACACAACGGGTTACAGGGTGTGGAAGAATTAGGAACAGAAACATTAATAATGAGCGGGAAGAGGAAAGAGTAATCAGGAGCACGGTGGATAGCGATTGACATTGCATTTAAATTTTTGCAGATTAAAGTTGTCAGGAAAGCATGGGCTCGGAAGGGAGTTCCACAAGTAAGGCAATAAAGCCACTACGACACAACGGGTTACAGGGTGTGGAAGAATTAGGAACAGAAACATTAATAATGAGCGGGAAGAGGAAAGAGTAATCAGGAGCACGGTGGATAGCGATTGACATTGCATTTAAATTTATGCAGATTAAAGTTGTCAGGAAAGCATGGGCTCGGAAGGGAGTTCCACAAGTAAGGCAATAAAGCCACTACGACACAACGGGTTACAGGGTGTGGAAGAATTAGGAACAAAAACATTAATAATGTGCGGGAAGAGGAAAGAGTAATCAGGAGGACAGTAGATAGCGATTGACATTGCATTTAAATTTTTGCAGATTAAAGCATTTGGGGGGCTGACTATCTACACAAAGAAGACTGAGCTAATGTAGCAGCCAGTACCAGGCAATCCATCTCTCACAAATCCTTCCGTCTTCATTGATGCTATGGCATTCAAAACTGTTGAGGTGTTCACATATCTTAGATCAACAGTCTTTTCTGATGGAAAAATGGGCAGAGAAATCAAATCCAGAATAGCCAAAGCCAGCACAGTATTCGGTAATCTTAAACATAGGTTATGGAACATCAAAGACGTGTCTCTTAGAGTAAAGATCGGCATATACAGATCAGTTGTTCTCTCAGCCCTTCTCTATGGGGCTGAAACTTGGACCCTCTACCGCAAGCACATAAATAAACTTGACGCCTTTAACATGCTCTGTCTTCGTGCCATATGTGGTATAAAATGGAATGACAGTGTCAAAACATGGAGTCAGAAGGGAATTCCACAAGCGAGAAGTGTGAGAAAAGAAACTGTTAGCATAGAACTTACGGCTACACCTTGCCAGCTTAACTGCAAATTGATGAGATCTCGACGCCAGTTTAGTGCTGCACTTAAATTAAAAAAGTCTCGGTACCATAGTGTTGTAACAAGGCCGAATTTAATGTGGGGGTATCCGAGCCCGTAGGCTCGACCAAAACTTCTCCGTCGTATAAAACAGGGTCGTGTAGCTGCTTCCCGAGACGCGACTCTGTCCTTCGATATAGCCTCGTTTGGGGATCTTCTCTGCCCAGAGGCAGAAAGTTTAACCAGCAAAACTGGAGATGAATCTCCAACTGCAGGATATCTATCAACCGCCCCACGCGGTCAAATGTGGCCCAAGGCCACATTTAATGGGGGGGTATCCGTGCCCGTAGGCTCGGCCAAAAATTCTCCGTAGTATAAAACCGGGTCAGGTATCTGTTTCCCGAGACGAGACTCTGCCCTTCGACGTAGCCTCGTCTGGGGTTCCTCTCCGCCCAGAGGTAAAGCGTTTGACCAGCACAGTTGGAGACGAATCTCCGACTGCAGACCAACATACAGTATTTACTACTATATTTATGTGAATGGGGACATACCCATTATTGTCCGTGGGTAGGCTACAACATATAGCGAATGAGCTCATCCGAACAATTACCATGAATGTATTTATAGAAAAGACACAGAGAGGCAACCTTACGGCTTTGGGAATTGGAAGTGCATGTGGACTGTGATCGACGAACAGAGTTCAATCTTAGGCTGAGACAGTTTGCGTCTACCTCGTGCTACAACCCCGCCCTAGGAACAGCACAAATTCATTTCTTCATAGAGTTATGGGTAAAAGATAATTGGTAAGTTGAAATCATTTCACCCCCGTAAAGCTGCCCGACCTGAGTCTCGAGGTAAATCGCTGGATCGGTAAAAAAAGTCATTCACAACATTTGGTGGGGGTGAGGTACTGTGTGTGACAATGCGTTTGCATGAACAGAACAAAACCAAACCAAATTTTTTAAAAAAATCAAAATATTTTTTTTAAATTTAAGAATAAAAATAATGTGAAGCGAAAGATTTTCGAACGATTCAAAAAACAAAATCGCCTAAAAGATTTCAAATTCTGAGAGCGGCCACTGGTAGTGATTTACGAGGCGTGGCTTAGATGTGGCACAAGGCCGAAAGTAGGGGGCACCCAGAGAGGATCAAACTCGCTACTCAGTCGTAAGTGTTCTAACGAGACAAGTTTGCTAAACATGACAGAGCCCCGAGGTGCCACAAGGGCGGTAACTGGTATTCTTTTTGCCCTAATGCTTTCTCCTCTAGATCGTGACCTTTGACGTCTTTCATTCAAAAGCAATGGAACAAGAAAAGTGGGGATAAGAATATGAATCCATCCCAGTCGGTGCTATCTATCTATCTCTCTCTCTCTCTCTCTCTCTCTCTCTCTGTCTATCTATCTATCTATCTATCTATCTATCTATCTATCTATCTATCTCAATCTCTTCATTATCTATCTCAGCTTCTTTATCTATCTATCTATCTATCTATCTATCTATCTATCTATCTATCTATCTATCTATCTATCTATCTATCTCAGCCTCTTCATTATCTATCTCAGCCTCTTTATCTATCTATCTATCTATCTATCTATCTATCTATCTATCTATCTATCTATCTATCTATCTCAGTCTCTTCATTATCTATCTCAGCCTCTTTATCTATCTATCTATCTATCTATCTATCTATCTATCTATCTATCTATCTATCTCAGTCTCTTCTTTATCTATCTCAGCCTCTTTATCTATCTATCTATCTATCTATCTATCTATCTATCTATCTATCTATCTCAGTCTGTTCATATCTAACTATCCACACACAAAACGTGTACATACATACATACATATATATATATATATATATATATATATATATATATATATATATATATATATATATATGCATGTGATGTTGAATGTATATGACACAAAATGACGGTAACGTTCTGTTTTCAGCTTTTATTGGTGTCGAATTAAATGGGGAGAAGTCCATGAATGAAGCCTCGTTGTTGAATTGATAGAATCGAATTAAAGTGTTCATTCATAATTTTTTATCTGATACAAAAAGTTTGGTTCAATAACCACAAAGTCTAATTAAAAAAAATTAACCTTTGTTCTGTGTCTGTTATTTTCTACAAGATCTGTACACACACACACACATAGACTTGATCGGGTGTATATGGGGATATAGGTGTTACGGAATGTCGAGCGTTCATTCATGAAGTAAGGGACATTAATAAATATCACGACGCAAAACAGCGTGTCTTTTGTGTTGATATGTAGGTTTAAATAGAGATCTAGGGTTGTATATTCTGAATGGCAATGGATAAGCACGTTACACGCGACAGTGTGCATAGGCCTCTATAGGGGCCAATGTAATTCCTGTATGGGCATATTAAAATTTCCTCTCTATCGATATATATACACGTATCTATCTATCTATCTATCTATCTATCTATCTATCTATCTATCTATCTATCTATCTATCTAAATGTTACAGTCTCTTCATTATCTATCTATCTATCTCAGTCTCTTCATTATATATATATATATATATATATATATATATATATATATATATAAAGAGGGGGAGAGAGATATATATCGGGTCGGTGAAATGCTATCTTTGAAATGCCATATATATATATATATATATATATATATATATATATATATATGAATAATGTATATATGTATACTTAGGTAGCAAATTGTTCTTTATGCAGATGTTGAATATAACAGACACTGAATGACGGTTAAGTTTGTTTTTTTTAATTAGTAAGTATACTTTAGTACCTAAATATACGTTTCCCCTTTGTTTAATAAGTATTCCTCATTATGTTATCAAAATATGTTAATATATTTCGTCAATACTAACACATTCGCACTATATATAGACACTTTATAAACGAATTAACTCGTCCTTAATTTGTTATAAGAGATAATTCTAAATTCAACTAGTGATATAAATTTGCATACCATACACATATAATTAAACTTTTATCACTAAGCAACACCGAAACCTAAGTATTGGCCCATAGCAAGAAAATGGTGGTCTCTGAGAGTCCATTGATAAAATGCTGATCGTACGCACGGACGTACAGAGTCAATTTCTCAATGGGAGTATCTGCATTCATAAATTTACGACAGTTCATTCACTTTGGGCAACGGGCTCACGTATACACACATCGGGTGCAGGCCTCCCATAGACGAGTAGAGAGTGTGAGGAAGAAAACGGGAGAGGGCTGAGGAGAAATAGGAAAAGAAAGAAAGAAAGAAAGAAAACGAAATGGAAAAAAAAGAAGAGGAAATAGTAAGTAGATGAATGAGAGGTGGAAAGCGAGTGAGTGAGAGAGAGAGAATGACACATGAAGAAAAAGTGAGAGACAGAGACTGAATAAAAGAGTGAACGGAGAAACAAGTTTTTCTGCCATTTAGAAAAACAAAAGACTTGCCCTTTTGTTAGTCTTATACGTTTACGAAATTAACCTTTGCTCCTCGACAAAAATGACTTTATCAGGTTCTCTTTTTGAATGACAATCTATGTAGAAAATATTACTGAATTTTTACGTAACATCTGACCTCCTATATGACAGTGAATGCTGGACAATCTTCTCAACAGAAATATGGCTCTACAGAAGAATGCCATCGACTAAAAAGGTGAGTAACGACGAAGTTTTCAAGAAAATGGAAACAAAATGGAAACTTATAGTAATTTTCCAAGCGTAGCTAAGGTGTGGCACAAGCAATTTCACATCTTAAGCTATCATCCGACCATAGATGCCGATTCTTTGCGTGTGATTACTTTATATACAGGCTCATATAATACATTCTACGCAAAGACGATTAATTAGTGCCTAGTGATCGCTTTAGGCAGGAAACTGGAAATCCCCGTGTATCGTTAGTTTCTGTCTACGCTTTTGATATCTACGAAAGCGCTATACTTGATTGAACAACCTTTTCTTATAAATATCTTCTTTAATGTGCCGTGTTCCTTCGGCATATAGGCGATTATGGCCCTCCACATTTTCTTGTTCCCTTTAGCTCTTAATAAGTTTTGTCTTTTCTCCTAAACCCTTTCCTGTCATCCATTTGCTCAAACCCATCAAGTATGTTACACATGGCTTTCCCTCTTTTCCTCTATCCGCCATGTGAGTATCAGATTTTCCAAGCCCTCCTTCCTCATCATGTGTCCCAGAAATTTCAACTGCCACTTCCTGATGTTAAGTATAAGTTTCCTTTTTGCTTCCATTTTCTCCAAGACCTGACATGTTCGGCCCTCAGCATGCTTCTGAAGAACCGCATTTCTGTTGCTTCGAGACTCATAGATATAGCACATTTTAAAGAATATGATTTTGGCTATATATGCATGTGGGCGTGTGTGGAATCTACAGGCAACTATGTCCAACACGCTTAATGTTGAAGCTGTGTCCTTTGGTTCACTGTGATGGGCAAATCGAATTGTGTATTTATGGGTAAAAGGGCTCGCGCCAGCGTCAGCAAAGTCTCTTCACTTCATTCATGAAGTGAATATTGGCCCGGGAGCCGAGACTGAATTTCACAACGGTAGCAGATTTATGAATGGGGTATAAGCAACTACACGTAAATACGAGTTGGCTCTCTTTAACGCAGATTATGACATCGATAAATAGATCGGAACAGACTGATAGATAGATAGATAGATAGATAGATAGATAGATAGATAGATAGATATGATAAGACTGAGATAGATAGAGAGATACATAGATAGATAAGAGACTGATATAGATAGATAGATAGTTAGATAGATAGATATGAACAGACTGAGATAGATAGATAGATAGATAGATAGATATGAACAGACTGAGATAGATAGATAGATAGATAAGAGGAGACTGAGATAGATAGATAAATAGATAGATAGATAGATAAGAGGAGACTGAGATAGATAGATGAATAGATAGATAGATAGATATGAGGAGACTGAGATAGATAGATAGATAGATAAGAGGAGACTGAGATAGATATATAATTAGATAGATAGATAGATAGATAGATAGATAAGAGGAGACTGTGACAGATAGATAGATAGATAGATAGATAGATAGATAGATAGATAGATAGATAGATAGATAGATAGATAAAACAGACAGTGATTGAATTAATTTAGATGTCTGCAAGTAGTGTAACAATTATCGCCGCTGGTTATGGAATAGGCAAGCTAATATCAAATACCATCTGTGTCTCCTTGCATTCACTTTCTTACAAATATCATTGAGAAAGATATGAATCCATTTCTCCTCACCACCCACCCCCCAGATATAGAATAAATTACATGGTGGACCGAGTAGATGAGAGTTACTCTGAATTTAAAATTGAGGAGAAGCCAACGAGAAACCACTCAACTCCAAGCCATTGCAATTCACACATGGTGATTACAGGAAAGAAAATAGTGGGGAGATAAAATTGTCTACATTCTGAAAGAACATGGTATTTAAAGACTTGAATGCTTATAAAGTTATGAAAATTAAAATAGAGCCATGTGGAATTGGTTTATTGATGTTAGACAATCATCAATTGAAAGAAATCTTTAACGGAATAAAAATATAATTGATTTTTCTTTCTCTTGGAAACGGCTGAGCGTTTGCAAGACGTTTGTAAACTTGACAAACACATCGGTTCATATACCTCAGTCTGTCGGATCTATCTATCTATCTATCTATCTATCTATCTATCTATCTATCTATCTATCTATCTATCTGTTACAGTCTATTCATTATCTATCTATCTATCTATCTATCTACCTATCTATCTATCTATCTATCTATCAGTCTGTTCATATCTATCTATCTATCTATCTATCTATCTATCTATCTATCTATCTATCTATCAGTCTGTTTTATCTATCTATCTATCTATCTATCTATCTATCTATCTATCTATCTATCCATCTATCTATCTATCTGTCAGTCTGTTCATATCTATCTATCTATCTATCTATCTATCTATCAATCAATCTATCTATCTATCTATCTATCTATCTATCTATCTATCTCTCAGTCTGTTCATATCTATCTATCTATCTATCTATCTATCTATCTATCTATCTATCTATCTATCTATCAGTCTGTTCATATCTATCTATCTATCTATCTATCTATCTATCTATCTATCTATCTATCTATCTATCTCTCAGTCTGTTCATATATATCTATCTATCTATCTATCTATCTATCTATCTATCTATCTATCTATCTCTCACAGACTGCTTCAATCTATCTTTCACATTTTTCTTTTTCATGTGAGTGTGAATGGATAACAATTTATGAATGAACCTTTCTTGTGAATACCCGTCTCTTTGCGTGCGTACGAATGTATGTATGTATGTATGTATGTATGTATGTGTGTGTGTGTGTGTGTGTGTGAGTGAGAGTGAGAGAGAAGGAGGAGAAAGAGAGAGTGAGAGAGAATTATGAATGCCCATAAAAGCCACTACGACTTTCTACAAGTACCACCCACTAATGAATGTAAAGGAGTGAGCCACGACAACGGAGCCTGGTTTTTTCAATGGCCGAAGATTCCTGAATGAAATCACGTTTTCTACCTCGCGTACGGGTTGGCTCCCACACGTGCACACAGAGACTCGCATGGGGTAGGATTTCTAGAATAGTACCAGATTGGTTAGGCTTATTACCAAAGATTTACTTTGAGAATTTGAAATTACATATGAGAAACACATTATTGAAGCGATTTTCAAGTTATGAATGCACAGTTTTCGAAATATACATAAATATGTGTGAGCATGCACGTATGAGAGACTATGTAACAATGTGCGTATGCTAATGTCTATCTATCTATCTATCTATCTATCTATCTATCTATCTATCTATCTATCTATCTATCTATCTATCTCTCTCTCTATATATATATCTATTTATCTATCTATCTATATATCAATCTATCTGTTCATATATATATATATGTATGTATATATATGTATGTATGTATGTATCTATCTATCTATTTATCTGTTACAATCTGCTCATTATCTATCTACACACACACACACACACACACACTTACACATATATATGGTACAGTCTGTTCATATCTATCTATCTATCTATCTATCTATCTATCTATCTATCTATCTATCTATCTATCTAAGTCTGTTCATATCTATCTATCTCAGTCTGTTCATATCTATCTATCTATCTATCTATCTATCAGTCTGTTCATATCTATCTATATATCTATCTATCTATCTATCTATCTATCTATCAATCTATCTATCTATCTATCTATCCATCTCAGTCTGTACATATCTATCTATCTATCTATCTATCTATCTATCTATCTATCTATCTATCTATCTATCTATCTATCTCAGTCTGTTCATATCTATCTATCTATCTATCTATCTATCTATCTATCTATCTATCTATCTATCTATCTATCTATCTCAGTCTGTTTATATCTATCTATCTATCTATCTATCTATCTATCTATCTATCTATCTATCTATCTATCTATGGTCAGCATAAACATGCATGTTCAAAATCCATTGCAGCCAATCTCGAGAGTAAGTATCTGATATGTACAGTTACCAGTTAAAGTGAGATGCGTTTATGTAGACAAAGAATATGTAAGTTCCCATAATTGTGCAAGTTTATCAGCATATATATGCGAATAAAACATAATTAAACTTCACTGTACGTGACTGCGTATTTCTTTCTGTGTGTGTGTGTGTGTGTGTGTGTGTGTGTGTGTGTGTGTGTGTGTGTGTGTGTGTGTGTGTGTGTGTGTGTGAACTATTTATGAATGAAAGTATGTACTAGGTACGAATGGGTCTTCGGAGGAGCCAAGACGCCAACCGATTCATAACTGCGTAGCAGGCCCATTTTCTCAATGAAAACGTTTTATCAGTCTGCTTGAAATACGTCCACACATACATTTTCTTCATTCATATTCTTTTCGGGGCCTATCCTTTTGTGTCTGTGTGTGCATGGGTCTGAGAGAGAGAGAGAGAGAGAGAGAGAGAGAGGGAGAGAGGGAGAGAGAGAGAAGGAAGACAGAATGAGGGAAAGATAAATTGAGAGAGATAGAGAAATAGAGAGATGCACTGGTAAAAATAGAGAGATAGAAAAAATACGTGCACACACACACACACATATATGTATAATACACACACACACACACACGCACTCACACAGATTTATATATATAT
>OZ038492.1:102954284-102956784 GCA_964036315.1 Acanthosepion esculentum | reverse complement strand
CCGACCAATCAAATGCCTTGAAACAAGCAGCGTGCGCAAACACATACCATATATGGTGATGCTTTTACCTAGTTTTATGAACGGGCGACCTGGACTTTGCTTCTCTTCTTCTTCTTTGCTTTTGATACGAGAGTTTCAGAATCGGAGCACGCG
The DNA here is from genome assembly GCA_964036315.1 of Acanthosepion esculentum. Classification (NCBI taxonomy): domain Eukaryota; kingdom Metazoa; phylum Mollusca; class Cephalopoda; order Sepiida; family Sepiidae; genus Acanthosepion; species Acanthosepion esculentum. The sequence goes on along the minus strand of OZ038492.1, from coordinate 102,956,631 downwards.
CGTGCGCAACAGACACATTGTAATGCCGGCTTACGTGAGCACGTGTTCAAGCCTTATGAACGGTAATGTCAGATTTCCACAACCAGCACACCATTCAAGATTTCCATAACTTCCTCATTAGGAATTGTCTGCTTCCACAACTCGAACCTAGACCCTTCACCACACCTACTTCGTCCCTGTATTTTACACACCTTTTTTTGTTCAGCCTACGCAAGATCTAGTGTCGTTCATCATTTTATATATGTATATATATTTATTTAACCCACTATTTGCTGAAGATTTTTCCATTTATGGTGAACGGTGACGCGATGCTACGAGGCTTAAGATGTTAACCCAATTTACGCAAGCCATTCATAGTTAAATTCCGCATTCATAAAACTTATACAATCAACTGTTGCATCTAGAAACAAGGAAAATATATGCATGTGTAATTTTACATTCATACTGTTAGTGCACACATACATACATACGGACGCACAGACATATATACATACATACATATATATATATATATATATATATATATATATATATATATATATATATATATATATATATATATATATATATATATTGAGGGATAAGTGATTTGCTTATGATTGTAATTTTACAAACGCACATTCACGCGCACAAATAAAGAAATATACACACACACATATATATATATATATATATATATATATATATATATATATATATATACACGCACACATACCTATATATACATGTATGGTGTTATAGGTACATGTGTATATAGCTGTCATTTTACATATACGCACATGCATACATATATAGATAGAGAGAAAGAGAGAGAGAGGGGGAAAGAGAAATTTATTAATCTCATATTAGTCGGGCACAGGGTTAAGATAGGGGAGCACTCTGTAATCATCAGACTTAATAAAATAACAATGAATTAATGAATTGCAATGTTATCCTGCTAATCATTACGATGTGACAGGTGTCAAAACATATGTGTGCGTGTATATATATATATATATATATATATATATATATATATATGTATGTATGTATGTATTCACCCATATATACCTATAAATATGTATGTCTGTATATATGTATATATGTATGAGGTGTAGATACATGTGCATTATTCTTGTGTGTAAATATTTCTCTAGATACAAACAAGCACACATACACACACATATATATATATATATTTGTATGTGTATGTGTGTGTTTGTGTGTGAGTATGTGCATACCTATACGCAATATTGTATGCATGTGCTGATAATGATATGCATGCTCTAGAATACGAGGCCATGTGGGTCGGAAAGAGGCCGTCCAAACGCACGTAGTTGTGCACGTTACTTGCGTCTTCTCCCGCCCCTTCTGTGTTGTAGTGAACGTGGACCCGGGAACTGAATGAATCTTTTTAATGGAACCTCACTTACTACCATATATGTCGATGCCGCGGCTGCTCTCCCATTCACATGTCAACTTTACAAACTTTGAGGAGATTGCTTTCCGGATCGTTGCTGCATCGAATGCATTCATAAAAGTTTTCAATCTGATAGTGCCAAAGTCCATTCACAACTTTATTTGAATGAAAGACAAGACTTGAATACTCATATATATATATATATATATATATATATATATATATATATATATATATATATATATATATATATATATATATATATATAAGGATATAGATATAGAGAGATGTCCTGTGTAAATCATGTAACATATAAGTAAAATTCCAAAAATAAAATCGTTTCTATATGTACGTAAGTATCTATACGTCTATCATCTTTCCTATATATGTCTTCTTGTGTATGCAATGTCCTGTGAAGAAAAGAGCTATTATGGCTCTCCACAGTGTCCTATCATTCTTAGTATCTGCCTATATTCTCTTGACACAGAGTTATATACTTGTTGTATTCAGTACAGATTTAAATTGAAATTCACCACCATCTGCCAGATTAGCACTACGGCAGGAGTCTATATTTTCAATATGTCTTTTGGTGCAAGTAATATGCTTACTCTATCATATCCAAATCCGTTGAAGTGATGTGGTTACATTTCTCTTAAGTAATAGACAAACCACCCGTTACTATCTACACTTCTCACTTTATAAAATAGTGAAATTAAAGCCATTTACATATACGTATATATACACACAGACATATGAACAATTCCACACTTTTATATAGTCAGTTATTATGAAGGTTTGCTATTTTGCAAAAAGTCAAATATTTTTATTAGAATAAAAAGATCATGCTGTATAAAATTTTTTTTAGTAGCCAATTTTTCAATACACACACACACACACACACACACACACACACACACACACACACATATATATATATATATATATATA
>OZ038492.1:102916784-102944284 GCA_964036315.1 Acanthosepion esculentum | reverse complement strand
GGGATGTATATAGATATAAACAAAATCAAGAGTAACACCCCCACCCACTATCAACTTGTTAGTAAAATAATAATGGCTGTCAGATTGTGCTAAAAGTAGCAATTTGGTTAATATTTGAAAGCTCGGTGCTACTAAACCTTTGAAATGCCTTTATTACATTTTTAGCCCAAGTGAGCCAACCTTATTTTAAAATGTTTGAGTCGCATACAACGAAATATAAAAATAAGTATCGCCGACTTTGTTTCGTTTTTTTTTTAATAAGTTTACCAATCAGTTAATTCTGCTACCAAAAGGCTCCTATGTGTTGCAGTTGTGAGGTGAGACGAAAGCTATTTGCCGAGCCTTAAGAGAGTCACAAGTACACATATCATATGAGTATCCATTGTTTCAGTCTGTCTCTTTGGGTGTCAGAAGAAAAAAAAACTTTGCCGATAAACAAGAAAGTTTGCGATATGTGCAACGAACTTAGGCTAATGGCTACAGGTTGTAGGAATTAGGTATAGTAGCAAAGAGATTTAAACTTCATTTTTCTTGCAGTTAAATGTGAAAGTGAACCAGTGAGATATGCAATGAAATTTTGAAGGTTAAAAACTTGTGGTTTGCCACCTGTCCGGTCTAGGGTATATATATTTATATAATGTAGAATAAACAAAACAAAGTTTTATCTTTTGTTTCAAGAACCGTCTGAGGATCACGTTGTGTGTGAAACTATTAAGTAAATTGCTACATCTCTTATAGACAGTATAGACATAAGAATAAACTCTGCAGAGAGACAGTCAGTTTCACGCTTCAAAGCGAACTTTATACAAATCTGAAGATCGCATTACGGCATAAAACTGATAGTCACAATGCAATGTTGATTCCTCTGTGTAGACTATCTATATACTTGTTTATATATATATATATATATATATATATATATATATATATATATGTGTGTGTGTGTGTGTGTGTGTGTGTGTGTGTGTGTGTGTGTGTGTCCGCGTGTATGTGTGTCGGCACGTGTTGAGTATGTGTGTGTGCGTAACTAGCCAATCATCTATACCTCCATTTCTTGTTCCCTCTGTCTATATTTATATTCATCCGTCTATATATGTGAGTGTATTACACATACCAGAGTATATATGTGTATGCACGCTCTTATATAGATTTACAAGTACACGCGTGCTCGCACGCATACACTTACAGGCATATATGCATATATATATATATATATATATATATATATATATATATATATATATATATATATTCATCCACAGACAGTCTGTTTAGCTGATTCACAGCTCATCAGTGCGTCTATATATATATATATATAGTCATCTACAGACAGTCTATTTCGCTGATTCACAGCTCATCAGTGCGTATATATATATATATATATATATATATATAGTCATTCACAGCTCATCAATGCGTCTCTCTCTCTCTCTATATATATATATACATATATATACACACACACATATATATATATATATATATATATATATATATATATATATATATACTATGCTTTAAAACTTTGTACACGTGGGTTGTTACATTCATGGAAGGGATATACATTCATAATTTGCGTTGACTCTTTGGTGTATAGGATAGGTATTATGGTTTCATTCAGAACCCTCGTAAAGTTTCATGTGTCTCGTGTACAAAAATGGTCATTTCACTTGAATTTAATAGAGGAGGGTAACCAAGGTGTAACTTTCTCCCCAACTTCCTCGTTGTATTTTTTTATTTGTTTATTTAATTTTTGTCAGCTCTTATGAATGCATGCACGCTTCGGAGTACACGGTGTACACAGCGTAGGTGTTGCTCAATGTAACTCTCCCTTCATTGACAATTATGTACCTATCTTGTGTACACACCCGTTCCGGCGCGCGCACGTGGCCCAACCAATTCACAAAAATCCGGGTGTACCGTTCAGAAATCTTCCTCTCCCTTTCACTTCCCGGCTCGTACAACATGCCCATGCAAGGAGCGCGCGCGCGGGAATCCGCAGCTTTCAGTACGCCATAATACCATATATGGAACTACAGGAATTCCCAGCACGAGTGGCGGGAGGAGTGAAAAGAGGCGGAGGTGAGATGAACGACGCTGCTGTTATTGTTGCTGCAGTGGCTGCTTTTCCCGGGGAAAATATTATGAGTGGAGAGCAAGGCTTGAAAGGAGAGTAAGAAGGTTGATAAATTATAATGACTTCGACTGCAGTGAAATGCTCTGTTATGAACGGCAGCAAGCAAAACATGGGTGTGCACACGGGATGGAATAGCCGATATCCATACATGGGAATCAATGTTAAATTCAACCAACCATCTAGGATATAACCGAGCTCTTAGTAATGCAAATAATTATAATGAACAAGCTACTAGTAATAAAAATAATAATACTGTTAGTAATACGAGGAAAAGCATTAATAAAACTACTAGTAAAACAGTTTGGTTATTAAGAAAATGATAGTGATAGTAATATATACTAACAATAACAAAAGCGATAATAAAGGTAATACGACTAATAATAATTGGAATAATGATTTTAATAATATCTACTGTAAGACAAAACATATGCAATGATTATTATGACGACAATTAATAAAATAACTTAAAGTTGATAGTAATTATAAAGCAACATATTTGGCAAAATAATAATATTAAATGATGACCATATTGATAATAACAACATTAGATGCAGAGATCTATAGATGACATCAGAAATACGCGTAGTTTTAACATTATTAATAATTCTATATAGATAGAATAAATAATAAATAAACGCAAATAATAGTTACAGAGTTAAGGAAATTACATATAATACAAATGCTATTACTAATAAAATGCTGCTACTAATTAAATGCTAATACTAATAAAAGAAACAGATAAACTATCTAATCTTCAATGATATATAAACACTGAACAATTCTGTTTGCAATCGCAACGTCTGATATGTTTTTAAACAAATAATTTTATTCAGTACAAATTACACGCAAATGTTTTTTCTTCTTTTAATCCAATGCTATCTCTGTCCCATAATAGTTGCTCCATTTCGTATAGGTAATGTGCATGCAAATGTAACAACTCTTACGGGACAGAAGTAGTACAAAATATTTTATTCAAATAATAATTTGAAAAAACAAACAAAAACAAAACAAAAGACGATATATTGCATGTGTGGGTCTCTTCTCGTTTGTGCATAGGCAGCTCAATAGCGCAAAGACTGCTAAAAACTGTTGCATTGCTTGTATCTTTCGTTCATTGGCACAACATTTGTCGTTGCTAATAAGCGCGCCTTTCCCTTAACAATTTAGTCTGCTCATCGTTCGGTACTTATCATTCATCCATTTTTGTAGACAACGGATCTTTGAAAGCATTCGGCATCTTGTGAATTAACACCTTTCTTAAACTGTCATTCACCGTTTTTTTTTTGTTTCGAGTGTTGCTTTTGCATTGGGGCTTTATTGGTGCTTTTTTTAACCTCCCACATTTGTAGCCATTTATATGCAGAGGATTCGTAAATTATTCTTTCCGTGCACGTACGTTGAAGCAAACACACTCACACACGCAACTTCACTTGTATATAACGAAAGAAATGTTTTTTTTTCTGTATCGGCACGCATTTTATAAACAAGTTTCTGTAATCTTGGGCGAAGATAACATTAAGATTATTTTTTTCACACATGTGAACTTATAAAATGCATTTAATTCTATAAAATTATTTGGAAGCTTTTCTTGAATGTTCTATGGGGTGGATTAACACCTATTACAAATATAAACACTAAATAGTAATATGTACTAACAATACTTAGTATTTATGTATGCACTATTAGAATGAATATAGATGAAAAATGTGACAGTTTTATCTTCATTCAAAATTGGTAAACATAATATTTGTATGCAACTTTGTAGCGATCCCCGAAGGAATAGAATAAAAATGGCAAATGACACTGCTGTAAATACGGAAAGAATTTGCCACATGAAGATTGCTAATCCGTGGATAAAGATGCAGTTTGTTATGAAGCTGTTTCATCTGCATGTCTGCATAAATGGCTATGACTTTGTTACTTAAGTGAAAGCAATCGTGCATGTCTTGTTTTTACATGTAATAAAAGCGAATGTTTACAATAACACGCTCTATATATTAATATAGATATTTAGGTCACCTCGCCATGGGGTAATGGTTAACAAGTACTTTTGCAGACGATTAGTACTGTAATGAGTTTCATCATCGCTGGGTGTCTCACACATATGGCATTGTGCCAGACGAAATTAACTTTACTGGTACAGACATACAGGCTGAATTTTTGCATCGGTCGTTAGAAACTGCACACTCCCTGTGGAATAAAGAGCGATATCTTCACTAAGTTACTTTCAATAGCAAGTAGGATTAATGGTGTGCTTTTGCTAGACCCACACCGAACAGGTTTTGAATACAGCCTTGGATTTCTCCTAGGCTGGTTGCTAACCAAAGCGAGAGAGCCCAGTCTGGTTTGCTATTTAATCCAAAATTTAGAATAGATTCATGTTTTTCCAAAGTGAAAGTGAAAGTGAAAGTAACTACCTCGGACTCGTCGATTTCACTTTCCGCGCTGATAATCACTACTTTATGCATACATACGGTTTATCTATATGCATAGGACACTATATCTAAGACACTATGGGCTGCTCGATGTGGTGTAATGGTTACCAAACTTGTCTTGCTAGAACAATTGCGACTGAGTAGTGAGTTCGATCCTCACTGGGTACCCCATACTTTCGTCCTTGTGCCACATCTGAGCTACTCTTGGAAAATCACTATAAGACAATTTACTTAGACAGAGGGCTAGCAAGCTTATCAAACACAATGTTGTGAGTTCGATCCCCAAGGGTACTCTATTGTTTTAGCCATGTGTCAGATTTATCAAATATTAAAGGATTTATTGATTAACTGCTTTTCTTAACTTACCGATTAACTACTCTCATATAAACTGAATATGTATATCCAGATATTTATATATATATAATTATAAGAAACTGAATATTGGAGTAGGCTTAGGTTCTTGTTTCCAGCGGTTTGACCATTTTCTCACTTTGTTCGGGCGGAAAATGAAATCGTCAAGTCGAGTTCAAATTCCGGCCTGGTCAGTTGAATTCACTTTCGAACAAATGCTCTTAGGAATTAGTCTCTTCCCAAATCTACAATGGATTAAATAGCAAGGTAGACTGGGCTCTCTAGCCTTGAGTTTACTTTTGAAAACTCCACGACTTTCGGCGCATCTTACGAAAATCAACTTCTGTTACTTCTTTTTCATGTGCCGTGTCCTTTCAGAGCGTAGACGATCATGGCTCTCTATAATTTCCTAACCCTCATTACTCTGAATAAATTTTATCTTTCCGTTATTTCTTCTGAACCTTGTTCCGCCATCCATTTTCTCAAGCTCACTAAGTAGGTTATGCGTTGTTTTCTGCTGTCCCTCTTGTCCTCAATCTGTCCTGTGAGTGTCGGACTTTCCAAACCCTCTTTCCTCATTATGTGCCTTAGAAATTTCAACTGTCTCTTTCTGATGTTAAGTATAAGTTCCTTTTTTGTTTCCATTTTCTATAAAACTTCGTACTTGCTTCCATATTCAATCAATGGTATTCTCAGAATCCTTCTGTAGAACCACGTTTCTGTTGCTTCAAGTCTCTTCTTCATCTTTGAGGAGATCGTCCAGCATCCACTGCCACATTGGAGGACATTAAATTCACAATTTAGTAGAGATGAGTTTGCAAATGTCGCCCAACTCACCAACTGTAGTCAAAATCGGGGAATTTGCTCGTAGATCATTAATATTTGATTAACAAGCAAATAGATATTAAATGGGGGGTCAGTTTTGTTGTAAAATCAATTAATAAACCGTTCACCCAATTTTCTTATCGTCTATTCTCGAATTTTTTTAAAGATAATAACAGTTTAGTGATACACGTTTTACTATTTAACCCATAGCAGAGGGAGAAGATTGATTGATTGATTCATTTCTTACAGTGTATCAGTCATTTGCAGGTTATTTAAAACCAGAAAAGTTTTGTATTCTAAGAATGTTGGAGAGATAATAAAGATTTACTGATTAACTAATTAACCCATAGCTGTGGTGAGAAGATATGGATTCATACCTTTCCCAATAATATTTGCGCGTAAGTGATTATAACGAACCCGACTGGAATTGGAAATCAGCTCTCCGATTAACAATTTCGAACAATTATCCATTGCACCTCCCGAAACATCCAAGCTCACAGCACTTGGTATTTCAAAACTGTCACCCATCTAGATACTAATCAGGCTCGATGTTGCTTAACTTCGCGGATCGTACGAGAACCGGCGTTTCAATGTGATGTGGCCGTAAGTCAGCCAAATATTGCAAACCTGCTTGTAGATTATTAATATTTGATTAACAATGGATATTAAGTGGGGGATTACTTTGATTTTACAAACATGTTACAAAGAGATCCCCTATTTTTGCCATAGCAGATTCCAGAACTTTCTTTATCGTACAAATCATACTTGTTGGCACTTAGCCCTGTAACGGGTATTATAGTTGCATACGTTCCAAAGACATCTCTTTGCTTTATTAAATGAAATGTTTATAGATAAAAACTTGCAGAAAATAAATATTCGAATACATGTAGCGAATTATGCACAACGTGCACCAGTAATTTGTGAACATCCCTTTCGCGTAACATTATATTTAATATTGTCATTTCCCTGGCAGACATGACGAAAGAATTAGGTAGTACTTCCCACAGTCAACATTGGTCCACTAGTAGTGGACACTTGAAGAAGACCGGGAAATGCACCGGTTAAATTCTAGTGATCAAAATCATGAATTCATTCATAGCATAAGTTCATACGAGATAATAATGTTTTTCGCCGGAATCTTTGAGATGACCAATCATCATTTATTATGTTTTGATGTTCCGAGCAGAATGTTCATCTTGGTTTTTATCCTTACAACGTTTCGACCAAGAGCCACATATCTCTGTCTGGTACTGCTGCAAAGTCTGGTCAGTATTAACTGATATGATATATAAGTATATAAATCTACTTCCGTGGATCGAATGAAGGGATCGATTCCAACAAAGTTATTGATTACGAAGAAGGCCGGAGGATGCAACGGTAGAAGTAGATAAAAGAATGGGCTCTCTCACGCCATTAATAATACTGCGTTTCTAACTACAGCAGAGTAGCATTTACTTTTGTCACTTGGAAAGCTTTGGGTTGATGAAGTCGCAACTACAGATTTTACATTGATCACTAATTTTTAGCACCAAAACTCAATGTGCGAGAGTTAATATATATATATATATATATATATAATTTATTTGTTTAATCGTTATTTTTAGTGGATACACAAATTTAAGTTACTTTAATTATTAAGCAGTATATTTATTTATTTACATCTGCCGACCTGAATATTCGAGAAATCTTGTTAGAAAAATATCCACCCTCAGGCAGGATTCGAACCTGTGTCCCCTAGAGGAAACCGTCATTAGATCTGACATGCCTCCTTGACCTCGCAGCTATGTAGGATCTCCTCATCAAACAAAGCACCGAATGGTGCTTTTGAACACATATCTTTCCCGATTTACTTTTTTCGATATATTGGTAGCACATATATATATATATATGTGTGTGTGTGTGTGTGTGTGTGTGTGTGTGTGTGTGTGTGTGTGTGTGTGTGTGTGTGTGTGTGTGTGTGTGTGTGTGTGTGTGTGTATATATATATATATATATATATATATATGCTCGCGTGGTCATGTGTGACGTCACAAGCTGCGATGCGATTTTCGCTTCCGCGTCTCGTATACACGAGTTTGTCGTTGCTTTGAAATTTTTCATGCAACAAAAACGCACATATATATATATATATATATATATATATATATATATATATGCGTGTGTGTGTGTGTGTGCGTGTGTGTGCGTGTAGATGTGCTCATATATATATATATATATATATATATATATATATATATATATATATATATATATATATGTATATATATATATATATATATATATTTAAGCAGTGTGGATACCGGGTGCTATCTGTTTCAAGCTTCAGGCAGCGTTCAATCATGAAATAGGTGTTGATATCTGTATCCAGTACACACTACTTATATTTGCATATGTTCTATCCTGAATATTGAGCACTTTTCCACATCAATAGAACATAAGATAAACTCTCTCTCTATATATATATATATATACACACACACACACACACAATTCGCCAAATCGAAACCCTCCAATTCAGCCTGGTTTCAGTTTTTGGTCAGAACTAAATTAAACCAGGAAAGAGTAGTATTAAAAAAGTGCTCCATACAGCTATAAACAAAATAAAAAATTAACATACAGAGCTTTTAAATTTAAAAAAAAATTTGGAGTTCAGCCAGTTACGCTACCTTGGTTTCAACCTTTCAGGCGATTTGGGACAATTTTTAAAATTATATATATATATATATATATATATATATATATCCTATTATACGTAGTTATTGAAATATGTTTAGACCTATATTAGTTTTGTGCAAAAGTTGTCCAGCACCCTATTTTGACTGAATGCACAATTGAAAACCTTTTCTTTCCATGAATAAAGACAGTGGAAACATTCGTATACACATGTCATATATAGGTATTTAAGTATGAATGCAGGTAGGTATATAGATTTGGACATAGATTCCAGGATCCATAATGAGGAAAGTTGGCTTGGAGAATGCGACACTTACAAGACCTATTAAATGCATGAGGAACAGAGGACTGCAACGAATAAGGTGCTTCTTGGTAGAACGTGGATTAGAAGGGATAGCAAAAAGACCTTACTAAGAGCTACACAGGTCAGGAAGATGTGGAGAGCGATAGTCTCACACGTCTCGAAGGGACAAAATAATAATAATAGATACACCAAAAAATAAAAATAAAGGTATGCAATTATTTCATACAAAATACTTTTTTGTTTTAGGTTCATTCAGTTTTTTTTTGGGGGGGGGTATATGTGCAACCATCGTTAATACCATAACGGGACATTAATAAATTCGAATGAATGGTGATCGACTTGTATGCATTTTGATTGATAATTATTTTCATATAACTTCACCCGACTTGCTATTTACAAAGATTAACTGAGGCGGGCGAGCTCGTTCATTTTTCTGAAGCATTCAGAAAACTTCAGCTCCATACATGGAATCGAAAACGAAGACCCCGGATTCAATGATATAACGTTCCCTCCCCCTTTCACGCAGAAAATACTAAATCGTGCATCATTGATAATGTATCGACTTTATGTGTGCACTCTTTCCCGAAATTTCCATCCACTTTGCATCTCGCTGTTGCAGCAGTCGCGTAAAAGAAACAAAACAAAAACACAAACACTGCGCGTGCGCAAAGCAGACGAAACCAGAACGGAACTTAACCTAACCGGGGCTGGTGACAAGCAAGCCTCTGCGTATATGGGTGGAGTCTCCCCTCCCACTCAACCATCTTCCAACTTACTCTATGAAGATCTCGTTAGTGAGTTATCTCATTCTGTATTCCTCTCTCTTCCACCCGATGTCTTTCTCGCTTGATCACCCTCTCCTTGTGCTATCCGTTCAATCAACTTCTATATATGGAAATGGACAAGCGCGCCACTTGCCCATTCAAGAAAGACACGTTAGGCACACTTAAGCTTAATGAATGATTGCTGCATTTCAAAAGAACAATCGTGTACTAAAGCTTATATGGCTATTGAACATGAAATTAACTGTTCATAAGCATACGATATATATATATATATATATATATGCATATAATTCAGTGTAACTCTTTCCTTATATGTGCATAACTTCAAAGGATGAATGGCAACTTGCATATATATATATATGTATATATATATATATATATATATATATATATATATATATGTATATATGTATATGTATGTATATATATATATAAATATATATGTATGTATATATATATAAATATATGTTTGCATATATATGTATATATATGAAAATGTAAATAATTACATATTCATTTACAAATATATGAATTATTAATAAATACACACATACACACGCACACACACACACACACACACACACACACACATATATATATATATATGCATATAATTTGGTGTAACTGTTTCCTTATGCGTGCATAACATCAAAACATGAATGGCGACTTGCACATGTATATATATATATATATATATATATATATATATATATATATATATATATGAGTATGTTATTATATATATATATAACTGTGGCCTGACGATTGCATCTAGCATGAAACAGACTGTCGCTTCTAAGTGTTCACTTATGTTCACTCTTATATTTACACACGATCTATCTCTGATATTGAACACTTTATCCCATAAATATAGCATATCTGAAGACTACACACACACACATATATATATATATATATATATATATGCATGCATATAACAAAGTTTAACTGGTTCCTTATACGTGCATGACTTCAAATCATGAATGGCGACTTGCACACACACACACACACACACACACATATATATATATGTTTATGAGTGTATTTGTGTTATTATACATACATATATATATATGCAGGTTTACACTGATGTGTTAGTATATATATAATACGTATAAATATAATTTTGTATACATTTAATAGAACACACATATACACATATGCATCTATATAACAGACATTCCATATACTAGTATTTATATATATATATATATATACATTCTTTATAGTAGTATGTATATATATATATATATATATATATATATATATATATGTGTGTGTGTGTGTGTGTGTGTGTGTGTGTGTGTGTGTGTGTGCGCGCGTGTGTTTATATATCTATACGTTGCTCAATATACTTTCAGACTTAAGTAGTTACGCCGCCATTTATGTTTTGAATTTGTGCACGTACATGCAAGTCAAAGCCACATATTTATGCACACACATACATACACATGCGCACATATATATGCATACATTTTTATAAGTACCACTATATATATATATGTGTGTGTGTGTGTGTGTGTGTGTGTGTGTGTGTGTGTGTGCAAGTGTGCGCGTTCGTATGTTGATGAAATATTTTTGGTCCGACCTACTCCGAGAAATGCAAATCAAATGACCAAAGAGATCGACCCTCATCACTTAATCTCGTTTATAATAAATATGTCAATAAGTCTGGCAATGCTTATGTCTCGATATTATGTATAATTGCAAGACAGTGCCACTTACATATCAGTCGGGCTTTATTGAATCTGTAACGTTTGCGCTTAATGAGGAAACTCAAATGTCATTTCACGGAGCAGCAAACGGGGTTTGCACGACGACTCTAACCATCTTCTCCCCGAGAAACATGCAACAGGCTCTGAAAGTGTTAATCCGTAACTTGACCAATAGGCAAAAGGAGGATTCAGGGCCCTATTAAAAAGGGAACGCGAATTAAATCGATCGTAAGTTAAACACGGTTTCGCGACTGCGCTTCAGTGATTTTCGCCGGTAGGCCCTGTCTAAACCGTCGATACGCACAAGTACATTCCTATAAATGCATATGCACGCGTAAACGTTCTGCGCGCGTATATGTGTGTACGTGTGTACGTATTTTTGTCTACCCATCGAGCAATAAGTATCTGTTTTTTCTTTTGCCGATATTTGTAATTTATCAATATTGTAAAGAATTCGTATGAATGTAGCACACCCGCACATATTATATATTACAGAGTTTATATATATATATATATATATATATATATATGTGATGGTTATGTGTGTGTGTGTGTGTGTGATAAAATATAGTTTTAATGCATGCTATATTTATGGATTAAAGTTAATATCAGAGATACAGCGCATGTAAATATAAATGGACATTGAGATTAACACCCACTAGCCCCAATGTCCACATATATATATATATATATATATATATATATATATATATATATATATGCTTACGTTTTTATTGATGTGTCGTCTTATCTTTTTTTTCCTCTGATTCAATAAAGCGTTCTTTTATGTTTTAGCTGCGTCTTGATTTTGCTCGGGAAATGTAAGACCTGCGACTTCTATGTCACGAAAGTAATGCAGCCACAAAATATGCATGCACAAACAGTCGTGCGCATGCTCAAGACAATTGTGCGCATGCGCGAGCGGACACACATACACAGAGGTTGAAGTGGGCAGCCAAAATGCACATCTTTCGACTTATATTCGCAGCAGTTCCTATTTCATAAATGTTTGTGAATGTTTTGATATGAACGACACAATTTGCCAACACATGGACCGTGATTGACTTTCTAACTCATTTAGTATATGTATATAAAGGAATATTTATGTAGTTTTATGATTACTGAAATGCATTTTATACACAATATATTTTCATGCAATCATAGTTTTAATGAATATGCAGTGAGATGTAACAGATATTGTTCATATATATATATATATATATATATATTATAATAATATTTTTAGTTTTTAAAAATATGATTCCTTCGCTACATAAGAGTTCTCATGTTTCAAAAGCGAGAGCCAAGACCCCTAACATAATTTTTTAAGTTATGTAGAGTTAAGGTGTCCGGACCCGCTTCCTTTGTCAAGCGAGAATTTGGGAATAAGCTATCTTTTGGTTAGCAAGTGTTTATAAGTGCGGTATCATTGGAACATTAGTTGCTATGGAAACGGCTAGTTTCGGCCGTTGAAGTTAGGTGGTTTAAAGAGCTAAGAATTAAGAATTAATTTTCATCTCCAGGCCAGTCCCCTTCCAAAAATGCGTATCAAGTTACAATGGGGATTCTATGTCAAGAGTGGTCTTAGGCCGGTCAGACGGCGTCTTTTTTTTTCTTTGGCCTTGCCTTGAGTCGTTGAGTGACTAGAAGGTATATATATATATATATATATATATATATATATATATATATATATATATATTGATGCATGTTTCATTAAATAAATGTTTATTTAACATTATATGCACGAGTTTGTCATTGCTTGGAAATCTTCCATGTAAACAGAAACAGACTATCATCATTGTTTTGTCCGAGTATTGTTTAATATATTGTAATGTAATTGTCATCTTTGATAATGGCTTATGTAAGCCGAACTCTTAGATAGGATTAGAAAATATGTATCAATATTGTGATTTTCTTTCTTCGTTTAACACTTGTCTATATTATTTAATGAAAGATACATCAATGAAAAAATGCTGCTGTCGTCGTTGTCGGCATCCGTCCATCTCGAGCCTGGGCGGGATATATGGAGAACTAGGGCTGCCCAGGCGTCTAGTTCCCCGTCTCGGCCTTGCTAGCAGCGTTCAAAGGAGAGGATAAACCAATATAGTTTGCTACCAACGCGGCTGCAGGAGTTGCCGGAAGGTAGCACAAAGTGCCGTCCATCCGTCTTCGGGGCTCCACTCCGGGTTTGAATTCAGAGTTGTGCTTCTCCTAGACCAGTTGCCATCCAAGGCTATAGAACCCAGTCTGTTCTGCTATTTACCCATAATGGAGGGAGAAGAAGAGGATTTACACCTTTCCCAAGGGTATTAGCACGTAAGTTAATATAATTGATTCGGCTGGAATTCGAACTCGGCTCTCCGATTCCTCAATCCAAGCCGATATCCATTACGCCACCGTGCCTCCAAAATACACACAATATATGAGATGAGGTATTATGTATACTATTTACATTGCTCAGACTATCAAGGACACATGGCACAGTGGATAAAAGCGTTAGTTAGATCCAGTGACAGGACCCAAAGAGTGTGAGTTCAATACCTGGTTAAGGCGGTGGAGAACTTGGAGAGGGGAATTAACAGGACATAACTAATAACTAACATCCTTTAGACATGGCACGTGGAACTAGAACAGTCTACCCCAGCGAGCGAAATAAAAGGCTCAGTTCGATATTCCAACCACCTGAAGAAGGCCGGAGGGTACAATGGCCGAAACGTTATGATAAATATGGCAACAATGGTTGATAGTCCGAACAATGCAAATAATATATATATATATATATATATATATATATATATATATATATATATATATATATATATATATATATATATGAAGAAATGTAGTTTTAAGGTGTGCTATATTTATGGGATAAAGTGCTCAATATCAGAGATAGAGCGTATGTAAATATAAATATAAAAGTGAACATTGAAGTCAACACTCAGAGGCGACAGGCTGTTTCATGCTGGACGCAATTGCGTCTAGCATGAAACAGCCTGTCGCCTCTGAGTGTTGACTTCAATGTTCACTTTTATATATATATATATATATATATATATATATATATATATATAGAGAGAGAGAGAGAGAGAGAGAGAGAGAGAGAAAGAGAGAGAGAAAGAGAGAGAGAGATAGATAGATAACAGACATGGATACCTAGCTAGCTAGATAGCTATCAATATAGATAGATATGGTGGGTTTTAATCATTTCACCCCAAGCAAGGTGATAAACCCAATAAGACTCAAGGCGAAGGACTTTGAAAAAAACAATACTGAGGAGGGAGAACAATAAAAAAGCAAAAAGATTTTTGAAAATCAAAGTTGACCGGAAAGCAGAAATTGGGAAGATGGTTCAACATGCGAGAAGTGCGAGAGAAGAAACTGGTACCATAGAACTTTCGGTTTCATATAGCAATTTCAGCTGTAAAATGATGGGACCTCGCTGCCAATCTAGTACTACTCTAACATCCGAAAAGCCGAAGTAAAAAATAGAGGACAGCTGATGAGAACAGTTATCATGGAAATGCTTATAGAAGAGGCACAGAGAAGCCACGTAAAGGTGATGGGAGAATTAACTGAAGCCGAGATGCCAGGTTATGATCAATAACATTGCAGAATCTTCTTTGGTTTTTATCATGAATCTCTAGATAAAAGGCAGAAGCATAAAACCAGATATACAAAATATCCGACTGTTTATGTTCTGGTCGCCTGACAATCGATAGCGTGAAATTCGAGTGGCAGTCTAATATTAGGAAGCGTAACTGCTCTGCCTTGATCATGTGGACATAGAGTACTCTATATTACTCTTTAAGTAGATGTCTATCATTACGTTTTTTCTTCATAAATCTATGTCTGCTTTCCCATTTTCTGTCTGTCGTTTTTCCTTTTCGTTTTAGTAGTTTTTTTTGTGTTGGTCTTACTGCTGGGGCGATAAACCAATCGGTATTGCAAGGAACTCGAACTAGGAGAGCCGAGTTCCATTTCCAATAGGATTCGTTATATTCACTTACCCCCCCCCATCTATGGGTTAATTAGTAAGACCTGTATCAGTAAATCATTATTAATTGCCAAAAATTCTTACAATTTAAAAATATTTTCTGGCTTTAAATAACCTGCAAAAGGGGTGATAAACCGTAAAATACCAAATTAATCAATCAAACTATTATTTTACACTTTATGCGATATAGTATATTGTGTTATTGCTAAAGATTTGACCGATTTCTTGTCTTTTATTTTTTTTATCACTCTCTCCTCCACACGAACACACACACACACACACACACACACACACACACACACATATACATATATATATATATATTTTGTGTATTTAGGCAGCAATCTTTCTTTCATGCAAGCTTCATTGAATATGGTGCTTTGATTTATTTTTTATATAATTTTTCATGTGAGCTTATAATTTTTCTCTCTTTTCAGTAGAGAAATTATATAAAAACTGTCCAAATATTATATTTTTCCGAGCGCTTTCGGGTATACATTTAGCCAATTCCAAGGATGAAAGATATTAACTGTTAACTAAAAAGAATCGAAGCCTTATTAATAAAAAACAAAACAACAAAAAAGGAACACTGATAATATCAACTATGAACACGGGCACAATATGTTGACCATGTTTTGAAAATGAAACGTTATATAAATACATACATAAAATAATCTATTTCTAGTTAACAGCTAATATATTTCATCCTTGAAAATGGCTAAATGTATAGCCGAAAGTACTCGGAAAATATAACATTTGAACAGTTTTTATATAATTTATCTACTGAAAGGAAAAAATATATAAGATCGCATGACAAATTATATAAAAAATTAATCAAAGCACATTGTCTGTCATATTTAATGGAACTTGTATATATATGAGTTCCATGAAAATAAGTGGATACAACGTTTAAAAACACACTATCCAGCTGGGCTAAATCACAATTTTAACAATATAGATAGTACTAATATATAACCCCACAAATCAGGACCTACCCACATTTCTTACCCAGACAAGACAGACATGCTTACGGAGGTATTGAGGCCTCACACTTATACACACACCCACACGAATAGACACACTTACACATATCATACTCACTCACTCCCTAAGAACCAAATAACACACACACACACACACACTTAACAGAGACACCCCCCTTTCCAGGAACCAATAAAACTGTCAAACTGACCAAAGGAATTCAGAACAGCATGAATCCATTCAGCTCTTTTCTTACATAACAACTTAAAAGAGACTGTTTGACCAACACAAAGACTGACCAAAATTCATGTTAAAAAAATTAAAAAAAACAAATGGAAAACTACAGACAAAAGTTCATTTTCTTCATCAAGACATTCATTTCTGTAGTTCACTGCTACCAGCAAGCATAAATTCTTTTTTCTCCTGATGATGGCCATGTTGGCCGAAACTAGTCGAGGAATCTAAATGAAATAATAATAAAAACGAAAGAATATTAATATACTCGTGTGCAAATATTTAGTCATTGGCCAGAAAGTCATGGTATGCCATTTTTGGCAATTCTTAAGAATTCTTGAATTTTCTCAGCATGAAGCTTGTAAGCATGGCAAAGCTCAGATTAGTTCAAAAATTAATTTTAAACCTGAAGCGAAGCTCATATTCGTTTAAGGCCATAAAACTGCTCTATTTTGTCTTGTGAGTGTGCGTGGGGGGGGGGAATAAAATCTGTACTTATCACTTCAAGCCAAGCACGACGCCATATTCCTGATCAGATAGAAATTGTGGGTGCGTTTCATTCCTTTTTTAATGGAAGAGCGTACACTGCTGGTGAACCGGAAATTATCCGGGATTGGACAATAAATTGCTAAGAAGAGTTGTATGGTGTGCATTTCGGAAGATAGAAAACGTTTTAGCTGACGGAAGGTACACAAGTCGATACCCAATCAGTATCGGCTGGGTCATCGTAGAGATGGAGGTATGGTGTTGAAAGACCAAAAACACCTAATGAAGCTCGGCTAGAAACATCACTCCTGATATGTAATAAAGCACCCAACAGATGTATTTTACGAAATGTTTGCTTCCAACAGCATGGCTGATGCTAATGTCCAGGAGAGCAAATTATTGAGCCTTTCCGGTTTTTCTCTTATTTTAATATATATATATATATATATATATATATATATATATATATATATATATATATATATATATATATATCAGTGTATATTATACAAGTATATACCATATGTAACTGTATATCACATGTGTGAGCATATCGTAATTTATATATATTTAATCAATTCCTCCCAAGCAAGGCAATAATGCCACTAAGATGCAAGAGGATGAAAGAGAATGAAAATCTTTGAAAGGAAGTGGAAACCCAATCCTAGACAGGAAACAATGAATAAACCTCTGCTCCAATTCAAAAGAAAGAGAAGGAGTGTGAACTGATACATATATATATATATATATATATATATATATATATATATATATATATATATATATATATATATGTATAATTATTTATTTGAAAATTATAACATAAATATGTTATAAAATCACTACAAAAATAGCCATTTTGTTTCATAAGCTCTGGTGTCATATCAAGTGTGCGGTGTTGAATGTGGAATAAAGCATCATCACTTGATAAGACTCCAGAGGTGTTGAAACAAAATGGCTATTTTTGTAGTGATTTTATAACATATTGTTATGGGAACTTACCCATAATAATAATGGACTATTCCAGACATCATAAATACTGCGCCTCAAGAGGGAGCAGTGGTCAGAGTCACAGAGTCAGACACAGACGATTACTGTAAGACATTGGAATAGTGATACTTGTCGAGACAACATAGTTCACTCTAACCAAATCTGATATTCATTACTAACACATATTTCTGTTTGTAATATATCTGTGTTATTCTATACCTGTGTTCGAGTTATTCTTCATTGGTTCTACCTTGGACCATCACCGTGGTACAAGGAACTTGGACCATAACAAGTGGCGACGAGGTAAGCCCAAAGGAAAAACGAACTCTCTACGCGGAGGACATACTTTTTCTGCTATCCGTCGCACACAACAAGTGGCGACGAAGTAACCCAAAAGAAAAAACGAACTCTACTCGGAGGACATATATTTTTGCTATCCGTCACACATAACAGTGGTCGACGAGTAAACTAAAAAACAAGTTCTACGCGAGATTTCTAAAAAAAAAAAAAAGCACGTTCTACGCGAACACATAAAAAAAAAAGAATTTTCTTTTTGGATATCAAATTTTACTGGCAACAAAGGAATTTGTTTTGCGTACACAGGTTACAGAATATCAGGTTACACAAAATTACGCTAACATGGAATATTTAAAGTCAACCATTGTGGAATTTATCAAAATCCAATTTGAACAACAACAAAAGTACGAACAGAAACATCTTGAGTTACAAGAATTATTGCTATGTGTAATGCCCAATAACGAGCAAATTTCCGAGAACTAAACAGTTCTCTCACAAGAGGCTATTTGGAGAACTATCGAAGATTTCACGTACGCACCCGACGAAGATAAATCTTTTGCAAATTACTTCCGAAGGTACGAAGGTCTAGATGAATTTGACTGCAAAGATTGGTCAGACGCACGAAAAGTACGTCTATTACTAAGAAAATTAGGCACCTGCGAATATTCCAAATTCGTAGATTATATCCTTCCAAGAAAAACAAGTGAGCTAACTTTCAAAGAAGCCATAAGACTATTAACAGAACTTTTCACCCATAATACCTCACTATTCCACAAAAGATGGAAATGTCTGAACCTTACAAAAAAGTACAACGAAGATTACATAACTTTCGCGTTTATTGTTAATAAATATTGTGATGACTTCAAATTATCGGAACTCAGCGCGGACAATTTCAAATGCTTAATATACGTCCAAGGACTGGTTTCAACCAAAGACGCGGAAATGAGACGCAGAATCCTTACTAAATTGGAGAGTGAACAAGATTTGACACTTCAAAAACTAGCCGAAGACTGCCAGAGATGCATCAGTGTGAAGAAAGACTCAAAAGACATAGAAGAAGCTGGCATAGCACACATACGTAAAGTAAGAAGACAAACCAACTTTCCCTCCTCAGAAACAAACCACGCCAAATTTCCCCACTCAAGAACAGGTAAAACAAAATTTTCTACTTCTAAAAATCAATATCAGAAAAAACTGCCACCCAGTCCATGCTATCGCTGTGGGACTTGGCATTGGTTTAAATACTGTCCATATCGTTTAAAAACTTGTCTAACATGCAAAAAAATAGGGCACAAAAGTTCTCATTGTTGGTCTAGAAGAGAAACCAAAAGCAGAATAAGAATCACGAGGACTGACCAAGCTGATGAGACTAACATAAGAAAATACGTACAAGTTGAAATGCAAAACAGAAAATTCAGGCTACAGCTGGATTCTCGCTCAGACTTAACTATTATAAATCTACAAACATGGAGAAAACTGAACAAACCTGCCATGTTAAAAACGGATAAAATTGCTAGATCAGTTACGGGGAGAAAGATAAAATTTGAGGGTGAAGTAATTACAAATGTAACATTTAATGGAATGACGAAAAAACTAAAAATGTACGTTTTAAGAAATACAGAAAATCTTTTCGGAACGGACTGGATGCAAAAATTCGAACTGTGAGATCTACCAATAAGTACGTACTGCCAAAATGTAAAAAGCTTACTAACCGAGGCAGATAAATTAAAAGAGAAACTAAAAGCGAGTTTCCCCGAAGTATTTTCAGCAGGTCTAGGAAGATGTAAGAAAATGGCAGCAAATATCGAAATAAAAGAAAACGTTCAACCTATCTTCAAGAAAAGAAGGAGCGTAGCGTTTGCGCCAATAGAAAAAATTGATCAAGAATTAGCTAGACTCGAAAACACTGGCATATTGACAAAAAGCAGAATACAGTAAACGGGCCGCACCGACGGTCTACGTCAAAAAGAAATCAGGAGAAATTCGAGTTTGCGCTGATTTTTCTACAGGTTTGAACGCAGCAATAAAGGACTACCACTATCCTCTACCCAGTCCAGAAGAAGTATTCACTAAATTAAATGGCGGAAATTTTTTTTCAAAAATTAATTTAAGTGAAGCATACTTGCAAATTCCAGTCGATGAGGAAAGTTCAAAACTACTGTGCATAAACACACACAAAGGAATGTACAGATACCAAAGATTGCCATTTGGGATTAAAGTCGCGCCGGCTATATTCCAACAGACAATGGATACGATGCTTGCCGGACTAGAGTACACGATTGCATACCTGGATGACGTATTGATTAATAGCGAAAGCGTTGAACAACATTGGGAACATGTACAAGAAGTGTTTAAGAGAATACAAAGCTATGGATTCAAAGTAAAAGAAAACAAGTGCGATTTTTTCATGAAGGAAATTAAATACCTTGGCCATATCATAGATCAAGAAGGTAGACGACCAGACCCTGAAAGGGCAACAGCAATAAAAAAAATGCCAGTTCCTAAGAACATTACAGAATTACAAAGTTTTCTAGGCTTAGTGAGTTACTACCAGGAATTCATTCCTCAAATGCATAAACTTCGCGCACCACTGAACGAGCTGCTAAAGAAAGAAAAAGTTTGGCAGTGGACAGATCAATACCAGGAAACATTTGACAAAATAATTAAAACGTTAACTTCAGATTTAATTTTGGCACACTACGATCCTAAACTAGAAATAATTGTAGCAAGTGACGCGAGAGCCTACGGAGTCGGCGCGTGTATATTACATAAAATGCCAGATGGGACAATAAAACCAATCGCACATGCTTCTCGAACCCTACTATCCAGCGGAGAAAAATTACTCACAAATAGAGAAAGAAGCCCTGGAAATTATCTTCGCGGTCACAAGATTTCATAGGTACATCTATTGTAGATATTTTACTCTACAGACGGATCACAAACCGTTACTAACAATTTTTGGTTCGAAAAAAGGTCTACCGGTTTTAACTGCAAATAGGTTACTTAGATGGGGAACAATTCTTCTGAACTACAATTTCAGATTGGAGTATTTACCAACGAAAAAGATCGGGCATGTGGATGGTCTGTCGAGACTTATACCAACAAAGACAGAGCCATTGGAAGATACGGTAATCGCAGCCCTAAGTAATGAAGATATCAGGACAGTACTATGTTGTAAAGTTCGAAACCTCCCAGTCACACTACAAGACATAAAAAATGAAGCCAAAAATGACGAATTTATAAATGAAACAAAAGCAAAAATAGCAGAAAAAGATAAGCAAATATCGGACAGCTTTTCTCTATGCGATAATGTGCTACTTTACAACGAAAGGGTTGTAATTCCCAAAACATTACAAAAGCGAACCTTAAAGGATTTCTACAGGGGCCATCCTAGAAAAAATAGAATGAAATCGCTAATGCGAAGCTATGTATATTGGAAAAATATGGACCAGGATATTACTCAGATGGTACAAATGTGCAAGGGTTGTAACTTAGCAGCCAAAGCACCGCCAATCATCCATAAGCCATGGCCAGAGACTGATCGTCCGTGGTCAAGAATACACGCAGATTATGCAGGACCAATTGACGGTTTTTACTATTTAATCATAGTGGATAGTTATAGTAAATGGCCGGAGGTGTTTCGTTGCAGAAATCCTACTGCGGAAACTCCTATAAATTGCCTCCACGAACTATTCACTCGGTTTGGAGTAGTGGATTGCCTAGTCACAGATAACGGAACGCAATTCACATCAGCAGACTTCCAAGAGTTTTGCGAAATTTATCAAGTAAAACATATAAAATCCCAGCCTTATCACCCAAGATCAAATGGACAAGCGGAGAGATTTGTTGATACACTCAAAAGAGCCTAACGAAAATCATACGATGTGCCTACGGAAAAAGCATTACCGGAATGTCTTCAGGTATCTCGAATTACGTCAAATAATGCTACGCCATCGACATTATCACCCGCAGAAGTGATGTTTGCTAGAAAAATCAGATCAGCTTTTGATAAATTGCTACCAGGTCAAACGAAACAAGTAACGCAGCTCTAGGCACCAAAAAGAAAATTCCTCCCAGGAGAAAAAGCTTTTCTTAAAGCATATAAAAATAATACATCTTACTGGGAGCAAGGGACAATTGAGAAAAGAATCGGCAATATGGTTTACATAGTACAGGGACAAAAATTCTCACATTGAAGACACGTAAACCAAATAAGGAAGAGACCGTTACAGAATGCTAACGGTCCACCTCAAGAAGAGGTGATGGACACGATTTTTCATACATTTGATAAAAAAGGCCGCAAACAATGCCCAAACCAAGAAAATCGTCCAGAAAAAGGAAGTTCACAGAACCTTTGGAAATAGACCCAAAGAAAAAAAGATATTAAAAACCCCTGCTACGCAAAGCTTCGGAAGTGGGTGTTATGGGAACTTACCCATAATAATAATGGACTATTCCGGACATCATAAATACTGCGCCTCAAGAGGGAGCAGTGGTCAGAGTCACAAAGTCAGAGACAGACGATTACTGTAAGACATTGGAATAGTGATACTTGTCGAGACAACATAGTTCACTCTAACCAAATCTGATAGTCATTACTAACACTTCTACTTCTTTGTACATATTTCTGTTTGTAATATATCTGTGTTATTCCATACCTGTGTTCGAGTTATTCTTCATTGGTTCTACCTTGGACCATCACCGTGGCACAAGGAACTTAGACCATAACACATATTTATGTTATAATTTTAAAATAAATAATTATATTTGCTCTACTCTCTAATGAGCACTCTTTTAAGAATAGTAATTGTTGGTTATTGGAATTTATTCCGTATACACCAATCCTATACTTGTATATATATATATATATATATATATATATATATATATATATATATATATATATATGACCAACACCAGAAAAAATCATGAACAAGGGAAGATAAAGGAAAGGCAGGAAGAGCCAAAGTCAAACACATATCTACGCAACAAAGTAAACTGCTCAACGCTCAGACTACCCAGACAGAGCACAAAGGATTCATAACGTCAGCTCGAATCTTCAGACCACTGGAACGTTCTAGTCGTCTGTCGTTGTCATCGTTGGCGGAACTCGTTACCGGGTATTGGGGTACTCATCGACATTTCCTTCTGTGTGAAATATATCGCATGTTGGATCTGAAGTGACGTCCGCTGCCACTGGCTGGTAGGGTTCAGAGGATGGAGAACCTTGGCTTTTCTTTGTCGCCTCTTTGTCTCTTCTATTTGTTTTTTGGTGTTTTTGAAGGATATTGTTTTTAATGGACTGGTCTTTTCCAATTGGTCCTTTCTGCAGCTACCGTCTCTCCATTGACCAGATTGGTTTCTGTTTTTTGAGCTCATCCTTTAAACGACCACGTCGGGCTCCACCTGGTGTCTTGCCAGATATGAGCTCCGCGAAGAGGATTTATTTGGGTAGGCGGATGTCTGGCATTCATGTAAGGTGTCTGGCCCATCGCAGTCGGCGGCGAGTCATGATATCATAATGATTTCTAGGCTTTCCATCTGGAACGTTTTATGTATATATATATATATATATATATATATATATATATATATATATATATATGGCTGCCAGTTTTATGCTTAATGCGATCTTCATGTTTGTCTAAAGTTAGGTTTGAAGCATGAAACTGACTGTCACCATATAGTGTTTATTCTTATGTCTACAACATCACTAGTTATGATGTCATGGTGGTTTCTAAACTCTCCATCTGGAACATTCTAATTGTATGTGTATACATATACATAAATACATATATATATATATATATATATATATATATATATATATATATATGTGTGTGTGTGTGTGTGTGTGTGTGTGTGTGTGTGTGTACAAGAGGATGGAATCCAGGTAGAACTCGATGTCCAGGACAGAGTAAATATATAATATAAAAGGCTCAAACACTAATATTCCATGGTTATAATTTATTACGATTACAATGTAATAAATTTTAACTATGGAATATTAGTGTTTGAGCCTTTATATATATATATATATATATATATATATATATATATATATATATATATATATATAAAATCCCAAAAATCTGCAATGTTATTGGTCCTTACCTGGCATCTTGGCTTCAGTCACATTTCCACCACCGTAACTTAGCTTCCTTGTGCCTTTTCCATAAATATTTTCATGGTAATTATTCTGATAAATTTTCTTCTGTGGTACCTAGACTTTTACGAATTTTCCACTGTAGATTTGATAAGTTCAAATTGGCTGCTGATCTAAAAAATCACTTACATTCTGTTGTTAACTGGGACAAGGAATGGCTTGTTAATTTTGACGCCTCCAAAACGAAACTTCTTTTACTGCCTCCCATCAGCACGACTGATGCTCACCTCCAGAACGACTCGTTGCACCTTCTTTGGCTAACATTGGACCACACGAAGTGGAAAAATTATATGGAATCAATTGCTAGGTCTGTTGCTTAGAAAGTTGCTTCACTGTTCTGTGTCAGACAGTTTTTATCTCCAGAATCTATCTTGTATATTTATAAGTCTAGTATTCATCCGTGATTTGATTATTGCTGCCACACATGGTCTGGTATTCCTGCTATAAATTTAGAGATTCTTGCTAAAATCCAAAGAAGAATCAGCAATATTATTAGTCCTGGTCTAGCGTCTCGGCTTCAGTCACTTTCCTCCCGCTGTCACGTAGCTTCTCTGTGTCTTTATTATAAATACTTTCATGGTAATTGTTCTGACAATTTTGCCTCTATGGTACCTAGAATTTATGAATTTAAACGCAGTACTAAATTGACAAATTCTCATCATTTTAAAGAACTGGCTAGATGTAGCCGTAAGTTCTATGCTAAGAGTTTCTTTCCCACACTTCCCGTCTGTGTAACTCTCTTCCGGTTTTATGTTTTCCAGTGAATTTTGATCTTCAATAATTTAAATGCAATATCAATCGTTATCTACTGCCTTCTTGATTCCTCTATTTTTTATTGTTCTCGCTGCTTGATAATGTTTCTCATTTTTTATTCTTTCGCGCTCAGTAACGCCTTGTGTCTTAGTGGCTTTATTGTCTTGAAGTGAAATTATTAAAAAAATGAACCACCCAACATTTATTTTTTACGTTAATGATCAATGATGATCCAAACTTTGGGAAGAGGCCAGAAGTTGTATAGAAGCAAATCTGAGGCTGACAGATCTCGGTGATGTTATATATTACCAAAACAATTTAAGACAAGATGTCTAGACGTCTGGTGCTTCACATAGTAGGCAAGCTCACAGCCGATACAGTTACCATGCGATGCAAGGTCTTCTCTGAATGGCCTCGCAACTGTTATGCGAGAGATTGAAACTAGTAAGACATATTGTCGACATATTTGGTTAATAGCGTTTCTACATGTCGTACGTAGAAACGCTATTAACCAAATATGTCGACAATATGCCTTACCAGTTTCAATCTCTCGCATTCAGGGAATAAGTATTTCTTTTACTAATGTACACTCTACACAAAGCTTAAGAGCCACTCAAGGTAGAGAGATACTAAATGCGTTTCTTGTACAGGGAGTGATCAAGAGGTACATATTATGAGGATATGTAGGATAGATAACGGTTGACCCTCGGCTTGAAGAGGTTAAGCTTGTCGAGATCGAGAAATCAACTTCTCGGATGTTCGCTCCCCAATGCAACCGTTTTGGGGAAGAAGTCGTGAGTGGAACTTCTTCCTTACCAATGGAATATGAAGGGAATGAGGAGGCGTTGACGATGTATGTGGTATGGCGGGGCATGGCGGGTCCTAGCTGTGGAGGTCTAGACTGGTGGATCTAAGGAGATAGCCTGTGTATCTGTCATAAAAATGACTAGACTGGCAACGTTACGCCTGTGGGAAAGAGGTCCTAGTGTGGGAAAGTGTTCAACACCCACAAGTCCGCTTTCGAACTCTGTCAAGGCTGGTGATGATTGTGCTGCGCCGACCCACGTGGAGTAGGAATAGTTCAATGTTTTCTGTCCGATCTGTTTCACAAGATGAATGTATACAGTATCAGTCTATATCCAATGACTAGACCCAAAGAGTTGTGAATTCAATGCCAGGTCATAGCAATGGTGAACCAAAAAAACAAAACTTGAAGAGTTGAGTTAAAAGGGAAATAACTGAGACACCCGGAAGAGGCATGGTACGTAGAATTAGAACAATCTACCCCGGTGAACGAAATAAAGATTTCGGTTCGGAATTGCAATCACCTGAAGAAGGTCTGAGCGTACAACGGTTCAAACGTTGTGACTATGACAATGAAGATGAGGATAACAGTCCGAATAATGTAAATAATGAATGTATACAGTTATAAAAAAAAGAAG
Source organism: Acanthosepion esculentum (assembly GCA_964036315.1). Lineage (NCBI taxonomy): Eukaryota > Metazoa > Mollusca > Cephalopoda > Sepiida > Sepiidae > Acanthosepion > Acanthosepion esculentum. The sequence continues at coordinate 102,917,710 of OZ038492.1, read as the reverse complement.
ATAAAACTTTATTCACCTTTGATCTATTTTATTTGTCCCTTGGATTTTAATCGGGCCAAGCAAACTTTTCATTTTATTTTTATCAGATAAAAAAGAAAGCCAATTCTCGCAATGTATAAGCTTTTATGTGCCATGTTCTTTCAGGATGTAGTCGATCATGGCTCTTCACTTCCTTCTATCCCTTGCAGTTCTCAACAAGCTCCGTCCCTCTGCCACCTCCCCCAGATCTCGTTCTGTCATCCACTTGCTTAGCCCGCTAGGTATGTCATGCGTTGTTTTCCCTTGTCTCTCTTTCTCTCTATTCGACCCATGAGTATCAGATTCTCCAGTCCCTCCTTCCTCATTATGTGTCCCAGAAACTTCAGCTGCCTCTTCCTGATATCAGTTATAAGCCTCCTCCTTGTTTGCATCCCTCATCTTTGCTCACACTCTCGATCCATGATATCCTTAGTATCCTTCTGTAGAACCACATCTCTTCATTTTTTAGGAAATCGTCGAACATTCGCTGCCGTAAAGGACAGATGTCACGTATTCTTTTCTTTGTTACCGAAGAAATCCTCCTGTCTCGCAGTTCTCTGCCCAGAAGCTGTAAAAAATAAATCAATCGCTCTATGACGAAACAAGAATGGTTATCGCCAAAAGACTGTGGTTAGGGCTGAAGTAAATACGCTTTCATCTCCGACAGAATGTTATTGGTTGTCTTTCAGAAATTAATCACATTTATTAAAATCTTTTATTTTCTCCTCTTGCAGTCTCTGGGTAGTATGATTGTATCGTTAGATAATTAATTTATTATTTTATCGAAGATATTAACAAAGTACACGCTGGTTATATCATTGACGCTATAAAGATTATATCGCATCAAATTTCGAAGGAGAAATAAGATTATAGCTCGAGAATTCAACGAATGCTTCTTTTCCACGGGA
>OZ038492.1:102906784-102911784 GCA_964036315.1 Acanthosepion esculentum | reverse complement strand
ATAAAGAGAGAGGATGGCGATCCCGATGCTCGGATGCGAGCGGGTGTCGTTTAGACGACTTGTAGGATATTATACGAAAAAGTGCAGATAATGAGATAAACTGGAAAAATCCTTTACACACAACGCGTTTCGATTCCATGCCGTGGGTATCTTCTAGTTCAAATGAAAGACGAACCCTGAATTTAGGGAAATTGCATAGGAACGTTTTACCGTGGAGTAACCTCATCAGATATTACGGTTAGAAAGTGTTTGTCTTTTCGTGTTGAAGGTATTAATGCCTACTGGATTTTAAATTAGGCCACTTCAATTAGGTATCTGCCGTTCGCTCTATTAGCTCGTATTTCGAATTTTACTACTGTCGCTTTTGCGATGACAGGTCATATTGTGTATGAGCCCGGTCTTAGGTTTATTGTGGAGAACTGTGAGATCAGTGCACTTTCAATGCATTTTCTTCTTCGTGTATATTTTTTCTGCTTAGACTGACTTTTTATTTGGTTGAAATTACGATCAGATATTATATAGATATTTTATTGACGAACAGTGTGTTTTGCAAACGTAATATAGAAAATTAGACGAAAATATACTCAAAATTTAGCAAAATTGCAAGAATTTTCCCATATCTTCCTGGTGTCAGTTTAAACTGATACATTCTTTTTTCATATAGTGTGACCATTTTGTTTAAAGTTCTTATTTTCTTGATTTCAGATGAAAATTTAGAAATCTTCCAAAATATTTCGGTGAATGTTTCATTTTCCAAAAAGACAGTTTATAATTAGAGATTAGTCATCTGGATAAAGAAGCGATCAGTTTATAATAACCCTAGGAGAATAGAATCAGATGACACCAGGAGAATAGGATCAAATAATACCAGGAGAATAGGATCAAATAAACGCAGGAAAAGAGATCAAATGACCCTCAAGAAAATAGGATCAAATGATTCCAGGAGAATAGGATCAAATAACCGCAGGATAAGGGATCAAATGACCCCAGGAGAATAGGATCAAATGACTCCAGGATAAGGGATCAAATGACCCCCAGGAGAATAGGATCAAATGACTCCAGGAAAAGGGATCAAATGACACCCAGGAGAATAGGATCAAATGATACCAGGAGAATACGATTAAGTGACCCTTGAAGAAGGGATCAAATCCCCCAGGATAATAGTATCAAATGACCCCAGGAGAACAGGATTAAATGACCCCAGGAGAATAGGATTAAATGACCTCAGGAGAAAGGATCAAATGACCCCCAGGAGAATAGGATCAAATGACTGCAAGAAAAGAGACCAAATGACCCCCAGGAAAATAGGATCAAATGATCCCAGGAGAACAGTATCAAATGACTTCAGGAAAGGGATCAAATGACACCCAGGAGAATAGTATAAAATGATCCCAGAAGAATAGGATTAAATGACCTCAGGAGAAGGGATCAAATGTCCCCCAGGAGAATAAGATCAAATGATACCAGGAGAATACGATTAAGTGACCCTTGAAGAAGGGATCAAATGCCCCAGGAGAATAGGTTCAAATAAAAATCGGAGAGAATAAAATACAATTTTCAATACAGTTCCTTTTGAGGAAGAGGGACAAACACAATATTTAAAGGCTTTAGATATAAATTCACAAGATTAATAAAATATCTATGCTTGTAAAGGTACAAAAATCGTCTGACATGGTTCAGAAATAATCTGAGAAAATTGATCTCTGATGGACATGAATACTCACCCCTCGACCCATGGTCGGTCGCCGAGACATTTACTTATTTTCCTATCCAAAGTTATTATTATATTTGCTGTAGTTATGATAATGTTTCGGCTGATCCATTCTTCAGGAGTAATCCATGAGACAACAAAAAGGAAATCACCTCATATGGGGAATAGCCTATTTCGGCAGACAAAGATATCGGTTGTTTATCTTATCAATCCCGGTGTGGACTGAGTGCGTCTCAGAAATAGAAATTTAACTATGAAAGCTAAAAAAATAAAAAGAGTCGAAAAACTAATACAGAATTTATCCATTTCAGTATTTCAGTCAGACGAAAGGCACAAGGCAGGGGTCAGGGGAAGATGGTATGTATTTGTCCTAAAGGGAAGAATTTTTATAAAATTAATCCCGAATGACATTAATTTGGGGTTATATGAGGAAATATTGTTTTAAAATTAAAAGAGTTACGACTGAGTAATGAGTTCGATCCTCATTGGGCGCCCCATACTTTCGGCCTTGTGCCACATCCATGCTACGCTTGGAATATCACTATCGGCACCTCGAAGTAGTGTAATGGTTAGCAAGCTTGTCTCTCTAGAACAGCCATTCTCAATCTCTCCTCCATCATTGACCCCGTCGGCTTCATGTATTTCTCCATTTATCCCCTACTCCCATACAAAAAAATTCATAGCCGTCATAAAGCATTGATGAATTATTTTTTAAATTATCAGGTACTTCAATTATTTACCCCCGACTATATAATTTTTTTACCCCCTAGGGGTAAATTTACCCCTGGTTGAGAACCTCTGCTCTAGAACAATTACGACAGCGTAGTGAGTTCGATCCTCACTGGGTGCCCCATACTTTCGGGCTTGGGCCACATCTAAGCTACGCTTAAAACAATTCACCATTTTGGCACCACGACGCGGTGTAATGGTTAGGAAGCCTATCTCACGAGAAAAATTACCACTGAGTAGGGAATGAATTTTTTTTTTATATAGACTACCAAAGATAAAGTTGAACATGAAGGGAATGAATTTTGTCTTCATTATCCTATTACTAACTTCATCGCATGTATTGAGCTTAAGGCCATATTGTAACATCGGTTCTCGAAGTTAAGCAACATACAGCCTAGTCAGTAGCCAGATCGGTGACTGTTTGGGAACAACAAGTGATGTAGGCTTGTATGTGCGGGTGGTGTAATGGATAACGGCTCGGAATTGTCAATCAGAGAGCCGAGTTCTAATTCTAGTCATGTTCGTTATATTCACTTACGTGCAAATATCCTTGAGAAAGGTATGAATCCACCTCTTCTCCCCAAACTATGGGTTAATTAGTACAAGTGGTATCAGTAAATCATTATCTCCAGAATATTCTTGCAATCTAAAATATGTTTTGGCTTTAAATAACCTGCAAAGGGTTGATAAATCATGAAAAACAATTAACATCATTAAGATTGACTTGCAGAATAAAATTTGACAGTGTAGTAATTATAGGGTGTGTCAGTTTATTAAAACCGATCCCCCACTTTATGTCCAGTAGAAACTTGGATTTATATTTAATATAAATCTATCTTATCAACATCAATTGGGTAATATCAATTTTACTGTGAAAACACTGACTTGCATCTCAACTCTGACAGTGTAGTAATTATAGGGTGTGTCAGTTTATTACTTAATAAGCATAGAAAACTGATCCCCCAATTTATGTCCAATAGTAATCTATATTAATATTTGATGTAAATATATGCTGAAACTTTTGTCAACATCTATTGGGTAATATCAATTTTACTGTGAAAACACTGACTTGCATCATAAAATCAGTTGAGTTTCTTATATTCACTTATATGCAAATACTCTTGGGAAAGGTGTTAATCCATCTACTCTCCCTCCAGCTATAGGTTAATTAGTCAGACTTGTATGAGTAAATCATTATTATCTCAAAACATTCTTACAATCTAAAAAGAATTTCTGGTTTTAAATAACCTGCAATGGGTTGACAAGTCATAAAATACAAATCAATCTTGACTAGGAATTGAAATGAGTTGTGGAGGAGAGACACAAATTGTACTATCTATGCTTTAGTCAGTTGTCATTGGATAGAGGTAGTAAAATTTAAGCATCCTACTTAGAGTAGTTAAGTCGGCTTGAATTTGTTGAGTAGAAAAGCAGACCCCATTTCTTTTCAAGGATGAATAAACATCAAAATCATCTAAAATATATGCAAATTTTATTATACATTGATTAATTTGACACTGGTGTCATCATTGTCATCCTGGTTGTTGTAGTCAATATCTGTCACCAAAACATCATGTTCTCACTATCAAGATTCTATTTAAGCCCATAAGAGGCAGCTGAAGTTTCTGGGACACATAATGAAGAAGGAGGGCCTGGAGAATCTGATACTTACGGGTTGAATAGAGGGAAAGAGAGACAAGGGAAAACAAGGCCGGAGCGTACAACGACCGAAACGTTGTGAATATAGCAATGAAGATGAGAATAACAGTCCCAATAATGTCAATAATGCAAGTAATCATAATAACTCATCTTAGAGATATAGACAGATAAAATTAGCTGATATTTGTTTGAAAATGCTCACGGCCCCCCGCCAATCTATTTTTAATCTATTTCTGTGGATCAGTTTTAATATTTTATATTACTAGAATCCACTTGGATTATATACCAACGGATTTCATACCTGTACTATATATATATATATATATATATATATATATATATATATATATATATATATATATATATATATATATATGAGTGATGAGTGATTTTTGATATCATGCTAGATGCAATCGTCAGGCCTGACGATTGCATCTAGCATGAAACAGACTGTCGCCTCTAAGTGTTGACTTCAATGTTCACTTTTATATTTACACACTCTGATATTGAGCACTTTATCCCCTAAATATAGCACACCTTAAGAGTATATTTCTTCATATATATATATATATATATATATATATATATATATATATATATATATATATATATATATATATATGTATAAAGAAATATAAAAGTGACTCACCTGATTTCTTTTTTTTTTAAGCTTTTCACCCCAAGCAAGGCTGGAAGCCACTAGCACGCAAGGGGTTACAGAAGGTTTGGAGGAAGAGCAGGTAGTAAAGGAGAGGATGTGGAGAAAGATAGTGGATCGATCAAGGCAAGGGGGTTACAGAAGATTTGGAGTGAGAGCAGATAGGAATGAAAGGGGAAAGGATGTGGAGAAGGGAAGTGGATAGATCAAGGCAACTGGAGATGTCGATTGACGTTGCACTTA
>OZ038492.1:102884284-102901784 GCA_964036315.1 Acanthosepion esculentum | reverse complement strand
TAATTGCCAGAAATATTTCGATAGGGACGTCTGATTTCGGTATTTATTTATCCTAAATGAACTTTGATGTTGATTGAATCCATTCTTGAACTCATGTCTTGTGCATCCAATGTAGACTTTTACGTTGTCGGGATCCTCAACAGATGAGATATTGCATTGGTATACTAATGATTCAGTGCGACATTTATTTTTTACAGGACAGTTACATAATTTTGTTTATCTTCATCTCTTTTTTATTTTTATACTGTCTAAATTTCTTTGGTTTTGGTCTAAGTGTTTATTCAAGATATTAGCATTATGTTTCTTAATAATTTTCTCTAAGTTTTCAGTACAACTGTAACTTAATTTTAGGGTATTTTTTATTGAAAATAGTACTGAGTTTACCATCTTTATATATCTTACTGTTATTTCATTTTATATTATTATTAAATATAATTTAAAATTTAAAAACTTTTAAAATTTGCTAAATTAATAAAGCGAGTGTTCGAAATATCAGAAAAAGAACGTTTGTACATATAGACATTTTGAACACAGGAATCGCCATAGCACGATGACTGTCAGTTTCACGCCTCAAGTGTGGCCTGAGGATTGATTGAGGCAAGAAACTGACAGTCACCATGCAATATTGATGCCTATGTCCACACTGGATTTAGCTCTCCCTCCCCCTTCGTTCTCTCATTTTATTCACAAATCTACCCCCACACACATATATATATATATATAAAAGTAAACATTGAAGTCAACACTTAGAGGCGACAGTCTGTTTCATGCTAGTCGCAATCGGTGGCTCTATGTCTGATATTGAGCACTTTATCCCATAAATATAGTACATATATATATATATATATATATATATATATATATATATATATATATATATATATATATAATTCAAGCAGATTTTACAAGTATCTTAGGTTGTTTGGTCCAAAGGAATTCGAATTATTATGTAATACTATTAGATCGCAAAACACGTGCATGCGTACATAGGTAGGAATAGAACGAGGCTGATGTATGTTAATATAGATAGGTAAGTATTGTGAGATAGATAGATAGATAGATAGATATGAACATAATCAATCAGAGATAGATAGATAGATAGATAGATAGATAGATATGGACACAATGAACCAGTGATAGATAGATAGATAGATAGATAGATAGATAGATAGATAGATATGAACATAATGAACCAGAGATAGAAAGATAGATAGATAGATAGATAGATAGATAGATAGATAGATAATGGACACAATGAGACAGATATGAACAAGATAGATATGAACAGGCTGGGATAGATAGATAGATAGATAGATAGATAGATAGATAGATAGATAGATAGATAGATTGTGACACAACTCAAGTTCATAATGACATGCACATACCTTCATGCACACGCGGTAATCTATTTATTGATCGAACAGCTTTTCTCAAAGCCAGAGGTCGGTTTATTCTTTGATTAGAAAACCATGCCAACATTTGCTGAGGCACACTCTGAAAGGTTGCATGCATGACGTCATTGTCGAAGGCTCCGTTACCGAGCAGAAGCAGTAGGCTGAGTTGGGGTTTCTCGTTCAAATGCGAAAGGGTCTTCCCTCTTTCATCAATTTCGATATACGCTTTACGCCTAAGCGGAAACGAAAGGCGTATGCGCGTGGCGCATGCGTATGTTTGTATATGCGTCTGTGTGAACTGGGATCCTTTCATTTCTTCGAGCAAGGAGAAGGGAAAATGGAAGAAGCCTAAAATTAGAATAAATTTATTCTCTCCTTGCAAGCGCCAACGAGAGCAGAAAATGTTTAAATTTGCACGCTGACGAACTGAGCATATGACTAAATATGCAAGCACCCACACGCTAACCAGATTTCATGCTTTATGCATGTAAGTGTATAATAATTCTAGTTTGTGTATGTGGGCATCAGATGATAATGTATATTCATAAGTGTGTGGATGTGTGCGTGTATGTGTGTGTGTGTGTGTGTGTATGTATGTCTAGTAGACATTGTGTTGTTTTTTCCTATGCGCCTTCAAAAAGTGTCGGTTGGCTGTTCCCTAAAAAATATTGTTTAAAATATTTAATATTTCCATATTTATTAGCAGATATTTTAATATTTACACATTTGAAAGTTAAAGTATTTCAAGAACTTGCGCAGATAGATAGATAGATAGATAGATAGATATGAATAGACTAAGATAGATAGATAGATAGATAGATAGATAGATAGATAGATAGATAGATAGATAGATAGATATGAACATAATGAACCAGAGATAGAGAGATATATAGATAGATAGATTTGGACACATTGAACCAGAGATAGATAGATAGATAGATAGATAGATAGATAGATAGATATGAGCACAATGAACCAGAGATAGATAGATAGATAAATATGAACATAATGAACCAGAAATAGATAGATAGATAGATTTGGACACAATGAACCAGAGATAGATAGATAGATAAATATGAACATAATGAACCAGATATAGATAGATATATAGATAGATAGATTTGAACACAATGAACCAGAGATAGATAGATAGATAGATAGATAGATAGATAGATAGATAGATATGAGCACAATGAACCAGAGATAGATAGATAGATAAATATGAACATAATGAACCAGATATAGATAGATATATAGATAGATAGATTTGGACACAATGAACCAGAGATAGATAGATAGATAGATAGATAGATAGATAGATAGATAGATAGATATGAACAGTGAACCAGGGATAAATTTCTATCTATCTATCTATCTATCTATCTATCTCAATCTCTTCATTATCTATCTCAGACTGTTCATATCTATCTTTCTATTTCATGCTTTCGCGCCCAAGGAAAAGAGAATGAATACGTTAAACTAAATAGAATAGCAAGTACTTGTGTAAAGGTCGAGTCTTGGGGAGCAAAGTTGTAGAAGAAAATACTGGAGGTGGGGTCGACTAATGCATAACTCCCTATATATTTAGTTTGAAATTAGTTCAGGATTAGAGTTAAGAAATGCTCTTAGGTTCAATCGTAAAAATCATTGACCAACTACAAAAAGGATTTATTATCAATCCATATAATAATTATTAATGTCTATTTATTTATATATTTTCTGTGGATGTATTTACATATTTCCTGTCCCATCTGTAGATAGGAGGGAGATAAATCAACTTAAGTTAGTAAATTGATGGGTGATTACCTCCCTTGGCTGTTTTTATGATCTATACAAATACAATATTTATTTGCATTTAGACAAAATTAGTTGAACCGTTTAATTAATCAGTTCCTTTACTCCTACGTTTCTTACGTTGCAGTCTTATTTGTTCAAGCCTTTCATGTGAGGCTCTCAGATACATTTGTCTGTTAAGTGATCGCCTTGCGTCAACTTGGTTTTTAAACAGGTCTTGTCGACGCCATCTTTGTGATTCGCTTGCTAATCTTTTTCTTTCCAGAGATATTTCCATTTCACTGTTATATTAAACACAGAAATTTTTACATGAAAAGATATTGAACAAAAAGCAATTGATGTAATACAAGGAGTAATCAATAAATCATAGATACCATTGAATATCTAAAGGATATCAAGTGAATGGATTAAGTAAACGGTTCATTGGCCGACATTTTAGTCGTGGGTTCATTATTTCCGTTTCAATGAATCTCAATAAATTGTTTCAAGACTTTTGTTTCATTATATCTCGCTATCAAAACTTTCTAACAATTGCCATAAAGAATGACGACACGCATACACTATTACTTAAATAAATGTTATTCTTCGCCATGGAGAACAGAGAGACGTCAACATGTAACTGATGATGTTTTGGTTCGAGTTTATAAGTAAATATTCTAGTCAACAACGGACTGGAGGCCACTAGCACGCAAGGGGTTACAGAAGGTTTGGAGGAAGAGCAGATAGGAGTGGTAAAGGAGAGGATGTGGAGAAAGATAGTGGATCGATCAAGGCAAGGGGGTTACAGAAGATTTGGAGCGAGAGCAGATAGGAATGAAAGGTGAAAGGATGTGGAGAAGAGAAGTGGATAGATCAAGGCAATGGAGATGTCGATTGACGTTACATTTGAATAGTTGGAGATTATAGTTGCCAGGGAAACAGGAATATGGAAGAGAGTTCCACAGGCGAGAGGTGCGAGATATGAAGATATTGGAGTAGAAGAGACGGCTACATTTAACAGTTTCAACAGTGGAAGGGTGAGAGTGGGATGCAAGCCTCGTAGGACGCTTGAATTCATGAAGTCTGAGAACCAGCGAAAGCAGTTCATCGGAGCAGTTACCATGAAAGTATTTGTAAAAAAGACAGAGAGAGGCGACGGCACGTCTGTGAGAGAGCGACTGCAGACGAGATGCCAGATCAGGGTCAATTACATTGCATATCCGTCTCTGGATCTTATCAAGAACCCCAAGGCAAAAAAGGGGCTCCAGACCATATATGGCAGCAATACTCCATGCAAGGGCGAATGGTTGATTTGTAGATTTGAAGGATCGATTCCACGGGGAACAATTTCCTGGCGCGGCACAGGGAGACAACTTTCCTTGCGTTGGACGAAGCAATTGACTCAATGTATTTGTTCCATCTCAGGTCAGCACACAACGTGAGACCGAGCAACCGCAAAGAGGTGCTCTCGTGGAATTGAGCATCAGACATTCTAATGTGGGGGAGCAGGGAATGATCTCTCTGGTGATTAATAGAGAGTAGTTTTGTTTTTGAGGCGTTAAAGTTAACCAGCCAATTCCTGCCCCAGTTCACAACCGATTGGAGGTCCTTTTCGAGACAAACGGCCAGGTTAGTTTTGTCAGCGACACTAGATTTGTTTTTGAGGCAGGTGTAAATTGTATTGTCGTCCGCGTAGATTCCAACTTGGGTATCTATGGCGTCAGGAAGATCGTTGATGAAGATAAGGAACAGAGTAGGGCCTAGGATGGAGCCTTGGGGAACACCTGCGTTCGTGGGATAGGAGCTGGAGGAGGTGAATGCAGGGATACCTTTCCATGTGCGACATGGCACTACAGACACCCCGGTATTATACAACTGTTGATCAGAGCGGCCGCTCAAGACGCTAGGCAAGAGTTACGGCTCCTAGTTGGAAACAGCAACCAGAGAACTGTCAACCGTATACCCTCAGAATGAAGAGGTAATGCCACAGACTGCACACATCACGGGAGAAACACGGCAGCACTAGTACAGAGGCCAGAGAAAGAGAGAGAGTGTGTGTGTGTGTGAGTTCCGGGAACCCCTTCCTAAACAAGAAACAAGGTGTGAGCCTCTACTCTTGTCCAAGAGAAGGGGGAGGAGTACTGACCGGGTGGTAGGAAAGCCTACCTACTCCTATTACATATAACACATACAACAACAACAAAAAGAAAAGAGGGAGAGGTAGTTGACAAAGTGACCAGACTGAAACTAGGAGATGTATGAACTGAGGGATAGGAATGGTATTTTATTTGTATTTTACCCTTTCACTACAATAAGTTTTAACTTAGTATAAGTCCCATTGTCCTATTCTAAAAAAGAAATTTTAAAAAATTGGTTATCCAGCTTTGTAGATATGGCATAAAAGCCTACTCATTTTCGTCAGCTTTCATTCTCATGGTCACGTAGTGATAGTTCAGGCTACCTTTATCACCAAGCTTCTTGTTTCAGTGAACGTAGAGATGGGGGGGGGGGGGCAACAGATATTCCTCCACGCCACCAACAATGGGGTTTGTGTACTTGCATTCAATAAAATTAAGAACAACGGGAAGAAAGATACGGCTAAACAATTCCACGCTGGACTATTTTATCCAGCAAGATATTCGGCCAACTAGAACATAAGAATATTGACGACGTACGTTCGCCTGCTGTCCAAGACATTTTTTTTTGGAAGAGGGGGGGGTTCCAACTAAACGAACATACAGGGTTACAAGTTAGGTTAGAATAATTAGAACACAAATAAATACGTTAGATTTGTCAAACGGACAGAGGGAGGAAATTAAAAAACAAAACAAAAAAAAACACTGACTAGATAAGTTGGCAAATACAGAGAGAGAGAGAGAGACAGACAGACAGACAGACAGACAGACAGACAGAGCGAGCACACTTTGGCTAAGTTTCGGGTAGAGCGAATTATACTCACTAATGGCAGCAAGTGTTCATGTTCGTCCGCTTTCATTCTCATGGTCACCGGTGAAAGTTCAGGCTACCTTTATCACCAAGCTCATTGCTTCAATGAACGCAGAGCTGGGTGGGGTCGACACAGTTAAATGATTTCCTTTGATTTTTCCATCGCCACGGTGCTTATTTGGTACGACATACTTATATAAGTAATTTTCTTCGCAGCACGATTATTGTGTCTCCACAAAGTTTTTGGCGGAACGTTTATCTGGACCGGCACATTAAAAATTCAAATTGAAAACTTCCCAGTAATATGGCTTTCAGTCGTGAGTATAGTGAACCCTTTGATTTTGTATTGGTATACGGACGTACTAAGGGCGCTAGCACTGTCAAATAAGCAAGTGAATTCGAATCTCACTGCATGCTAGGAATGTGGTAACCTTTTACCAGGCAAAGGTTAGTAAATATCAATATACGAATTCTCTCCACAAAGGGACCATCATGATTTAGTTTCATTCAATATCAATGATTATGTGGCATCACGAATCCTTAGACTTATTAGGGTCGTAGGGTCACAACACGTACTGCCGCCAATGAAGCACTGGTGTGTCTTATATATACAAGCAAAGGAACCTATTTGTCGGGAGGCCAGGGAATATATGGGGGTTGGCATGACAGCTATTCGGCTGCGTGTCCTAAGCAAATGTCTTATTCTTTTTCTTAGGTCACACAATCAGACCTACATCCCAGTAGGCAAATTGATCCATCGATCGATTTCTAGATTAATCGATCGCTTCATATTCAGCTCGGAGAATTGGTGACTAATCGATTATACTGTACGAAGTTATAAATATCGGAAAAAATATACAAATATGTTTTTTTAGCCCTTTACATACCTTTTCTTTCATATCTATCGAGATATATATATATATATATATATATATATATATATATATATATATATATATATATATATATATATAATATAAAAGTCTCAAACACTAATATTAATAATATTGGTAGTCAATATATATATATATATATATATATATATATATATATATACATAAATTCCCAAGAGGATAGAATCCAGGTAGAACTCAATGTCCAGGACAGATTAAGAATATAATGCGATCTCTTTCTCTCTCTCTCTCTCTCTTTCTCTCTTTCTCTCTCTCTCTCTCTCTCTCTCTCTCTCTCTATATATATATATATATATATATATAGTAATTGGACAAAATAATTGAAACACTTGTTAAATTCAAATAAAATTTATTTAATATGGAGTTGGTCCTCCTTTAGCCTCATACAGCTTTAATATGTCTAGGAATGGAATCATACAGCTTCCTGACTTCATCCAGAGGAATTTTCAGCCATTCTTCCATTAAAACCTTCTCCAGCTCTTTACGACATGACGGTGGAGGATAGCAGCTCTTAACTTGTTGCTAAAAAATGCACCACAAATGTTCAATAATATTGATATCTGGAGATTGGGGAGGCCACTCCATGTGTTCCAGCTCATTTTCATGCTCTTCATACCAATTCTTAACCACTGGAGCGGTATGTATTGAAGCATTATCGTCTTGGAAGATGCAGTCACTATCATGGAATAAAGTCCTGGTTAAGACGATAAACAACATCCGCGGCTTGGGTATGACAATAAACAACATCCGCGTCGCGAGTAAGACGATAAACTACATCCTCATCCTGGGTAAGACGATAAACAATATCCGCGGCTTGGGTATGACAATAAACAACATCCGCGTCGCGAGTAAGACGATAAACTACATCCTCATCCTGGGTAAGACGATAAACAATATCCGCGGCTTGGGTATGACAATAAACAACATCCGCGTCGCGAGTAAGACGATAAACTACATCCGCATCCTGGGTAAGACGATAAACAACATCCGCGGCTTGGGTATGACAATAAACAACATCTGCGTCGCGAGTAAGAGGATAAACTACATCTGCATCCTGGGTATGACAATAAACAACATCCGCGGCTTGGGTAAGACGATAATCTACATCCGCGTCCTGGGTATGACAATAAACAACATCCGCGTCGCGAGTAAGACGATAAACTACATCCTCATCCTGGGTAAGACGATAAACAATATCCGCGGCTTGGGTATGACAATAAACAACATCCGCGTCGCGAGTAAGACGATAAACTACATCCGCATCCTGGGTAAGACGATAAACAACATCCGCGGCTTGGGTATGACAATAAACAACATCTGCGTCGCGAGTAAGACGATAAACTACATCTGCATCCTGGGTATGACAATAAACAACATCCGCGGCTTGGGTAAGACGATAATCTACATCCGCGTCCTGGGTATGACAATAAACAACATCCGCGTCGCGAGTAAGACGATAAACTACATCCTCATCCTGGGTAAGACGATAAACTACATCCGCGGCTTGGGTATGACAATAAACAACATCCGCGTCGCGAGTAAGACGATAAACTACATCCGCATCCTGGGTAAGACGATAAACAACATCCGCGGCTTGGGTATGACAATAAACAACATCCGCGTCCCGAGTAAGACGATAAACTACATCTGCATCCTGGGTATGACAATAAACAACATCCGCGGCTTGGGTAAGACGATAATCTACATCCGCGTCCTGGGTATGACAATAAACAACATCCGCGTCGCGAGTAAGACGATAAACTACATCCTCATCCTGGGTAAGACGATAAACTACATCCGCGTCCTGGGTATGACAATAAACAACATCCGCGTCGCGAGTAAGACGATAAACTACATCCGCATCCTGAGTAAGACGATAAACTACATCCGCATCCTGAGTAAGACGATAAACTACGTCCGCGTCCTGGGTATCACGATAAACTACATCCGCGTCCTGGGTATGACAATAAACAACATCCGCGGCTTGGGTAAGACGATAATCTACATCTGCTTGTTGGGTATGACGATAAACTACATCCGCGTCCTGGGTATGACGATAAACTACATCCGCGTCCTGGGTATGACAATAAACAACATCCGCGTCGCGAGTAAGACTATAAACTACATCCGCATCCTGGGTAAGACGATAAATTACGTCCGCGTCCTTTGTATGACAATAAACAACATCCGCGGCTTGGGTAAGACGATAATCTACATCTGCGTCCTGGGTATGACGATAAACTACATCCGCGTCCTGGGTATGACGATAAACAACATCCGCGTCGCGAGTAGGACGATAAACTACATCCGCATCCTGGGTAAGACGATAAACTACATCTGCGTCCTGGGTAAGATGATAAATTACATATGCGTCCTGGGTAAGACGATAAACTACGTTCAACAGCAAGGACTCTGATCAGGAAGTTCTGAGGATCGTGAAATCACCTCTTAATTGCTGGTGTTCTCATGTCCGCCCTAACCCGGGGTCGTAGCATCTGTTATGGTCCCAGCTATTGTCAAATATTTAACCCCCAAACTGGGGTCAAAACACTATGAAAGTTTAAAAATAGATTTTAATACCAGAAATAATTTTTGTAAAAAGATTATTGCCAGCAATACATTTTTGAAGAAAAAATATTACTAAAAATATATTTATGAAGGAAAAAATATTAACAGCAACAAAAAATTTGTTGCCATTAAATGTGGTTGATACGCGTTTGGCTGCTAAATTACAACCCTTGCACATTTCCACCATCTGAGTAATATCCTGGTCCATATTTTTCCAATATAAATAGCTTCGCATTAGCGACTTCATTCTATTTTTTCCAGGATGTCCACTGTGGAAATCCTTTAGGATTCGCTTTTGTAATGTTTTGGGAATTACAACCCTTTCGTTGTAAAGTAGCCCATTATCGCATAGAGAAAAGCTGTCCGATATTTGCTCATTTTTTCTGCTATTTTTGCTTTTGTCTCTTTTATGAATTCATCATTTTTGGCTTCATTTTTTATGTCTTGTAGTGTCACTGGGAGGTTTCTAACTGTACAACATAGTACTGTCCTGATATCTTCATTTCTTAAGGCTGCGATTACCGTATCTTCCAATGGCTCTGTCTTTGTTGGTATAAGTCTCGACAGACGATCCGCATGCCCGATCTTTTTCGTTGGTAAATAATTGAAGAATTGCAACCTATTTGCAGTGTAAACCGGTAGACATTTTTCGAACCAAAAATTGTTAGTAACGGTTTGTGATCTGTCTGTAGTGTAAAAAATCTGCCATAGATATACCAATGAAACCTTGTGACTGCGAAGATAATTCCCAGAGCTTCTTTCTCTATTAGTGAGTAATTTTTCTCCGCTGGATAGTAGGGTTCGAGAAGCATGTGCGATGGGTTTTATTGTCCCATCTGGCATTTTATGCAATATACACGCTCCGACTCCGTAGGCGCTCGCGTCACTTGCTACTATAATTTCTAGTTTAGGATCGTAGTGTGCCAAAAATAAATCTGAAGTTAACGTCTTAATTATTTTTTCAAATGTTTCCTGGTATTGATCTGTCCACTGCCAAACTTTTTCTTTCCTTAGCAGCTCGTTCAGTGGTGCTCGTAGTTTATGCATTTGAGGAATGAATTCCTGGTAGTAACTCACTAAGTCTAGAAAACTTTGTAATTCTGTAATGTTCTTAGTAACTGGCATTTTTTTTATAGCTATTGACCTTTCAGGGCCTGGTCGTCTTCCTTCTTGATCTATGATATGGCCAAGGTATTTAATTTCCTTCATGAAAAAATCGCACTTGTTTTCTTCTACTTTGAATCCGTAGCTTTGTATTCTCTTAAACACCTCTTGTACATGTTCCCAATGTTGTTCAACGCTTTCGCTGTTAATCAATACGTCATCCAGGTATGCAATCGTGTACTCTAGTCCGGCAAGCATCGTATACATTGTCTGTTGGAATATAGCCGGCGCGACCTTAATCCAAAAAGGTAGTCTTTGGTATCTGTACAATCCTGTGTGTGTGTTTATGCACAGTAGTTTTGAACTTTCTTCATCGACTGGAATTTGCAAGTACGCTTCACTTAAATCAATTTTTGAAAAACATTTTCCGCCGTTTAATTTAGTAAATACTTCTTCTGGACTGGGTAGAGGATAGTGGTAGTCCTTTATTGCTGCGTTCAAACCTGTAGAAAAATCAGCACAAACTCGAATTTCTCCTGATTTCTTTTTGACGTAGACCGTCGATGCGGCCCATTTACTGTATTCTACTTTTGTCAATATGCCAGTGTTTTCGAATCTAGCTAATTCTTGATCAATTTTTCTATTGACGCAAACGGTACGCTCCTTTTTTTTTTCTTGAAGATAGGTTGAACGTTTTCTTTTATTTCGATATTTGCTTACATCTTCCTAGACCTGCTGAAAATACTTCGGGTAAACTCGTTTTTAGTTTCTCTTTTAATTTGTCTGCCTTGGTTAGTAAGCTTTTTGGCAGTACGTACTTATTGGTAGATCTCACAGTTCGAATTTTTGCGTCCAGTCCGTTCCGAAATGGTTTTCTGTATTTCTTAAGACGTACATTTTTAGTTTTTTCGTCATTTAATTAAATGTTACATTTGTAATTACTTCCCCCTCAAATTTTATCTTTCTCCCCGTAACTGATCTAGCAATTTTATCCGTTTTTAACATGGCAGGTTTGTTCAGTTTTCTCCATGTTTGTAGATTTATAATAGTCTGAGCCAGAGTCCAGATGTAGCCTGTTTTGTCTGTTTTGCATTTCAACTTGTACGTATTTCCTTATGTTAGTCTCATCAGCTTGGTCAGTCCTCTTGATTCTTATTCTGCTTTTGCTTCTCTTCTAGACTAACAATGAGAACTTTTGTGCCCTATTTTTTTTTCATCTTAGACAAGTTTTAAAACGATATGGACAGTCTTTAAACCAATGCCAAGTCCCACAGCGATAGCATGGACTGGGTGGTCGTTTTTTCTGATATTGATTTTTAGAAGTAGAAAATTTTGTTTTACCTTTTCTTGAGGGGGGAAATTGGTTTGGTTTGTTACTGAGGAGGGAAAGTTGGTTTGTCTTCGTACTTTACGTATGTGTGCTATGCCAGCTTCTTCTATGTCTTTTGAGTCTTTCTTCACACTGATGCATCTCTGGCAGTCTTCGGCTAGTTTTTGAAGTCTCAAATCTTGTTCACTCTCCAATTTAGTAAGGATTCTGCGTCTCATTTCCGCGTCTTTGGTTGTAACCAGTTCTTGGATGTATATTAAGCATTTGAAATTGTCCGCGCTGAGTTCCGATAATTTGAAGTCATCACAATATTTATTAACAATAAACGCGAAAGTTATGTAATCTTCGTTGTACTTTTTGTAAGGTACAGACATTTCCATCTTTTGTGGAATAGTGAGGTATTATGGCTGAAAAGTTCTGTTAACAGTTTTATGGCTTCTTTGAAAGTTAAACCATTAGTTTTCCTTGGAAGGATATAATCTACGGATTTGGTATATTCGCATGTGCCTAATTTTCTTAGTAATAGACGTACTTTTCGTGCGTCTGACCAATCTTTGCAGTCAAATTCATATAGATCTTCGTACCTTCGGAAGTAATTTGCAAAAGATTTATCTTCGTCGGGTGCGTACGTGAAATCTTCGATAGTTCTCCAAATAGCGTCTTGTGAGAGAACTGTTTTGTTCTCGGAAATTTGCTCTTTATTGGGCATTACACGTAGCAATAATTCCTGTAACTCAAGATGTTTCTGTTCGTACTTTTGCTGCTGTTCAAATTGGATTTTGATAAGTTCCACAATGGTTGACTTAAAATCTTCCATCTTAACGTAATTTTGAGTACGTATTTTACTTTAGTGTAACCTGATATCCTGAAACCTGTGTACGTAAAAAAAACTATTTCCTTTGTTGCCAGTAAAATTTGATATCCAAAAAGAAAATTCTTTTTTTTTATGTGTTCGCGTAGAACTGTTTCTTTTTAGAAATCTCGCGTAGAACTTGTTTTTTTAGAGTTTACTCGTCGACCACTCTTATGTGCGACGGATAGCAAAAAGGGTATGTCCTCCACGTAGAGAGTTCGTTTTTCTTTTGGGGGTTTTCCAGGTCGCAACTTGTTATGTGCGACGGATAGCAAAAAAGTATGTCCTCCGCGTAGAGAGTTCGTTTTTCCTTTGGGCTTACCTCGTCGCCACTTGTTATGGTCCAATTTCCTTGTACCACTGTGATGGTCCAAGGTAGAACCAATGAAGAATAACTCGAACACAGGTATGGAATAACACAGATATATTACAAACAGAAATAGGTACAAAGAAGTAGAAGTGTTAGTAATGACTATCAGATTTGGTTAGAGTGAACTATGTTGTCTCGACAAGTATCACTATTCCAATGTCTTACAGTAATCGTCTGATTCGACTCTGTCTCTGACTGACTCTGACTCTCTGCACGCTGCTCCCTCTTGAGACGCATGATGTCCGGAATAGTCCATTATTTTTATGGGTAAGTTCCTATAACAATACATATATATATATATATATATATATATATATATGATGAAATATAGTTTATATATTTATATCAGTTTATATATATATATAAATGATGAGATATAGTTTACATAATTAATGTCGACTGTTATATATATATATATATATATATATATATATATATATATATATATATATGGTACGCTATGTTTATAGATTTAAGTGTTTAATAACAGGGCTAGAGATTAGGTAAATATAAAAGTGGATATTGATGTCAACACCGAACAGCGACAGTCTGTTTCATGCTTACTGAAACGCAATCTTGGGGCCATATATATATATATATATATATATATATATATATATATATATATATATATATTTGCTGATCTGCGTATGTACGTTATCGCACGCATATACAGTTGCTAATATATCGTCATTCAGTTTATATTCTGTAAGCGATCTGGGATTGCAAAAGAAATATTTGTTGCAGATTATTTCCACAACGCAGAGAATAAATCACTAAGTTCAGACTTGAACATTGGGGGCAGAAAGAAATGCCGAAAACTCGATTCGCAGTTAATATCTCACAAATCACAACTGCCTTTATCGACCGAGCAGTTTTTTTCATTCGTCGCCAACTGGGAGAGGACGCCAAGTATTTTGCATAACAAAATACTTTTATAGAGACTCCTACGACGGACTTGTTTTTAATCTAAATATTCCGTCTTCAACATGTCATGCGGAATACGTGCCCTTTTTTTGGTAAGTAATTTTCTTTTCCGTCGGCTGGTTTGACGAGGTAAGTCGCCGTTTTCTTCGCTATATATTCACACTTATCTATAACGCTTCACCTTTAATAGCAGGTTATCAAAGCTTGTGATCCTTCCCTGTTCTATAACATCAACTTTAGAGATTACTATACTCCAGTGGACTATATATATATATATATATATATATATATATATATATATCAGCACTATATATCAGAGTCTGTCTATATTTCTGAGATGAGGTATTATGTACAGTATTTACATTAGTCGAACTATTGTCCTCATCTTTGTCGCCATATTTGTCACAAGGTTTCGGCCGTTGTACGCTCCGGCCTTCTTCAGGTGGTTGGAAAAATCAGGCGTGGCTGACCACATATGGAGAGAGAAGGGACATCACCGTCCCCTGTGGGATCATGTTGAGATCATAGATAGGGAACACCATTAGAAAATTCGTAAACTTAAGGAATCAGCACATATGCCAGGCCACAAAAATCTCCTGAGTCGACCAAGCATAGAAATAAATACAATATGGGAACCGTATTGCCAGAGAAAAGCAATGATAACAAAAAGTTGCAATATGAGATCTGGTAAAAACATGTAATGATAATAGCAAAAATTGCAATATGAGCACTGGTAAAAAATGGTTGCTGAAAACATTAGGTTTATAATACCCAGAAATTCATACCCAGATGTCAAGGACACATGGCACAGTGGATAAAGGCGATGGTTAGACCCAAAGATTGTGAGTTCAATACCCGGTTAAGGCAGTGGAGAACTTTCAGAGGGAAAATTAGCAGGAGATAACTGATAACTGACATCCATCAAACATGGCTCGTGAAACTAGAACAGTCTACCCCAGTGATCGAAATAAAGGGTTCAGTTCGAAATTCCAACCACCTGAAGAAGGCCGGAGCGTACAACGGCCAAAACGTTGTGACAAATATGGCGACAAAGATGAGGACAATAGTCCGACTAATGTAAATACAGCACTATATATATATATATATATATATATATATATATATATATATATATGAAGAAATATAGTCATAAGATGTGCTATATTTATGGGATAAAGTGTTCAATATCAGGGATAGGGCGTGTGTAAATATAAAAGTGAACACTTAGAGGCGACAGGCTGTTTCAGGCCACGATTGCGTCTAGGATGAAACAGACTGTCGCCTCTAAGTGTTGACTTCAATGTTCACTTATATAAATATATATATATATATATATATATATATATATATATATATATATATATATATATGTATGTATTAGGAAGTGGACAAAGTCCGACAATTATTTTAAGACATTTTTTATGTTTATACGTACTTTTTATAGAATACAAATAAACATAAACATTTATGTGTAATTCTACATGCTCCATTCGAATCTGGCTTGATAAATTTGATAAAATCTACCGTTTTGGAATTAACGACATTGAAATTTGGGATTAAATCGCGTCGTTGGCGGCAACCTCGCGTTGTTTGCCTACATTCGCTACGGAAAGCTAAAAGCGGAAGACTACGGAAAGCTAAGGTCGAAACTGATCTTTCTTGTCTAAATTTGTCGCAATTACTGCGCACGAGAACTATTTACGTAGACATGCTCAGTTTGTGCAATGATACCAACACCGATAGCTATTCTGCAGCGAATGTATACAAACAACGCGAGTAATGGCTGCCCGCAACGCGAATGAATCCAAACTTTCACTGTCGACAACTCCAAAATGGTAGATTTTATCAAATTTATCAAGCCAGATTCGGATGGAGCATGTTTCAGAATATTTACATTTATGTGTAATTGTAACACATAAATGTAAGTATTCTGGAAATTTTTAATGCAAACTGAGTGCAGGTGTTACACTGCAAATTAACATAAAAAATACAAGGTAACACTTTCTATTCAGAATCAGGGACAGATATTTTACTAACGTTTTAGTAACGCCATATATATTACAAAGTTTCGGTCATTGTACGCTCCGGCCTTCTTCAGGTGGTTGGAATGTCGAACTGCTGTTATTTGCTGTTAATTTCCCTCTGAAAGTTCTCCACTGACTTAACCCTCAAGGACACATGGCACAGCGGATAAAGGCGTTAGTTAGATCCAGTGACAGGACCCATAGAGCTTGAGTTCAATACCCTTTTAAGGCAGTGGGGAACTTGGAAAGGGGAATTAAAAGGAGATAACTGATAACTGACATCCATTAAACATGGCACGTGGAACTAGAGCAATCTACCCCAGTGAGCGAAATAAGGGGTTCAGTTCGATATTCTAGCCACGTGAAGAAGGGCGGAGCGTACAACGGCCGAAACTTTGTAATATATATGGCGAAAAAGATGAGGACAATAGTCCGAATAATGTAAATAATGTACATAATACCTCATCTCAGAAATATAGACAGATACATGTTTTTATAGTCACATCCTTTTTACTAAGGTCTTTTCTTTTAGTTCTTTTCGACTGAATGCGTGATGTGGGATGATTTTATAACGCAATCGAATGAGGAATCGGAAAATCAAGTTCGAATTCCAGTTTGGTTCGTTGCATTGTTACGCATTATTATAAATCTCCTCTCCACCAATTTACGAGCTGAATAACAGACTGGGCCCTATAAACTAAGATGGCAACCAGTCTGCCGCCGAAAGAAAAAAACAGCTTAATGCGGGAAACCTTCTCTCTAGTTAGTCATTAAAAATACAAGGACATGATTGCCCAAGTATGTATCCCGTATACAGTGACGTTGGTGATGTTTGGTGATGCCTGAGGCCAACACCTTGATTGCATGCCCCTAAGATTCAAATAGGGTCTGCATATAGGGCTTAGTATTGAGAAATATGAGAAAGGAAGACATTTAAATATGTAAAAACAGATGAAACAGGAAATAAACACTCTATTCAAATTAAATATAAACTCAACTTTTATTTCACTCTTTGATTGGATGCCCCTCCTATATTCATAGTGGGGGCCATCGCATCTCCTGCCTCCACCTTCTTCACGCCACTGAACGTATAACAATTTGACTATATCCAAAAATTTAAACTAGAGTTTTCTAAACCTCGAACATCAAATAATGGATTGATTTTTTTTTCTACAACTTGTCAACCGTTACATGTCAGATTGTAAGAGGCTGCTTACAGTACCTGAAGTCCCCATTTAAATCTTGACTTGGCTCGACGCTACTTAACTTCAGTGATCGAACGAGAACCGGTGTGTTC
>OZ038492.1:102824284-102879284 GCA_964036315.1 Acanthosepion esculentum | reverse complement strand
TATGTTTATCTGGATTAAATCTTTTGGATTTAGTTCTTAAATAAAACTTTCCATTGCGCTTTATCTGTTTGCATAATAAAATTTGATATCGCCCAATCAAGTTATCAATATTTCTAAAGGGAATATATATATATATATATATATATATATATAAAAGTGAACATATATATACATATATATAAAAGTGACTGTTTCAGACTGTCGCCTCTAAGTGTTGACTTCTATGTTCAGTTTTATATTTACACAGGCTCTATCTCTGATATTGAGCACTTTATCCCATAAATATAGCACACTTTAAGATTATATTTCTTCATATATATATATATATATATATATATATATATATATATATATATATATATATATATATACGTTAAACATGATACTATATATTTCACATAACTATGTTCTGAACTTTTACTGAAAAACTTGCGTAATAAGCATAATCTAAGTTTATATATATATATATATATATATATATATATATATATATATATATATATATATATATATATTATGCAGTGTTACATTAGAACATGCACATATCCACTACAAAATTGTACATTCTCGTTTCAACGTCAAAAAAGGGGAGCTTTTTTAGACGTCTCATCAGGTGGGATATTATGGTGTTGCTAAAATATTTGTTCAGAAATACAGTTATCGAAGCAAATTGATATATATATATATATATATATATATATATATATATATAGCGTTTCTGCATACCACTTTCACAACTGGGTTTCAAGCGGCTATTTGTTTTTTCATAATATATATATATATATATATATATGTGTATATACATATGCATATTAAACTATTAAGTATTTATTTTGTAATATATATATATACAATATATATATATATATAAATAAATACTTAATAGTTTAATATATATATATATAATATATATTTATAATATATTATATATATAATATTATAATAATATATTATATATAATATATATATAATATATTTATATAATATAATATATATATAATATATTTATATAATATATATATATATAATATATTTATATGATATATATTCTATATATATATATATATATATATATATATATATATACATACATAATTATTTATTCGAAAATTATAACATAAATATGTTATAAAATGAGTACAAAATAGCCATTTTGTCTCAACATTTTTGGTGTCTTATCACGTGATAATGCACCAGAGGTGTTGAAACAAAATGGCTATTTTTGTAGTGATTTTATAACATTTATAAATTTCGAATAAATGATTATATTTGCTCTATTCTGTATTGAGCACTCTTTTAAGAATAGTAATTGTTGGTTATTGGAATTTATTCCTAATACACATATCCTATACTCATATATATATATATATATATATATATATATATATATATATATATATACATTATTTATTTAATTATATAGTCCACACTACAGCATGTTTGACACGCAGACTAACTCTACACCTTTCTGACAATAGCTCAATTAGATCTCATTTAAATATTCATGGAGACCTACCGGACACTATTCGGAACATACTTGTCGACAACACTAATATAATAGCATCATCCACATGCAAAAAAAGGTTAAAAATAATGGAAGCCTTACTAATAAAACCAAACAAACCAACACTTAATAATATTAACTTTGAACATGGACATAATATCTTGACTGTGTTTTGAAACAAAAAAAAATTAAAACATTTTATAAAACATACATACAACAAAGTATTTCTTATTTTAACAGTTAAAATATAATCCTTGAAAATGGCTAAATGTATAGCCGAAACCGCTCGCATAAAAAGAACATTCGGACAGTTTTTATATAATTTATCACCCGAAAAGAAAAAAAAATTAAATTACATGAAGAATTGTATAAAAAAGTAAATAAAAGCACCTTGTCTGTCGTTTTTAATGAAATGTGCATGAAAGAAGGATTGCTGCTTAAATACACACACCCATATATATATATATATATATATATATATATATATAGGCAGCATATCTTCATTCAAAATGTTTCATCGAATAATATAAATATATTATGTCTACTTATTTTTATAATGATCCTTTCCAGTTGTCTAATCAATTACTTCATGTTAAGATGAAATTCATCAAGAAAGTCGCCCTAGTTTGTTCATTTTTTTTTTGTTTTTGTTTTGTCGGTATAAAGTCTATTACACAACACTTAAAAAATATTACTACCCACTTTCACGATACACGGAAATAATAAGCAAAAACTTCAAAGATTCCCGCCCCCTTTTATCAAAATCAGCCAACCATTACACGACAAAATTTTCTACGAATATAGCAGCAACATATTAAGCTACATATAATATTTAATGCCATTTTACATTTCCATTAATTTCTGCTCAGCTTTCTTATATTGAAACGCTTGTCTTGCAAAAGAATCCCATAAGTACAACAGATAAATTTAAAATTCTAAAATAGCTATAACCGCGTGCGTGTATTTAAATAATCATCACAACGGAATGAGGATTTAATCGCAGTTACAATAAATTTGTAATATACCCACTAAGATGACGAAACGAAGCGGTTAAGACAAATTTACTTTATATATATATATATATATATATATATATATATATATATATATATATATATATATATATATATATGAAGAAATATAGTCTTAAAGTGTGCTATATTTATGGGATAAAGTGCTCAATATCAGAGATAGAGCGTGTGTAAATATAAAAGTGGACATGGAAGTCAGCACTTAGAGGCGACAGTCTGTTTCATGCTAGTGCAATCGTCATGCTAGTGCAATCGCCTGAAGATTGCACTAGCATGAAACAGACTGTCGCCTCTAAGTGCTGACTTCCATGTCCACTTTTATATATATATATATATATATATATATATATATATATATATATATATATATATATATATATATAACATTATGTATATATAATATTATATATATATATATAACATTATATATATATAATATTCTACATTCAACATCATCACTTGATAAGACACCAGAAGTGTTGAAACAGAATGGCTATTTTGTAGTGATTTTATAACATATTTATGTTATAATATTTAAATAAATAATTATATATATATATATATATATATATATATATATATATATATATATATATATATATTTATATATATTAAGACGTTTTTATGTTTATACATTCTTTTTATAGATACAAATATTTAAGTAAATGCTCTGTTTTATAATAAGCAGTATTAATAACATTTACCGGCCTGAATGTCCGAGAAATTTTCTTAGAAAATATTCGTTCTCCGACAGGAATCGAACCTGTATCCTATACGGAACCGCCATTTAGCCTGACGTGCCTTAACCTATCGAGCCATGGAGGATCGTTCGATTAGCAAGGTCGATTTTACTGCGTTTAAACTTCAATCTTCCATGAATTAAAAGCAGTAAAATCGACCTTGTCAATCAAACGATTCTTCGTGGCTCGATCGGTTAAGGCGCGTCGGGCTAAATGACGGATCTCACCACAGGGGATGATTTCTTGATAATATCTGACTAGTTCGACTGTTCCAGCTTACTGTATCGTCGGGAAGTACCTGAAAATCAATACCACAGTCTTATGCATGACACTGGGGCGGTAAGGCTGTTTGCAAGTCGCCGATGCCTGTGCTAGAGCATAGTTACGTCAACTAATGAGGAGATAGAAACTTATTTACATTATTCAGACCGTTATCCTCACCTTCATTGCTATATTCACAACGTTTCGGCAGTTTTACGCTCCGGCCTTCTTCAGGTGATTGGAATTTCGAACCGAACACTTTATTTCACCCAATGGGGTGGATTGTTCTACTTCCACGTGCCATGCCTCTTCCGGGTGTTTCAGTAATTTCCCTATCATAACAGTCAGAATAATGTAAATAATGCAAGTAATTGTAATACCTCATCTCAGAGATATAGAGGCCGTAACATTGTGAATATGGCAATGAAGATGAGGATAACAGTCCGAATAAAATAAATAATGCAAGTAATCCTAATACCTCATCTCAGAGATATAGAGGCCGAAACGTTGTGAATATGGCAATGAAGATGAGGATAACAGTCCTAATAATGTAAATAATGCAAGTAATCCTAATACCTCATCTCAGAGATATTGAGGCCAAAACGATGTGAATATGGCAATGAAGATGAGGATAATAGTCCTAATAATGTAAATAATACAAGTAATCATAATACCTCATCTCAGAGATATAGAGGCCGAAACGTTGTGAATATGGCAATGAAGATGAGAATAACAGTCCGAATAATATAAATAATGCAAGTAATCCTAATACCTCATCTCAGCGATATAGACAGATATTATCAGCCTTGGTTGGCAATCTATCTAGGGATGATGACTCGATAAAAACACCTATCCCCCAGCATCCTGGCCATTCGCGGTGTGTGTATGAGTGTATCCTGAAAAATGCATGATATTTCAATTTAATGGTGGTTTGCTCATAAGGAACATGTTGGCCAACCCAACTTGTGGAAACCCAACGTTTTGTCGAAGAATAAAATTGCTGAGAAACAAAAGATGAAACATTTCTTCAAATGTAACCCTTTGCCTGTCCTGCACATCATGTGTGATGCACAGTGCATGTGATTTCCACGCCTGTGCATCATATATTGTGCACACTAGCCATGATTTTAAAAGAGTGGTAAAACAGTTTTGTTCAGGAAAATGAGCTTTTCAAGTCCACTAACTGTTATCGTTCTTTCTATCAATGATGGCCGTTTTCTTCTTAAGCTTTTCTTTCGGGTTGTGTGGAAATTTAATACCTTCATCATTTCATTATTTTCATCTTCCAGTTAGCCGTACTAACCATCTTTGCCGTCGCTGCTGTTGGAAGTCTTCAGGTGATATGGTTTTTGTTATTTGCTAAAGTTCTTTGGAATTACACTATTTACATTATTCGAACTATTGTCCTCATATTTGTCGCCGTATTTATTAAAACGTTTTGGCCGTTGTTCCACGTGCCATGTCTAATGGATGTCAGTTATCTGTTATGTCCTGTTAATTTCCCTCTGAAAGTTCTCCACCGCCATAACCAGGTATTAAACACACACTCTTTGGGTCCTGTCACTAGAACAGTCTACCCCAGTGAGCGAAATAAAGGGTTCAGTTCGACATTCCAACTACCTGAAGAAGACCGGAGCGTACAACGGTCGAAACGTTGTAATAAATATGACGACAAAGATGAGGACAATAGTCCGAATAATGTAAATAGTGTACATAATACTTCATCTCAGAAATATAGACAGATATAGAAGCGCCGAAACGTTTTAATAAATATGGCGACAAAGATGAGGACAATAGTCCGAATAATGTAAATCGTGTACATAATACCTCATCTCAGAAGTATAGACAGATTCTTTGTGATTGTGTAGCGACAGTCTATAAGATCTGGTGTGTAGGCCTGTCCTCTCTCAGACCTACAGGATTCATTCGCTTGAAGTCATTTTTAATCATTGAGAAAGTTGTAAATAGATGATATTTTAGACATTTCTGAACGAACTGAACGCCGTGCATGTCATCCATAGAAGATTCCAGATCTGACGAGGCTTACTTAACCCTTTACCTTTCCTGGGCATCGTATGTGATGAACAGGACATGTGATTCCTACGTACTTGCATCATATATGGGGCACATGAGCCATGATTTTAAAAGCGTGGTAAAACTAATGACGCTCAAGAAAAGGGTCTACTATTGAGCAGGATTTCCGGGGAAAAGCCTAATCTAATATTTTGTGGATCATATATGCCCACAGGAGGCTTGATGATAATGTAAGGTCTCAAATAAAAGACATTTTCCCACTTTATTGAAATGCTTATAACCTTTGCATTACATGCGATGCAAAGAGCGTTGTGTAAATAACTTATAATTTTTACGTTCTGGGCATCACGTGTGATGCACAGGTTTTTATTATGTGAATCACTATATATCAGCACATTCTATTTGCTACATAAGCTGAGTTGACCTGCAATAGTTATAAATCTGAAAACAAATGTGGACGTTTGGATAGTACACACGAAAATGCCAAAGAGTTAATATGTAAGATTATGTTTATATTGATAGAGCAGATGTGGATTAATCAGCATTAAAAATTAATCGTATTAACTAACATAATAAATAATAATTATATTATAGTAATTTCGGTTGGAAAGGATAAAAACTATTCCATCAGACACCGAACTACCGTCAGTCCCTATGGACGGATATCCCCTCAAAGAGGCCCCGTGCCTCGAGAGGATATTAAGCCTCTAACGCACACCCGACCTTAAGTGGAGTTCAAAAAGATGCTGGTAAAGTGATCAGCTCCCTGTGCCACTCTAGTAAGTACCTGACTCCTCGTGCTATCCTCTACTTTTATAAGAACCAGATCAGGCCGAAAATGGAGTACTGTTGCCATATTTGGTCAGCGGCTGCCCAGACCTCACTTTCCAGTCTTGATAGAATTCAAAATTGTCTCTGAGTCCTTGTGGGATAAGAATTTTCCACACTACAACCTCTCTCTCACAGGCGGGAGGTGGCGAGCCTCTCACCGTTCTTTCGCTACTATCATGGAAAGTGTTCGGACAAACTGCATCTCCTGGTTCCACCAGGTCAGACATTCACGGCTAGGACCCGCCATGCCACTTACATAGTAGCAAGCCACCCAAATTCTCTCTGGATACCATCGCTGAGAAGTAAGTACCACTCAAACAGCTTCTTTCTGCGAACCACTGCCCTGTTGATCTGACTTCCTAGAGAATGTTTCCCTGATCACTACAATCTTAACCTGTTCAAGTCTAGAGTCAACCGCTATCTTACCCACCTATCCATATAAACTACGCCTTATTATAACCCTCTATCTCGATGGGTTCCGCGCCTTGTACGTGGTGAACCTTACTGTAAAAAAAAAAGAATGTAATTCTTTTTTAACAATACCGATAATTAAAGGCAACAGAATATAAGATTTGTGTAGATACAACTGAGAGTGGAACAATGTCGAAAGTAAGTAATCGTTAAAATTGCGAAAAAGGACGAAATTTTTACCGAAAACTGAATAATTCAGATTAATTATTGAAATTTATATAAAAACAATCCTCACCAAACTAGGCCTAATAACTAAAAATGACTTCTATTTTAATACTGGCTAAAATATATATTTTATTAATATTTTATTCGACAATTCAAGAAGTCAAAAAACAAAATGGCTGATCTTTAAAATATCGTCTGCAAATCTCAGAAAATCTAGCGTCCTTTATTGAGGGCTCTAATTGGTCAAAAACTAGATATTGGAAGATTCTAATTTCGTTGTCCCTGGAGCCTCTTTAAGCCCTAAAAGTCTGGCAACAGTTAGGAAATGATGCAATTTCCAGTCAAGGTAAGTTCGAGAAAATTGGATCAACTTTAGCGCAATTCTTAATATATAAAAAACGCCTTTGCACGTTTTCTAAAAAAAAAATAAAAGACACAACATTTTTTTTACTAATCAGGTATACAAAAATTACGCGGTCGCTTCGTAAGAAATTTGTGGAGCTAACGCGCGTGTGTGTGATCCCATAAGAACATTTTAAAAAATGAGAATATTTTCAAACCGGTTCAGAACAGTTTACTTGTCCGGCAAGATGAACACAACTGTGGCTCACCAGCAGCCCGCTCCATACAACTGTGTCTCACTGCAGCCTGCTCTTTTGACCGCTGAATGAACAGTACCAAATTACAATTCTCAACTTGGCGGTAATGCTTTTAACGCTACGTCCTCAAGGACACATGGCACAGTGGATAAAGGCGTTAGTTAGATCCAGTGACAGGACCCAAAGAGTTTGAGTTCAAGACCCGGTAAAGGCAGTGGAAAACTTTCAGAGGGAAATTAACAGGAGACAACTGATAACTGACATCCATTAAACATGGCACGTGGAACTAAAACAGTCTACCAAAGTGAGCGTAATAAAGGGTTCAGTTCGACATTCCAATCACCTGAAGAAAGCCGGAGCGAATAACGGCCGAAACATTGTAATAAATATGGCGACAAAGATGAGGACAATAGTCCGAATAATGTAAATAGTGTACATAATACCTCATCTCAGAAATTTAGACATTTACTGAATTTTGGCCATCTCAAAATACTTGGATAGGAATGTTTGGTTATGATACACATTATTTTTGAAAGAAAACAGATGTTGGCTACACCTTAATTTAAGATTATTTTTAGTGCTTCCAATATAATGTTTTTTAATATTAAGATTCCCAATAGATGAGATAGTACATTGTTAAACTATAGATTCCGTGAGACATTTATTATTCAATGAATAAAACAAATAAATGAATAATAAATACCTACAGTTACATAATTTTTCTTTACTATTATTTATTCTTGTTTCTGGATCACTATTTTTTTTATTCTGATTTAGTTGGTTCGATCAAGTGACAGGACCCATAGAGTATGAGTTCAATACCCGTTTAAGGCAGTGGAGAATTTTCAGAGGGGAATTAACAGGAGATAACTGATAACTGACATCCATTAAAAACATGGCACGTGGAACTCGAACAGTCTACCCCAAGTGAGTGAAATAAAGGGTTCAGTTCGACATTCCAACCACCTGAAGAAGGCTGGAGTGTACAACGGTCGAAACGTTGTAATAAATATGGCGACAAAGATGAAAACAATAGTCCGAATAATGTAAATAATGACCAAAATTTAATCATAAATTGTAGTAATTTATATTTATTTGCTTGGGGTGCCTGAGACCTGGACTCTCCAATGAGTCAGGTTGTGACACAAGGTTGGTTTTTAACGTTGGGACCCGAGTTTTTCCACTCGGGTTGCTGGTCTAAGCTGGTCATAGTTTGTCTAAAATTGTTATAGTCGGTCGTACCACCGCTACAGAACAAATTTTACGCAACGGGGCGAGGGGAGAACGTAAAGGGAGAAGAGAAGGTCTCCGGCACGGAAGAGATACTACAATCGCAGCATCTACTCCGACGTGGTGAGGGGGAACCTTTTCTCTTCCTCTGCCAACTTCTTCCGGAAGAACCCGGGAGAAGAGCCCCCCTAGGTGTGGGCGGTGGCTGAGACCCTATGCTCATCGGGGAACTTAAATAAATAAATAAGTCAAATAATGGTAAACAAATAGGACCAACCAAAGAGATTTAGTAAATCTAATAAACTAATGAATCAAATATGTCTACTGTATTTCACATCTACACACAAATATGCGCATGCGCGGGCATGCGCATTCAAACACACGCATCCTCCCCAAAACACATATCTTAAGTCCCGAATAGAAGCGGAGATTCGAATAAAATGGTATGGTGGAAAATTTTTAAATTATTTTATTTTAATATTGATTTTAATGAACTCATCTTGACGTGTGAACAATTTTCTCATCCGATTTAATCAGACTGAGATCCCCCCTTCACTACCATAACAATTAGCATTGCCTTGATTATTGAACTCTCTGGCATGCCCTAACCCGTTCATACTCATTTTCAAACCAGTCAACATTGTTACTTTCATGAGCAGGACCTTTTTTTTTACTGATTAAATATTGTAAACCAAATGGTTTGTCTCTTGTCGGTTGAAAGTAAATGCTTGAGAAGAAAATGGATGGATGGGAGATATAACACTTTCATAGAAGGCTTCATTCATGAAATACAGAAATACGAAACATCGATTAACTAGGCAAAGAGGGGTTGGGGTACCAATTATTATTATTATTATTAATGATAATAATAATATCTTCAAAAACTATCAAAATAAAAGGATCTTGAAGTGGAAATCTAAAAAATGTGGCATATGAGGACATTAGTAATTCTAGTTGTAGTTGGAGCCCTCGGAATGATTGGAAAAGGTTCCGATAGACTCATTGAAAGGATTCCTGGTAGCCCATGCCTTAATGAAATACAAAAAATTGTACTCACAAGTACAGCCCACACCTTACGAAGGGTTTTATCTATGTAAAATATGCGTGACCTTAGCTCTCTGGTCGGGACCCGGAAAGAAATGAGTATATGCCAGAAATCAAAGGAAATAATAATAATAATAATAATAATAATAATAATAATAATAATAATAATAATAATAAAACTAGGCATGACAGAGTGGACCACCACCCAAACCCGATCAAAGAGACAAGATCTGTAACAATTTTATGCGACTTTACAATACAAACAGACAATAATCATAGATGCAGATTGTAATGTATCTTTGAAGATCTTCAAAAAACTGCCAAAATACAAGAATTTTGAAGTGAAAAATCTCAGGAATGTTCGTTTAAAATTAATTAGTCTTGCGAACAAAAACGGAAGGAAAGGCGAATAGAACAAACAGAGAGGCTAATATAAAAAGACAGTTTTAAAACATAGTGAAAAATAAAATAAACGTCGACAGTGTTTGAAATAATGGGTAAAAAAATAATGGGTAAAAAATAATGGGTAAAAAAATAATGAGTAAAAAAAATAATGGGTAAGAAAAATAATGGGTAAAAAAATAATGGGTAAAAAAATAATGGGTAAAAAAATAATGGGTAAAAAAATAATGGGTAGAAAATAATGGGTAAAAAAAATCGGAAAAAAAATTAAAAAACCCGGCTGCTCTATTCCGAACGTGAGAGTACACATGCACTGAAACACACGCTCTAAAATAAACCATAATTAAACGTGCTAATGGCTTTTTATATTTTCATTTTTGAACGTTGTCCACTGCCCGAATTACTGTTTAACAAGTCACCGTGACCTTTACGAAAATGTCGCAGTGACCAAAAACGCTAACTTGTCTCGTCCAGAAGCGATAATTCGTACCAGGGAAATATTCCAGAACTAGCAAAATACGTGTGGTATTTCCCAGAGCCTCCCTTCATCTATCCCAAATTGTCATGGGAATATGCCAAAAGCAATTATTATATTGTAGCTTATAGATTACGTCATTGCGTAAACGTAAACCATTTTTTACGCCACATAACAGTTTTAATCTCCTGGGAGATTATTTAAAAAAAAAAAAGGATTTTGTTTTGTTTCGTTTTGTATATTTTAATAACGATTTTAATGAACCCATCTTGACGTGTGAACGACTGTCTCATCCGATTTAATCAGACTGAGATCCCCCCTTCACTACCATAACAATTAGCATTGCCTTGATTATTGAACTCTCTGGCATGCCCTAACCCGTTCATACTCATTTTCAAACCAGTCAACATTGTTACTTTCATAAGCAGGACTTTCTTTTTTTTACTGATTAAATATTGTAAACCAAATGGTTTGTCTCTTGTCGGTTGAAAGTAAATGCTTGAGAAGAAAATGGATGGATGGGAGATATAACACTTTCATAGAAGGCTTCATTCATGAAATATAGAAATACGAAACATCGATTAACTAGGCAAAGAGGGGTTGGGGTACCAATTATTATTATTATTATTATTATTATTATTATTATTATTATTATTATTAATGATAATAATAATATCTTCAAAAACTATCAAAATAAAAGGATCTTGAAGTGGAAATCTAAAAAATGTGGTATATGAAGACATCAGTAATTCCAGTTGTAGTTGATTGGAAAAGGTTCAGATAGACTCATTGAAAGGATTCCCGGTAGCACATGCCTTAAAGAAATACAAAAAAAAATGTACTCACAAGTACGAAGAGCATTATCCATTTAAAATGGGAGTGATCTTAGGGAATTTTCTTAATTTATTTTTTTTTATAAAAATGATGATTGGAAAATGTCATGTAGCCATTTGTAAACTTGGGTTTCTAGTTGGGACCCGGAATGAAATGTGTTTACGTAATTCAAAGAAATAATGATAAAAACATAATAATAATAGAAAGAAAATAATAGTATCTGTCTATATTTCTGAGATGAGGTATTATGTACACTATTTACATTATTCGGACTATTGTCCTCATCTTTGTCACCATATTTATTACAACGTTTCAGCCCTTCAGTGTCTGTCTATATTACTGAGATGAGGTATTATGTACACTATTTACATTATTCGGACTATTGTCCTCATCTTTATCGCCATATTTATTACAACGTTCCGTTCCTTCAGTATCTGTCTATATTTCTGAGATGAGGTATTATGTACATTATTTACATTATTCGGACTATTGTCCTCATCTTTGTTGCCATATTTATTACAACGTTTCGGCAGTTGTATCCACCGGCCTTCTTCAGGTGGTTGGAATGTCGAACTGAACCCTTTATTTCACTCACTGGGGTAGACTGTTCTATTTCCACGTGGCGTGTTTAATGGATGTCAGTGAATAAAGGCGTTAGTTAGATCCAGTGACTCGACCCAAAGAGTGTGGGTTCGATACCCGGTTAAGGCAGTGGAGAACTTGGAGAGGGGAATTAACAAGAGATAACAGATAACTGACATCCATTAAACATTGCGCATGGAAAAAGGACAGTCTGCCCCTGTGAGCGAATCCAAAGAAAAAAAAACTCCAAAACGAGTAAAAGCAACTACGTAAAGTGCTAAATACACGAAGTAGAGCAAACCTAATATAAACCTAAAGAGCCAGGTAAATCTACCTAGGTTTCACCTAAACGGATCGTCAGGGAAAAAAACTATATATATATATATATATATATATATATATATATATATATATATATATATATATATATATATATATATATATATAGTTTTAATGTGTGCTCTATTTATGAGATAAAATGGTCAATATTAGAGATAGAGCGTAAATATAGAAATGAACATTGAAGTCAACACTCAGAGGCGACAGGCTGTTTCATGCTAGACACAATCGTCAGGCCACGAGAGTTTGGAAAATTTCTCGTACCGACCAAGAAGATATATCCGAAAACTTCTGATGTTTGGTCATTGTGTTACATTTACAGCACCCTTTCAGGAGTAGTGTTTAAGGTAAAGTTTGTGAAAACCGGGTTTGCCAGTTTCATTTGAATGTTTCTGATTTGTTCTTCCGTATATCGACCAAAAGAATTCTGCTCTGTATTTTTTAAATAAAAACAAAAATAAGATGATTTAAAATATCAACAACCCTCAATTTATATGATCTACAGCTAATACATTATCCGAAATTCTAAAACCCGAAAACCTCCAAGATCTGAAAGTTTTTCAGATGCTGACATAACTTGCCAGAAATAGAAAATTTCAGAAAGCAACATGGCTACCCGTAGCATGATTAATGTGTTGCAGTGTTGTAAATAAAATGCTGACTATTTTTTCAATTTTTATTACATTTAACTGTACAACTTTGTGCAAATTAATTGAAACAACCGTTTTAGTTTCTTTTCTTTCACCGTACGGTCAGTTTTAGACCCACTGGAGTGACAGTGTGTAATCGATTTCTATTTTTTCCTCATATTAGGTCATTTGCAGTTGTGTGCAGTAATACTTTTGTTTCAAGTAATTTGCACAAGAGTGTAATCAGAATCCATGTTTTGTTTTTATATAAATGCTGTACCTGTATATATTGTAACATTTTAATCAAAACATGACATCGTTGGAGTAGACCGAAAATCTCAAATCTGAAAGTTTTTCACATGATGACATGACTTGCTATAAATGGGAATTTTCCAAAAGCAAGATGGCTACCTGTAGCATGATTATTATGGTGCAGTGTTACAAATAAAATGCTGACTTTTTTTCACTTTTTCTTATATTTAACTGTAATCAGTTTCCATGTTTTGTTTTTATATAAATGCTATACCCGTATATATTGTAACATTTTAATCAAAACATGACATCGCTGGTGGAGACTGATAGCTTACCAAATTTTCCTTCTCACAGTGATGTCGTCAATGATGTACCCTCTCCCTCCAGTTTCTCACATCTGATCTAAAAGGAGATTTTGGTGTTGCATTTAAATATTTTTTCTAAGTAGTGATCATGTTCTTTGTACATGTACAGAAAGTACAAAACATTATTTTTACATAAAATCTTAATTTTCCAGATTTAAAAATCTGTGTGAGCATTACAAGACTAGTGTCCATTATCTGTATCTGTATGTAGACAAAATATTTTAAATTTTGTATAAAACTACTTTCAGGGTATATGTTATTAACATATAAAACTACCTTCAGGGTATATATATATAAGGTGTGTTATTAAATGTAAAGGGATATTGTGTTTATGAGGGGGTTCCATTCACAAGCTGCTCCATTTTATAGATGCTATATACAAATTAGATAGCCTGTATTCCAAAATCCGAAAAAATCTGAAAAGTGAAGCACTTCCGGCCCCAAGAATTTCGGATAAAGGATTCTCAACAGGTACTAATAATAACGGAAATGCTAACACATTCCCCAAAATAAAAACCTAATTACCTTTTTTAATGCATTACACTTGTATCTAATTTTTAGTTGCATATAGATACTAAGGCGAAATTAGTAAGTCGCAAGAACATCTCACTCTCTCTATTTCATCTTGAAATAGAGGCAGAAAGATTATGTTGCATCATTATCTAAGTGGAGAGTACTTCTTTTCATTGAATATCAGTATTTGAAATTTCGGCCTTTAATTTGGGTTCATACACCCTTGTGCAAATTAATTGAAACAAAAAGAAAAAATCCGTTACTATTTACTTTATCGTATTTTTTCAATGAAACATGACCCAGTGCACATGTTAGTACTTGATATGCCCATTCCACGAAATCGTTCCTTGCAGAGTGACCACAGATTCTCTATTGGATTTAAATCAGGAAAGTTTCCGGGCCAACCTATAGTACTTTGATTTCCTCACTTGTAAGACTTGCCTGCGTGTTCGTGCTGCGTTACAATTTTCGTACGCTTCCTTGGAGTAACGACCATCGCAGACAATGGCCGTAGGACAACTAATCGACAGTCGAGACAATAGTGTCTGAGCGTGATAAAAATCTGATGCAATCACGGATGACGTAAAATTTTGCAAGGCCAAACAAATTTCATCATGCACCCTAAAAATAGATTCATATTACTGCACACCACTACAAATGACCTAATCTGAGGAAAAAATAGAAATCGATTACACTCTGTCACTCCAATGGGTCTAAAACTGACCGTATCGTGAAAGAAAGGAAACTAAAGCGGTTGTTTCAATTAATTTGCACAAGGATGTATATCGACTATCAGCACCAATGTGAAATACGGAATTGTTTGAACTAGACCAGCGTTTAAGATAAAAAATTCAAAGAGAGATAAGATATTAATTTATTCTTTTGTACTAATGCAGGTGTCTCCAAAACTCTGTCCTTGAATCTAACCTGTTCTTCATTAATGTCTTTCCTGGTGACATTAGTTCCCAACTTATCAATGCTGATGACGCAATCATTTACTCCTGTAGAGTGTCTCAGTAGTAAGTCTGACCAGTTCGATATGGTCAAATTGACAGGCAATCTCGAAAATGACCTACAGTCTGTTGTTAACTGGGGCAAGGAACGACTTGTTAAATTTAACGCCTTCTAAACGAAACTTCTTTTTATATAACTGAAAGACCTCTTTCTGCCTCTCATCAGCATGGATGATACTAAATATTTACATATTTGGAAGTTCGTGTATTTCTCAAGAATTGTATTTCAAGAACATGCGCAAATAGATAGATAGATAGATAGACAGATATAGAATCATAATGAATATATTGAAACAGATAGATAGATAGATAGATAGATAGATAGATTGACGTAGAAAGATCATAAAAGTATTGAGATAGATAGATAGATAGATAGATAATGAACAGATTGCTATAGACTGATAATGAACAAAGAAGAAGAAGAAGAAGAAGAAGAAGAAGAAGAAGAAGAAGAAGAAGAAGAAGAAGAAGAAGAAGAAGCAGAAGAAGAAGAAGAAGAAGAAGAAGAAGCAGAAGAAGAAGAAGAAGAAGAAGGCGTGGCCATGGAGCCTCCTCTAGATTCGAATAGGGAATAGCCTGAAGATCTGATCACGTGTCCGTTGATCACGTGATCAGCGTATGAGAACACCAAGAGAAAACCCCAGAAAAGTGAGTCAGGAGAATTTCTCGATTGTAAACATGGCGCCCAAACATTTCTGTTGCTGTTGAAGGCACAGCTAGAAGATCGATAGATGGATGGATGAAAAGAGGGTGGGGGGAGAAGAAAGAAAGGGTTGAAAAGAAGGGAGAAATTTATTCGAATATCCCAGTTACTAAGGAAAGGTTTGCTAGTGAAATTCTGGGTTGTGAGCCAAAAGGTGGGCGTTATGTTCTCTTCCTTTGGAAATTTTTCAGTCGATTTTTACCTGTTGTACTTATTATTACTTAGGGATATCCAGGCTCGAGTGTTGTTGACATTTTGTGTTGAAGTGTCTTCTATTCGCCTGTAATGGCTCGCGTTGAAATGTTTGTGTTAAGAGCTGATTCCATAACTGTGTTTGCGCATGACAGGAAGTTTGTACGTAGTCGTTTCTCTTAGGTTATATTTACACACTTGTACGTGTTTGTATATATAAATGAATGTGTTTATATGATAACTATTCGTTTACTGGGTTTGCTAATTGGGTAGGATATATGTCTGTGCGCGTTATAAAGTTCCGATGAGATCATCAATTTTTTAGACGGTTATTTTTTTCTTTTTGTTAATTTTAACTGCTTACAGTAACAGTCATACAGTTAGTGAAAGATGTGCTTCTGAAGTTAAACAAAGTACGAAGACAGAAAAATATTAGCAGCAAAGAAAACATTGCTGAAATGCTACGTAATATCTAATCTCTTATATTGAAGTAAATGGAGGCCATTTTCCTCACAGATGAAAAAGAGACTTGTGGCGGGAAAATGTCCCACCATTAACGCGATGGACAGAAGATATGAGCAACGAGGAAGCCTTAGGGAAAATAGGAATTATGAAGAAGTTTATACCTAAAATCAAAAAATCTCAGTTGAAATTTCTGGGACCGTACTGACTTGGAGTCTCGACTCGACTCACTGGCCTCCCTCTGTCTTTTCTACAAATATTTTCATGGTATCTGCTCTGACGAGTTATTTTCACTGGTGCCTTGACCGCATGAATTTAAGCGTGCTACTAGATTGGCATCTCGGTCCCACCATTTTACTGTCGAAACAGTTAAATTTAACCGCCTCTTCTTCTCTCGCACTTCCCGACAGTGGAACTCCCTTCCTCTTACTTGGTTCCCTCTAATCTTCAAAAATTTAAATGTAATGTCAATCGACATCTTCAGTTACCTTGAATCCCTTTCTTCTCCTTGTCCTCCACCGTTCTTGGTTTTATCCCTTCCCCAACAGCCCAGTCTTTTCCTTTCCTTACACTCTCTGTAGCCCCTTGCGTACTAGTGGCACTCTCGCCTTGCTTGGGGTGAAATGATAAAATATGATGAGGAAAGTGGGTTTGGAGAAATTGAGAGTCACGGGTCGCTGAGAAGTCAAGAACAGCAGGAAGAAAAAGAATCCAACATTTATAATAACGCTAATTCCATGCTAACTGTTCTGGCGGGCTATATTCCTTGGACCCACCTGCCCTGACCTTTGCAACTGGGACCCGCCATGCCACGTCGATAAGGGTGAATCGTCTTCATTCCCTTTCTATTCCATTAAGAAGTAAGTCCCACTCAGATAGTTTCTTATCAGAACTGCTGCTTTGTGGAACAGACTCCCGGCTGGATGTTTTCCCAAATCACTACACTCTTGACCTCGTCAAGACTAGGGTTATCTTTCCTGCATAGCACTATGAGCTTCACTTCTTCTCTTTTCTTACGCTCATACGACACTACACAGTAACCATCTACTTTGAGTGGCTTTTGGGCCTTATATTGGGCGAGTATTCACCCGATCTCTCCACTAAGACAGGATATGACAGAAGGTCAAGAATTGATCAGACCTCGCGACCACCGTCACGCTGGCATCGATATTCAAGTGCAAAGTCAATCGCCATCTTTCGTTTTTTTTTTAACCCTGTTGCTTTTTGTTCTTCCCTAAATCCTCCCCATTCTTAATCTTCTTATTCTCTTTCACTTTCACTCCCTGTGCCCCTCCCCCAACGTTCTAGCGGAACTATCGCATTACTTGGGGTGAAACGATGAAATAAATAAATAAATAAGAAAGAAAAGTGTCTAATTTCAATTTCGTTGAAAAAGGACACAGGAGTGTCTGAAAATTCCAATTTCAAACCTCTTTTCTCATCATCATTCTATTTGTTCCAAAAGCCTAATAATATACGATAAACATTATTATTTTTATTATCATTATTGTAGTTGTTGTTATTCTTTTATATCACGAATTTCTTTTCATCGGACCATTGTTTGGTGAAACAGACTTCCGGCAGGATGTTTTCCTAATCACTAAAATCTTGACCTCTTAAAGACTAGGGTTACCTTTCTTGCATAACACTGAGCTTCACTTCTCTTTTCTTACGCTCATACGACACTAGCCAGTAACCCTCTACTTTGACTGGCTCTTGGGCCTTATATTGGGCGCGTATTCACCCTATCTCCCCACTAAGACAGGATATGACACAAGGTCAAGAACTGCTCACTCCTCGCCGCCACTATCACGCTGGCATCTGTATGACACCGACCCAGCCACTCTTATTGCAATGAGGAAGGTGCTGCTGCTGGGTTGAAATCCCCAGGACTGGGCTTCCTGGGTATGAAGATAAACTACATAAGGCAGCAAGGCCTCTGCTCGGGAGATAAATAAAAATAAAAAGTAACATGCCTCCCTCCCGAGAAAAATTTCGTTGAAAAAGGACACAGGAGTGTCTGAAAATTCCGATTTTAAACCTCTTTTCTCATCATGCTTCTATTTGTTCCAAAGGTCTAATAATATACGATAAACATTATTAGTTTCATTATCATTATTATAGTTGCTGTTATCCTTTTATATCTCGAATTTCTTTTCATCGAACTGTTGATTGGTGGAACAGACTTCCGGCTGGATGTTTTTCCAATTACTAAAATCTTGACCTCTTCAAGTCAAGGGTTAACTGTTACCTTTCCTACATAACCTCATGAGCTGCACTACTGGTCTTTTCTTGCGCTTATACAACACCATATCGTAACCCTCTACATTGAGTGCCTCTTGGACCTTATACTGATTTTCTAAGCGTAACTTTGATGTGGCACAAGGTCGAACGTATGGGGCACCCAGTAAGGAACAGTAAAATCGACCTTGCTAACCGTACGCTCCTCTGTGGCTAAATCGGTAAAAGCAAGTCAGGCTATATGACGGTTCCGTTTAGGATACAGGTTCGATTCCTGTCGGAGGACGCATATTTTCTATGACAATTTCTCGGACATTCCGGCCGGTAAATGTTGTTAATACTGTTTATTATGAACAGAGCATTTACTTAAATATTTGTATCTATAAAAAGAATGTAAAAGCATAAAAATGTCTTAATATATATATATATATATATATATATATATATATATATATATATATATATATATATATATATATATATATATATGAGAAGAAGCTAGGTGTGTACGTTTTGATGCTAAATCAATTAATGGCTTGAAACGTCACCTACAGCAAGTAGTAGCCAGAGATAACACAGAAAATAGCTGACAAAACATTACTTACAGATAGGAAGTTGTGGAGAGCAATAATTTCCCACGTACTGAAGGGAGATGTTAGGCGAAGGTACCCTGCCGTTCAAACGAATAGACAATTACGTAAAACATAAACGACACGTAAGCACATGCACGAGAGTACATTGGTGTAATTGTTAACAAGCTTGGCTGTTTAGTGAGTTCGAACCTCACTGGGTGCTCAACACTTTCAGCCCAGTACTAAACATTCTCTAGGGCTAAGCGGGGCTAGGACGAGGCCCCATTTAGATATCTTGGAGTCTATTGTTATTAATATGCAACGTCCCGCCCTGTGTAGACAGAGGAAGATGAAATTCAGGTTGGTCCTATTCGGGGGAGATTACTACTTAACCTAGAGAATATTTAGTACTCATAAGGTTTTTTCCCCCCCTCTTCTTTTAATTTCCCCCCTTTTTTTACATGTTGGAAATCTATTGTTTTTAACATCGGTGGTTGACAATATTATTTTTAATCAACTTGTTTGTTTTATTTTGCGGACTATTATTTTTCTGAAGAAGTGTCGACCGAAAGGCGCCTTAAATCCCCGCCTTTTTTTCTTAAACAAGAAGATACTTTTGTATCTATTTTTACAATAAAAATGGGAAATATGATCCTTATATTTAAATCAATTTTAACTTGGTGTGCCAGTAAAAAGAACCTGTATAAATATATATATATATATATATATATATATATATATATATATATATATATAAAGAAATATAGTCTTAAAATGTGCTATATTTATGGGATAAAGTGCTCAATATCAGAGATAGAGCGTGTGTAAATATAAAAGTGAACATAGAAGTCAACACTTAGAGGCGACAGGCTGTTTCATGCTAGATGCCATCGTCAGGCCACTGACGATTGCATCTAGCATGAAACAGATAGTCACCTCTAAGTGTTAATTTCTATGTTCACTTTTATATTTATATATATATATATATATATATATATATATATATATATATATATATATATATATATATATGCAAAGCTCTTCAGTAAAATGAATGGAGCACTTTGGCTGATTGGCATTTGTTTACATACAGAAGTAGAGCTTTAATTATAATTATTTTAAAAAAAAATAATATGATTCCTTCGCTACATAAGAGTTCTCATGTTTCAAAAACGAGAGCCGAAACCGTCAATATGATTATTAAAATTAAATTGAATTAGGTATCAAGACGTGTCAAGACGTGTTTCATCATCAAGCAAAAATTATGGTATAACCAATCTTGAAATTTACGCATCTTTATAAGCATGTTCCTTTGCAAAATTAATTACCATGGAAACGGCTTGGGCGGCCATTTTGGTTAAGTGGTCTAACACTTCATTCTTATCCACATATCAGTCACCTTCGAAAAGGTCAAGCCCAGGTAGGGTAGGGTGTCTATTTCGAGGGTTTCGGCTCTCGTTTTTGAAACATGACAACTCTTATGTAGCGAGGGA
The DNA here is from genome assembly GCA_964036315.1 of Acanthosepion esculentum. NCBI lineage: Eukaryota > Metazoa > Mollusca > Cephalopoda > Sepiida > Sepiidae > Acanthosepion > Acanthosepion esculentum. The sequence continues at coordinate 102,858,307 of OZ038492.1, read as the reverse complement.
ATCATATACTTTTTTTAAATAATTATAAATATATATATATATATATATATGTGTGTGTGTGTGTGTGTGTGTGTGTGTGTGTGTGTGTGTGTGTGTATGTGTTTGGCTAATAGTTCCTCTTTAATGCACGTTCCCTTAAACAAGACTGACACGGCAGTTTGAACTCTTTTATTATATTTTTCTTGTATGCAAACAAGTCTTTTCTTTTCTGAACTTAATGAGTGTGTCAACTGCTTGTTGATTCTGAACGCTTTCAGTAAATCCAAGTGAAGCCCACACAATTGGCCAGTAGTGCTTCCCTCCTGCCTCAAAAGCGAGATCTGGCAAATCTGGTTGCATCGGGCTGTCAGATGCATGAACTGTCAAAGTCCACCTTGGTTACGCCAGGCCGACCGGCACTGCTCACTTCAACTGGTTTGGCCATTAAGATCATGTTGATCTTTGACTATTCCGCTGTTGGGGTCTTTGGGGTTGGCCGTGTCCAGTCTGGTCTCTCTTCCTTGACCTTACCGCCATGGGTGATCATACGGGATTTAGAACTCTTGATGGCTTTACAAGGAAGCCGTCTACCATAACAAGGAACGGCCAGATATATTTTACACTTGATGTCGGAGTAAACAGTTCGTTATCAAATGTACCATTTTGACTTATTATTACTTTAATGACAATAATAGAATTAAATATATTAATTAAATATATAATAATTTAATAAATAAGTAAAGAATAAAACTTTAAGTTAAATGCTATTCCGAGAAAAAAATGTTCTTGTCATTCATTCATTATGCCTCTTAATTCCTTGGGGAACACAGGGCCGGAACAACACCTCTCTAACGGACACGGTTCCGGGTTATCCTTGGCTCACGTCGTGCAGGCTGCCTTCCCGGGTGATTTTCATCAGCACGCGTCACATGTTCCACTTTGAAGGACTCTTCCTCGGTCATGTCACTGTTTGAAGATATCGTTGAGGTTTCTGAAATAAGCTAGTTTTTAAGTGAGTAGGTTGTTAGCATACTGCACAACCCCCAACCTGGAGGGCCAGGGTGTGTCTTTCGTCTGGCCCTATAGACCTGTTGAGCTTGGTTGGACCTGCTAAGGGCCGAAGCCGCAGCCTATATAGTTCTGGGAGTCATTGAAGCACGCAAGCCGTCCTACTGTGTCAAGGCGACACACCATCAGAACGGTGATTTCGGTGCCTCATTTTCCGTCCTCTCTTAAGGTTCTTCCCAAATACTTACATTTTTGTGCTTGCTTGATTTTGGCATCATGATTCATCATTATGTCTCTTCATTCCTTGGGGAACATAGGGCCAGAACAACATCTGCCCAACGGACACGGTTCCGGGCGATCCTCTTCAGCTCGGACCATGTTGTGCCGGCTGCCTACCCGGGGGATTTTCATCAGCACGCGTCACGGGCTCCACTTTAGAGGACTCTTCTTCGACCGGTTTGACGATATCATTGAGGTTTCCGTAACAAGCTAGTTTTTGTTGTCAGCCTACTACACAACCGCCAACCTGGAGGACTAGGGTGTGCCTTTCGTTTGGCTCCTACCGAACAGACCTGTTGAGCTTGGTTGGACCTGCTAAGGGCCGAAGCCTCCGCCTACATAGCTCTGGGGGTTGTTGAAGCACGCAAGGCGTCCTACCACGTCCTATCACGTTTATAGCCTCTTTTTACGAAAAAAGAAAATAGTGGGGGCGTCATATTTGATTGGTTGACCACCCCCTCTTTTCTTTTTTCGTAAAAAGAGGCTATATTTTGCTTTTAAATCTGATTAAATCGTTCATTCGCCAGTAATTTACAATCGCCTGATGAGATGCGTTGTATGCGCATCGAAACACGACTACAATTGTGTCGCGATTTTGATATGGTTTCCATGTAATATCCTACACTAAAGTATATATATATATATATATATATATATATATATATATATATATATATATATATATATATAGTGCTGTTCGATAAAAGTGACTCACCTGATTTTTTTTTACTAAATGTTCTCTTCTCCGATGAAACGAAAGTTGAGCTAAATTCAAAGGATAAGCGATCTAAAATCCGAAGAAGAAGCTTTGAAAGCTCTTTGAATTTAGCAGTAAGTACTGTCAAGCATCCGTTCAGTATAATGTTCTGGGGATGCTTTTCTTTTCATGGAACTGGTTTCTTAAAACCTATTGAAAAGACCCTCAGGAGCGAGCAGGACAAGAGAATTTTAGTGACTTGTCTGCTCCCTTCTGCTGAAAGGGTGAAAATGATACCTTTATTATTCTTTATTTATAGCTGTTCGGTTATGTTTTTATTGATTACTAGTTGCAGGAAATTTTTATGCGGGATAATGCGCCCTGACACAAATCAAAATTGATGAAGGAATACTTTGATGAGGAGCAGGTGAGTGTTATGACATGGCCGCCCCAATCTTCTGACCTCAATCCCATAGAAAACTTATGGAGCATTATAAAGTACAGGCTCTCGAGAAAGTAGTTGAGCAACAAAGAGGATTTGATTGTGAATTTCATATCCGAATGGAATTCAATGCTTGGAGATGAGATTTGCCAGAACCTAATCAAGTCAATGCCAAAAAGGGTTGAAAAGGTTATTCAAAATAAAGGAGGACCCATAGATTATTAAATATTTCGAACTATATTACCTATTATAAATAAATTATATCTCTATTATTCTTTATTTAAAGCTGTTCGGTTATGTTTCTATTGATTACTAGTTGCAGGAAATAAGTGTGTCACTTTTTTTGCACAGAGTTTTTCCCTAAATCTCATTTATATCCAAAATTATAATTATCAATAGAATACCTTAGGGTGAGTAAACTTTTTTTAGTAGGTGGTCGATAAGGGGTCTTTATATTAGTAAGATTAAAAATTAGTTTGATCCCCAAAAACAATAGGCGAAAAAAATTTTTAAGTAAAAGAAATCAGGTGAGTCATTTTTATCGAACAGCACTGTATATATAGGTTGGGCTATAAGTTTCCATACATAGGAAAATGCGAAATGTATTTTTTTTTGTAATGTTTCAGATACCCTAGAAGATGCGTTTGACGAACGAGCAATGAATTGAAATGATACGGATGATGCTGGGTCGGGAAGCAATCAGATGGCGGCACTGAACTTTAACACAAAACATGGAACTGTGGCAAAACTTACGAGTAAGTTTCAGAAAACTGGAAATGATGCAGATGAACCGGACGGCCCACCGATGAAGACACGACAGCTACGATGCTTACAGTAGTGTTAGCAGGTCGAGTATCAGGCGCATTTTAAATGCAGTCAAATGGCATCCATACAAATTGCATGTGGAACAGCATTTGAATGAAGATGGCACAGAGAGACGGATGGAATTCTCTGAATGGGTTTAACCAAAATGAACGAGGATGCAAACTTTTCAACTAAGATTTTGCTTACTGATTAAGCAAATCTTTACGTCGTTGGAGATGTTAATCGGCAAAACTTACGTTATTGGAGTAATGACAACAATAAAAGGCCGAGTCCGACAAAGATAAAAAGGTGCCGGTAAATTGATGGTGTGGGTCGGGATATAGGGTGACAGAATTATTGGACCAATTTTTGTCAGTGACAATCTTAATGCAAAAAAGGTATCTTAACATGTTGCAAGAGGAAATTCTCCCATCCCTGCTAAACGAGGAAGGTGACTACCCAGTTTAATTCCAGCAAGATGGAGCTCCACCTCATTATGGTTATCAAGTGTGTAGGTATTTGAATCAGCAGTTTTCAGATGCTTGAATTTAGCGGCGTGGTCCTGTTGAAAGGCCTCCAAGATCACCAGATCTCTCCCCACTTGATTTCTATATTTGGTGGCACTTGAAGGCCATGGTGTATCAGGTGAAGATACGAGAAGTAAACCATCTCATAAAACGTATCATCAACGCCATTACAAGCATAACTTCAACTGTGCTATTACGTGTTCATCCACAGAGGGGAACACGTATTAATATGTGTTTTCGAAACAATATTAATCATTATCTGTCTATATTTCTGAGATGAGGTATTATGTACACTATTTACATTATTCGGACTATTGTCCTCATCTTTGTCGCCATATTTATTACAACGTTTCGGCCGTTGTACGCTCCGTCCTTCTTCAGGTGGTTGGAATGTCGAACTGAACCATTTATTTCACTCACTGGAGTAGACTATTCTAGTTCCACGTGCCATGCTTAATGGATGTCAGTTATCAGTTATCTCCTGTTAATTTTCCTCTCCAAGTTCTCCACTGCCTTAATCAGGTATTGAACTCACACTCTTTGGTTCCTGTGACTGGAGAGAAAAAGGAGATCACCGCCCTCTGTGGGATCAGGTTGAGATCATAGACAAAGAACACCATTGAAAAATTCATAAACTTAAGAAATCAGCACATATGCTAGGCCACAAAAATCTCCAGAGCCGACCAGGTATAGATCTAGTTTATTGGATATAAATAAGTTTTATTAAACAATACCAACTGTTTATATTTCTGAGATGAGGTATTATGTACACTATTTAGATTATTCGCACTATTGTCCTCATCTTTGTCGCCATATTTATTACAATACTAGGCCTAAAAAATCTTCTGAGCCGAACAAGCATAGAAATGAATACAATATGGGAACCAGTAATAAGGAGTGCCAGAAAAAATCGATAATAACAAAAACATTGCAATATGAGCACTGATAAAAAACGGTTGCTGATGACATTAGGTTTATAATACCCAGAAATTCATACACAGATGTCCGCAAGGACACATCGCACAATGGATAAAGGCGTTAGTTAGATCCAGTGACTGGACCCAAAGAGTGTGAGTTCAATAGCCAGTTAAGGCAGTGGAAAACTTGGAGAGGGGAATTAACAGGAGATAACTGATAACTGACATCCATTAAACATGACACGTGGAACTAAAACAGTGAGCGAAATAAAGGGTTCAATTCGACATTCCAACCACATGAAGAAGCCGAAATGTAATAAATATGGCGACAAAGATGAGGACAATAATCCGAATAATGTAAATAGTGTGAATAATAATCATATAGAGCACATTATATAAATAAAAACGGTTAGTTTGGTTTGGTTTGGTTTGTTTTAGGGCATATCAACCTCACTGGGTTATTTAATGCCGACAAGATTTTTATTGCTAGTAATATTTTTTTTCAAAAATATTTCTGGTAATATTTTCCAAAATGTATTGCTGGTAATAATTTTTCCTTCAAAAACTTATTGCTGGTATTAAAATCTGCTTTACACGTTTTGACTCCAGATTGGGGGCTAACTATTTGCCCATACCTGGGATCATAACAGATGCTATGCCCCCCCCCCGGCACGCCCGTTCAGGGTAGACCTGGGAACAACAGCAATTAAGAGGTGGTTTCACGTTCCTCAAAACCACCTCATCAGAGGCCTTGCTATTGGATGTAGTTTATCGTCATACCCAGGACGCGGATGTAGTTTATCGTCATACCCAGGACGGAAAAACGGCTGTCCAACATAAATTTTTTTTCTATGAATGGAAATTTATGGCCCACCCTGTATATATAAGAATCAATGTGAAAAGTTTTTCACTTAACTCATGTTTACTTTCAAGCTTCGTTCTCAGATGTAAGAACAGTTAGACTAAGTTAGAGCAGCCTAACTCAGTTCTGACGAGGGCTTACGTCTAAGCACGAAACTTCGAAGTAAACAAGAGATAATTGAAAAAACTTTTCATATTAATCCTTCTACTCTTGCTCTCAATCTTTGATATTGAGCACTCTACCACAAAGCCTGCTTGCCTTAAATGCACCCTTATCAGCAAACTACTGAAGAATCAGCAATTTTGGCTTCAAAAACAAATATACATATATATATATATAGTTGTATATTTAGGCAGCAATCCTTCGTTTATGCATGTTTCATTAAAAATGATAGACAAGGTTCTACGGTTAAGCTTTTTATTTAATTTTTCTTGTGTTCTAACAAGAGCTTTCTTTTCTGGACAAAGAGTATGTGAAAACTGTCCAAATGTTTTATAGTTCTGAGCGCTTAATTGAGTGTGTGCATTATGTGTATGTCTTAGTGTGTAGTAGGGATGTTTTTAATTTCCGAATACGGTTAGCACATTTTGGCTTTGTTCGTAGTTAATATTGTTAAGAGTTGGCTTTTTCTTTTTTATTTGCCTGACGATTGCACTAGCATGAAACAGACTGTCGCCTCTAAGTGCTGACTTCCATGTCCACTTTTCAGCTATACCTTTAGCCATTATCAAGGATGATTCGATTTTTCAGCTTAATTGAGTGTGTGCCTTATGTGTATGTCTTAGTGTGTGGTTGGGATGTTTTTAATTTTCGAATACGGTTAGCACATTTTGGCTTTGTTCATAGTTAATATTGTTAAGAGTTGGCTTTTTGTTTTTTATTATTAAAGCCTCCATTATTTTTAATCTTTTTTTACATCTGGATGCAGTTAATATATTTGTGTTCTCTACTAGTATGTTTCTAATGGTAAGTTTGTGTGTGTGTTTAAATGGGTTCTAATGGAGCTATTATAAGATAGGTGTAACGTAAGGCGTCTGAATAAACATGTTGTTGCGTAAACGATGTAATTATTTATGAGTTCGGGTTGATCAAGAAAACAGTTCCTTAAGGAGCATTTGAACTCATATATATATATATATATATATATATATATATATAGTCTTAAAGTGTGCTATATTTATGGGATAAAGTGCTCAATATCAGAGATAGAGCGCGTGTAAATATAAAAAAGTGGACATGGAAGTCAGCACTTAGAGGCGACAGTCTGTTTCATGCTAGTGCAATCGTCAGTTGCCTGACGATTGCACTAGCATGAAACAGACTGTCGCCTCTAAGTGCTGACTTCCATGTCCACTTTTTATACATATATATATATATATATATATATATTAAGACATTTTTATGTTTATACATTCTTTTTATAGATACAAATATTTAAGTAAATGCTCTGTTTTATAATATATTACAGTATTAAACAACATTTAGCGGCCTGAATGTCCGAGAAATTTTCATAGAAAAATTTCGTCCTCCGACAGGAATCGAAAGTCGATTTTTTTACTGTGTGTTCACTATCGTTATTATTTACTTTGGGGAGAAATAGTCTAATTTGGTGGGCTATACGGTCTCTATATATAAACAGACAAAATGTCGGTAGCTACTAGAAGAATTTAGAAAGGCATACAAAATATACAGCCGAAACAAAAATAATAACATAATCTGCAATAATAAATTACATGAAAACAGATGCATAATACTACCGACCAACTTTGTCACGTCCACTATCCAGAATAACCTATCCCATCTAAATAATCTTGAAATAGTCACAAACACTTCCAAAACCATTATGGATATACTCAGATTCTCAAACACCCATAAAGCAGGCATACATAAAATATGTTGTCAAAACTGTTCCTCACAATACCTTGGAAAAACATGCAAAATTTAAATAAAGGCATCTATGAGCACAAAAGAGATCTCTTAAATAACAAATTAACAAATGCACTAGTCATACATAGAAATAAATTCAACCAGAATTTTGATTTTATAAATGCTGCAATCATAAAAAAGGAAATAATTCACTTAGAAGGAAAATCCTCGAGAATGCCGCCATTGAATATTATCCAAATATTAATCTACGCCCAGGTTTTTTCCCATTGTCACCTTTCCCTACAGAATCACTACTCTCCCAAGCCAATGTACACAACAAATATATGAAGAAATCAAAAGAAAATGCTAGAATTCGACAACTTAACAATACAAACAATATTTCTACACGTGAAAATATTCTCTTCAAATCTAAAGCAATTGACGTAATTTTTCAGTTGACCATATAAATATAAATAATAGCCTTTCTATATATATATATGTATATATATATATATATATATGTGTGTGTGTGTGTGTGTGTGTGTGTCTGTGTGTGTGTCTGTGTGTTTGTGTGTATGTGTGAAACAGAGAGAGAGAGCGTTGAGTTGGCTAACTGGATAACTAACTTGAACTTTTTTCAGTTTATTTAATAATGTCTCTCTCTCTCTCTTTCTCTCTCTCTCTCTCTATCTCTCTCTCTCTCTCTCTATCTATATATATATATATATATATATATATATATATATATATATATATATATATATATTCACCAGTTCACCCTGACAATCCTTTTAGGTGAAACCTAGGTAGGTTTACCTGGCTCTTTAGGTTTATATTAGGTTTGCTCTACTTCGTGTATTGAGCACTTTACGTAGTTGTTTTTATTCGTTTTGGAGGTTTTTTTCTTTGGATTCTGAGCTTGAATTCTGGACGATTGTTTTCGCTTCAATTTCATGTTCTTAGTTCTTTCTTCTTTTTATCCCTTATTTTTCCTTGGGCACTGATTTGTTCAATTACAAGCCGAAAAACCTAAGGTTTTTCCAAGCGAGTACCACTATATATATATATATATATATATATATATATATATATATATATATATATATATATATATATATGTATACATATAATAAAGACTGTGTTTTACAGACAACGGAAAAACAAGAAAAACTATCGATCCGTGTATTTCTGTATGATAACCCTTATGACAAGCAGTCTTTGTCATTAAAGTGCTCAATGTCAAGAAATAAAGCATTAATAGGAAGAAATAAAATTAATAGCAAATGTCCAACTTTCCGTACTCGTAGTTTCACGGAATATGAATCTAACCGTCAGGAGTTTGATAGTAAAATTTTATTTGTATATATCTACACCCTTGTGCAAAGTAATTGAAACAAAACGAATAATTCCGTTATTGTTTATTTTTTCGTATTTTTCCAATGAAATATGACCCCGTGCACATGTTACTACTTCGTATGTACATTCCACGAAGTCGTTTCTTGCAGATTGACCACAGATTCTCGATTGGATTTAACTCAGGAGAGTTTCCAAGCCAGTCGATAGTATTTTGACTTGATTACTGATAAGTCTTGTTAGTGTGTTCGTGCATAGTTACAATGTTCGTACACATTTGGGAGTAATGTCCATCGCAGACAATGGTCGTGGGACAACTAATCGACAGTCGAGACAATAGTGTCTAGGCGTGATGAAAATCTAATGCAATCACGGATGACGAAAAATTTTTCAAGGCCAAACAAATTTCATCATACACCCCAAAAATAGATGCATATTACTGCACACCACTGCAAATGACCTAATCTGAGGAAAAAAAATAGAAAATGATTACACCCTGTCACTCCAGTGGGTCTAAAACTGACTGTATGGTGAAAGAAAGGACTCTAAAGCGGTTGTTTCAATTAATTCGCCCAATGGTGTATATAATTTCTTCTTGTATAAATCTACTACAAAATAAGGCTTCCTGTGAATTTTAGAAGGTGCTCAATACAATATTCTCAAATATTTTCCTCAAATATTAACCTAACGCGATTTGAACCCTAGGCTTGACATTACAAAGTAAAAAATTATGCGGAGTTGCTGAAAAATTGACAGCTTGAGCCACTTCACAAAATCTGGCCAAACGAACTCGCATCATAAATTTTGTGGAAAAGGCTTCTTGGTCGGGCCGAGAACTTTTCCTTGCCTCGTCATATATAAGTAATGGCAAAATAATAATTATATATGTCTATGTGTGCGTGTGAGTTTGTATGTATTAAAGCGATAATTTAGCAGTAAGTCAAGAAGGGAAATCCTCTTGATTATCCACTGTTGTCGATTTTTCCACATAAGTATAGGGAATTGCATTAAAATGTCAGGGTAATACAACAGTATACGCATTGCTCCGTTGTCATGGTTTTTGATGACGCACGAGCCGTTCCACCAATCACAGCTAAGCAAATTCAAATTTCTCTCCAACATTATTTCTTTCCATGTCCAAATCTTTCCTAATTATTTTATCTGTAAACTTAATTCGCATTTTTCTTTTTTGGCTTACTGTTCAATTTATCTTATTTATCTCTGTATCATTAATTCAACGCAGAGCTGCAGTTTACATGATTATTATTACTACTAAAAGTAGCAGTGGTAGTATTAGTTCTCGCTACCTTTGGTCCGGCTTTCGTTATTCTATTTATGGATGGTAATACACCTTTCAAGCAACCTTTCTTTCCAATCTGACTTTTGATGTCTCTTTTTACATCACACTGTTTTATTTTCTTTTTCCTTCTCTTTTTCCTTTTCTTTTTCCTTTTCTTTTCCTCCTTTGTTTTCTTTTTCCTTTTCTTTTTTCTCCTTTGTTTTCTTTTCCTTTTCTTTTTCTTCCTCTTTCTTTTTCCTTTTGCTTTTCTTTTTCTTTTTCTCTTTCTTTTTCCTTTTCTTTTTCCTCCTTTGTTTTCTTTTCTTTTTCTTCTTCTTTTTCTTTTTCTTCTTCATTTTCTTTTTCCTCTTTTGTTTTCTTTTCCTATTTCCTTTTCTTTTTCTTTTTCTTTTTCTTCCTTTGTTTTCTTTTCTTTTTCCTTTTCCTTTTCTTTTTCCGCCTTTGTTTTTTCATTCTTTTTCCTTTTTTTTCTTCTTTTTCCTCCTTTGTTTTCTTTTCCTATTTCCTTTTTTCTTTTTCCGTTTCTTTTTACTTCTTTGTTTTATTTTGTCTTTGTATCGTTTTTTTCCCTTTCTCTTTCATTCTTTCAAAATCTTCCTTGTTTTTATTTTGCCTTTTCTTTTTATTCCCTTCATATTTGCTTCCTCTGTTTCTCTTTGTACAGTTCTTTCCTTTGTCATTTCTTCGTTTACTTTTACTTCGTTGTATTTATGCATTTTATTCCTCCATAATTCTATTTAAAAAAAATCCTTTTTCTCTTTCACTGTTTTCGTCTCTCTCCTCTTTTCTTTACATGTCTATTTACAGCCATTATTTTTTCCCAGTTTCAACTTCTTTACCTTCCTTTTTTCTTTCTTCCTGATTCTTTCTTTATGTCTACTTTTTCCTTTTCCCTTCCTCCTTTTCCACCGTTCTTTTCTCTATCCATCAAGCAATGAATTCCCTGGGGACTACTCAGTCCTTGTTCCGAATCAATATCATTTCTGCCTCTTAGGTGGGGGAAGTAAGCAATGCAACTAGCAAGCAGTTGGGTGAGATGCTAATCGACAATGTACAGTAGCAGCAGGCCATAGTCCCCACCTTGACACATCGAAACAGACTCCATTTTATTCCGATCAGCGCCTACCGTTAACACAAAACGCTGTTCCCTTCTATTTTTACTTTCACTTTCACTTTCACTTTCGTATTGTAAGTTTCCTTTTTCTCCGGGATTTTTTTTGAAAGCAAGCATTTTATTTCCACTTCCTTTTTATCCCTAAATCCACACGCTTATTTTACCTGCAAGTATAATTACTGCACCTGGCTCTTTGTTTCATAATAATATTTTGATTTTTACATTAATTTTGGTAATGCATCCACTTATGTCAACCAATCAAAAAAAAAAAGAAAAGAAAGAACGAAACAAAGAAATTGAAAGAGACACGCACTTATTTACTGTAATCTATACAAGATTGTTGCTGAAAAGTTCACGGCCAAATTCCCCAAATCGGCCCGAATGTCCAAACGTTAATTTTTGCACAATAATTAAAGGCATTGTTTTTTATCAGATGCGAAGGCTTAAGGGAATGTTTCTGTGCAGGTTTTCGGAATCGATCTTCAGCGATTGGCTTAAATGTGTTAGGTCTATACCATAGCCTGTCTGATCTTCTTCTTCTCTATACCGTGTCCCTTCAGGGTGTTGGCGATCATGGCTCTATACAGTTTCCTACCCTTTGTAGCTCTTATTAGATTTTCTGTTTGTTACCGCCCCTAAACAATACATCCATTACTCAATCTCACTAAGTTCTTCGTTGATTTTCTCTGTCCCTCTCGCCTTCAATCTTTCCTGTGAGTATCAAATTTTCCAAGCCCTCTTTCCACATTATGTGCCCTAGAAATTTCGAATTTCGTTAAGTATAAGTGTCCTTTTTGTTTCCATTTTCTCTAAAGCTTCATCTTTACTCAGATGTTCAGTCGATTGGTTTGGTTTGGTTTGGTTTGTTTTACGGTATATCAACCTCAATGGATTATTTAATACCGACAAGATTTTTATTGCTGCTAATATTTTTTTGTTTTCAAACATCTACTTCTGGTAATATTTTTCTTCAAAAATGTATTGGTGATAATATCTTTTTTTTTTCAAAAATGTATTGCTGGTAATAATTTTTTACAAAGTATTTCTGGTATTAAAACATTTTTTCACTTTCATAGTGTTTTGATCCCAGGTTAACTATTTGCCCATAGCTGGGACCCTAACAAGTGCTACTACCCCGGGTCAGAGTGAACCTACGAACATCAGCAATTAAGAGGTGGTTCTACGCACCTCAAAACCTCCCAATCAGAAGCCATGCTGCCGGATGTAGTTTATCGTCATACCCAGGACGGAAATTATAAAAGGGCGCCACTCAACATACACATTGTGTATGTAATAAAATTTTGTAAAATAAAAAAATAAAATTTTAAAGGTGCATTAACATAGAAATCACTCGATGAACGTTATGATTCTTGTTTATAAAATTATAAGCTGTATAAGGTCTTTCGCAAGTACTTTCAACTGTACATTCAGTCATCCTCAGGCATGGAAATTATTTTGTTTTTAGTAAAATTCAGGTAGCATCCGAGACGAAAAAATTAAATGCAAATCGAAATATGTTTGTTTATAATTTGTTTTTGGTAAATAATTTCCATAGTAGACAGGTATACTCCAATACGAATGGCCAGCTATACGATATATATATATATATATATATATATATATATATATATATATATATATATATATATATATATATATATATATATATATATATATAATTATTTATTTAAATATTATAACATAAATATGTTATAAAATCAATACAAAAATAGCCATTTTGTTTCAACACTTCCGGTGTCTTATCAAGTGATGATGTTGAATGTAGAATAAATGGTTTTAAAAGTTTCAAATTAATTAACGATCCTTCGCTAGGGGTAAACGCTGTTACATAAGCTAGAATGACCAATCAAAATACAAATATATGGAAATTCAAAAAATTTGACAACGAAGCAAGGTTATCATAGATATTAAAAGATTTATAAAATTTGAAATTAAAATTAAAAGTAAAAAATTACCTATTTAGAAACCTAAATCTAATCTCTATTAAGTTTAAAATTGTAGAATTACTGAGGAGAAAATAAAAAATACATATGTTATTTAATTTATTTTTTTCATTGAAATTACGTTAAAAAGGATGTTGATAGCTCCAGACAATAATTTATACATTTTACAGTTTACTTCAACTGTGATGACCACCTCTCACGTAAAACAATTCAAACACACTCAGGTTATAATACATAAGCGCCCAGACATATTTAGATATATATACGCACAAAAAAGGTGACGAGACACGACCCTTGATAAAAAAAAAAACGAACACACATACACACACACAAACACACACACACAAACACACACACACAAACACACACACACAACCAAACGTGCATGCACTTTCCTTACACATAGACATCGATAAACACAGGCACATACATCCACATGCACATTGACCTAGACAATCAGACGCAATAGCCAAAACATATTCGGGGCTTAATATGTTATTAAATGAATTCTAACTTGAAATATAACTAATCTGGGCAAATATATATATAGATAAAATTAGTAAAAAAAAATACATATGTAAATATATATATATATATGTGTGTGTGTGTGTGTGTACGTATACATGCACACACATACACACAGGGTTATTCAAAACAAAAGTGAGGCTTTTGCAAATTTAATAAAAATAAAGACTAAGAGACTAAGACGGATTCAGGATATTACTGGATAAGGAAAGTTTGAAAGTTATCAAAGCAATTTTTTTTCAGTCATGTTTAAATGATTATTCTTGCTGTTTTCTTTTTTTCGATTTTGTATAAATTTAAATTGTTATAACTTCTTCATCGTCTGTGACCTCCAGAAGATGAAATGCAAGTTTAATCTGCCGGGTCATATAAAAGAAAGAGTGCTTATTCCACCTATGCCTGCTACTTTTGAAGATTTGAGACATCAAATTGTTGAAACTGTGAAGTCCATATCCACAAATCAAATGATTCACATGTGGCAAGAATTGCAATACCGTTTCGATGTTTGCCATGGCGCTCATGTTGAGTGCATACGAGTTGGACAACCTTAAAATAATATACTTTGAACTTTTTTCCTATCCAGTAATGTGTTGAATGTGTTTCTGCTTCTTAGCGTTTGTTTTTTAAATTTTCGAAATCTGGACTTTCTTTTCTTAAATGTCCTTGGAAACCGCATGGACCCCCCCCCTTCAGTCGCTATACGGGACAAATAACCAGAAACGTTGTGTGACAATCTGACTAAGAGAAGGGAAACTCTGAATTCCAAAACCTGGAGGAGACACTGAGAAAGTATTCCAATATTTTTTCCCAAGAACGCATGCCAATTCGTAGATAATAAAAAAAAATGTACGAGGGGAATAATAATCGTCTATGTCCTGAAGAGAGATCGTATTCAGTTTTTGGCCCATTCATTTGGCGCTACATATTCAGCAACCGTTGTAGCAGGATCGTCGTGCGAGTCTGCCAGATCAGACCACATGTACATAATTTCCCACCCCCGAAACCTAGCTTCCCCGTGTCTTTTCATGGTAATTGTTCTGATGAGCTTTCCTCTTGTGTGCCCTGGCTTTATGAATTTAAGCACTCTACTGGATTGGCGGCTAGGTCTCATGATCTTCCAGCTGATTTTTTTTTCTTTTTTTAAGCATATCACCCCAAGCAAGGAGTGTCACTAACACGCAAGGAGTTACAGAGAGTGAGAACAAGAGTAAAGAGGAGTGTTTGAGAAAAGGATAAAGAGAAGGACAGGGATCAAGTTCAAAACATCAGAAGATGTCGATTGACATTACATCTGAATATTTGAAGATTATAGCTATCAGGGAAGCAAGTAAGAGGAAGGGAGTTCCACTGGTGGGAAGTGTGAAATAAGAAACTGTTAGAGTTGAAGAGGCGGCTACATTTAACCGTTTCGACAGTGAAAAGATGGGACCGAAATGCCACCCTAGTCGCACGCTTAAATTCATGCAGTTCGTGTACCAGTGAAAGTAGCTCCTCAGTGCAGTTGCCATGAAAATATTTGTAGAAAAGACAGTGGGAAGCCACAGCACGTCTGTGAGAAAGTGTCTGTTGACGAGATGCCGGATCAGGACCGATCACATTGCATATCTGTCACTTGATTTTGTCGAGGACCTCGAGATGAACAGCGGGGGCACCAGACCATATATGGCAGCAGTATTCAATGCAAGGACGAATGGTTGATTTGTAGATTTGAAGGATGGACTCAGACGAAAAAAACCTTCTGGTAGTTGTTCCACCTCACTATATTGAATCAATAGCTTCATCTACTGCAAGGAAAGTTGGTTCTGTGTCGCGCCAGAAGGTTTTTTCTCGCCTGAGTCGATCCTTCAAATCTACAAATTGTTAGATGCTATGTTGACAGTTTCTTCCATCGCACTTCTCACCTGTGGAACTCTCTTCCTGATTCTTGCTTCCCAGGCAATTTTGATCTTTAAATATTTAAATGCAAGGTCAATCGTTATCTTCTGTCTTCTTAATTGGTGTTCTTTTATTTTCTCCTCTGCTTAATAATGTTGTTCATTTTTTCTTTTATTGTTTCTCTCCTTAATAGTATATTTTTCTCATATTCTCTAGTACTCAGTAACCACATTTGCGTCTTAGTGGCTTTATTGCCATGCTTGGGATGAAATGATTAAAAAATAAATTGGGCTGCATATAAAAAGACTTCGCTAAAAAATTTTGAACTTCTTCTCATTAGGTTATGTTGATTGATTGATTGATTCGTTTTTACGGCTTATCAACCCTTTACATGTTATTTAAAGACAGAAGATATTTTTAGATTGTAAGAAAATTTTTAAGATAATTATAGTTTAATGTTACAATCTTACTAATTAATCCATAGATTGGGGAGAAGGGTAATGGCGCATATGTGAATATAACGAACCCAATGAGAACTGAAACTCGGCTCTCCAATTAGCAATTCCGTGTCTTTATCCATTACACCAACCACACATGCAAGCTTACAGCACCTAGTATTCCCAATCGGTCACCCATCTAGGTACTGACCAGGCTCGATATTGCTTAACTTCCGGTGATTGCTCGGGAACCCGTGTTACAACGTGATGTGGACGTAAGCCATCACAATTGCCTCGGCTTATTTTAAAAAGTAACTCCAATGTTACAAACAGTAAAATTCAAATATGAGTGGCGCTGGTCTTTTAAAAATATTTCCCTCAATCAAGATCAGGTACCCCTGGTATTCTGTCGTAGTCAGGCAGTCCGCTGTCTGGATCGCGAATGTCAGGTTCTCTGTCTTCAGGCAGAGTGCGACTCAGTCGACTCAGACGACTCGGCCGAGAAAAATAGACAATGCTAAAGAGCTCGATCCCACGGTTGCGTGAGTTAGGTAAATTTTAACCTTTGGCCTGAGCCTACCTGCACAAGTTCCCTACAATAAACTCGACCTTGTGCTATATATATCGTCTCAGTGGTGAGTCTGGGTGAATACCAGCCCTGATATTCAGTCCTGTCATTCTTCTTTCATCTGTCCTGTCTCTTCAGGACGTGAACGATCACTGCCCGCCACAACTTCCTGTCTGTTGTAGTTAGTTATATTTGTTTATTGCTATCTCTCCTATTTCCCGATCTGTCATCCACTCAGTTAAGCTCGTCAGATAGTGGACCGCTACCTAACACTGTCCCACTAGCCTTCAATCTGTCTTGAGAGTATCAAATTCTTCGAACCTTCCTTCCTCATTATGTGAACCGAAAATTTTTAGTTTCTGATTCTGAATATAAACTGTTCTTTTCGTTTTAATTTTCTTCCAGATATCCTCATTGCCTATATGCTTTGCCTATGGTATTCTCAGCATCCTACTGCAGAACATCTCAGTTGCTTCAAGTCACTTTTTCATCTAAGAGGAAATTGTACAGCATCCACTGCCACAGAGGAGGACCGATATTAAATAGTAGTTCAGTACTCTTTTCTCTCTTTCTAACGAAATTTTCCTGTTTCTCTGTTTAGCTTTTGGAAGGCATGTTCTACTATTCCAATGCATGTTCGGCTTTCGATGTTACATTTTCCGACTGGCTCATTACTTGTCTATATTTCTGAGATGGGGTATTATGTACACTATTTACATTATTCGGACTATTGTTCTCATCTTTGTCGCCATATTTATTACAACTTTTCGGCCGTTGTACAACAAAAACAAAAATTGCAATATGAGCTCTGCTGAAGACATTACGTTTATAATACCCAGAAATTCACACACAGATGTCCTCAAGGCACATGGCACAGTGGATAAAAGCGTTGGTTAGATCCAGTGACAGGACCCAAAGAGTGTGAGCTCAATACTCGATTAAGGCAGTGGAGAACTTGGAGAGGGGAATTAACAGGAGATAACTGATAAATGACATCCATTAGGCATGGCACGTGGAACTAGAACAGTCTACGCCAGTGAGCGCACTAAAGCGTTCAGTTCGACATTCCAACCACCTGAAGAAGGCCAAAACGTTGTGATAAATATGGCGAAAAGGTGAGGACAATAGTCCGAAGAATGTAAATAGACTCATTACTATCCTTACTATAGTCTTACTTTAGGCAACCTATACCATGAAAGAAAGGTTACAGAATTATATCAACTAATATTGTTGATTCGATATATATATATATTTATTTATAAGTTAAGAATGCAAAAATAATTTGGTGAGTTTATAATCACAGATTTTCGAACTTGCTTGATTTAATTTCCCTTTTTTTCTTTTTCGTCTTAGGTGGAGGCATGAACCCGACGATACACTGCAAGCAGGAAAATTCTGAATCCTTCGAAATGATATAAACAACACAAGGAAGGAAAGATCAGGAAAATACAATTTTTATTTATCAAGACCCTCTTCCGAGATGGAAAAAGGACGCAAAAAAGATCTTTAAGACTTTCTCTCCAGATGTAAAGGTGAAGGAAGAAGTAAACTATTTTCAAAAAGTCTTCCTCGATACAATAAATTGCTTAATCTATTTCTTGACAATTGGTGAATTTTGTCCATGGTTGAGTAGGTAGATACTATTTTAAATAGTTCATCACTTTATGTATAGTCATAATGGATGCTGTTGCATTTTTATTTACATGCCATAGAACTGTTACTCTAGTTTTTAATTTTTACAATTCTTTGACTGATAGTAAAGAGTAGTAATCCAATTATTTAACACTCTTTTTGTACCAACAATGTTTATGATTTGAGTTTTAGAGAAAATAAGTTTTTAGTTCTTCTAAATGCTTTCACTCTCAGCATATAACTTGGTTGTACATTATTGTAGTTTTCCCTTTTCTAAAATATCAATTGTTGGAATGGATCTCATAAGACAGGATTTAAAATCTTGCAGAGAAGTTGTAGAAAGAAAATAACTATTATTTTGAAAACACTTAATATTACTAGACTGTTTAAAATGGTGCTTTGTAAACAGCATTTGTTAACATAGGTTAATCAAGATCTTGTAGATCTTTGTTTTGAAAACATCTACATCAAAATACTTCAATAGTATTTCTACAAAAATGACTTTTTTTCTTTAAACAAAGTTGCTATTTTCTAATGAGCCTGCTTTTATATATATATATATATATATAGCTTACGCTAGTTCCCCCTCCCCAAAGGTTTGTGTTAAACAGTAAAGCAACTTGCATAAGATGTTTTTGTTGGTGTTTTTTGTTTGGTAATCATGTAATATGAAAGCAGATAGACATGTTAGTTTTCATATCTTGTTTTGCTGTTGTCTTTATTCAGTTTATCATTAACTTAAAAGTACTTATGAAATGACATTTTTAAAAAAATTCACGGTTTAATGTTGTGTAGAAACTTTAGTTTATTGATCAGTTCTATTTGTTTGCAAACAATTTGATTATAATATTTATAGTTTCAAGTGGACAATTTCTATCAGCAGTAAGCTTGAATTTTATTTCTTGGATAAAATTCAAATTCTGTTGACTTGTGAATAAAATAAGACTTTGTGGTAATTTTTGCCTGCATTAACTTTGAAGTCAGTATTTTATGACAGTTTTAGCAAATAAAGTAAATCCACTTTGAATTAAGTAATCTGAATAATTGGAGTAAAAGAATTATCCATAGGTTTATATTTACAATGTAAATAAAAACTCATTTTTGTAAATAAACAATTTAATAAATAAATATTTGATATTTTTGTTGCAAATTCTCAAGAACAAAAAAAAATGCATGATTTCATTTTCCATCATGTGTTTAGGTTTTATTCCAATTCTAATCATAACTTTTTAAAACAATAAACATTGACGAAGACTGAAGGTAGGTAAAAAAGAAGCGGTATCATGTGAAAAACCCGCCTTTTCACATTACGTCTTATTGCTGGCATGTTTATCTGTTTACCACATATTCTTCTCTTAGATTTCTAGAATGCGCAGACCGATAGACGTAATACACATATATAAATTAAAGGAAGTCGAGAGACAGTTGATAAATATGAACACGCTTTCTGAATACAAATCATATTTGCAACATGAAACAGAATGGTTCTTGGTTAAGCTTGCCTTGGTTTAGAGCTAATGCAGTGGTCCCCAACCGATTCTGGGCCATGCCCCATTTTGGTGTTTCTAAAATTCTGGTCCAACCATTGTAATATTTAATTCTTACATATTCAAAATTTTACTGCAATTCACATGAAGGAAGCTTAAAGGGCCATTAAATTGGTCTCTAAACAAACCTCCAAAGACCATGGCGTCCATGAAAGAGAAAAATTTAAAAAAACTAAAAGACAATTATAGTTTCAAAACATATAATAGAGAACTGAAAGGCAGAAATATAAAATATTTGAATGAAAGCTTATTCTGTAATATACTTTGATCATTTTAATCATGAAATAAAAATGCAAAATGAAATTTGAGCTCACTAGAAAACAATTCACTGTTAATAACTCATTCTCGAATTGGCCCCTTATTCTGTTGGTATAGTAAGCCGAAGGGTGCACATCCAAAATATTACCATGCTCCACGTATTCACCCCACGTTGGGAACCATTGGTTTAGAAAAAGTTCGTTGGATTTTTTGAGGAAGGATTGATAACTAACCTTATCTTTTTCTTTTTGTATTGAAGCAGTTTATTGCACATTCCTCAAACATCCCAATGCACTTTAATTGCACTGAATTTGTCTCTCATTCTGACCTGATGATGTCTTCCAGAAAGAGGTGAAATAATAATGCAAAATGAAATTTGATCTCACGTTGCTATAGTAAGTCGAAGGGTGCACATCCTACGCATGACCCACCAAAATATTACTATGTCCCCACCGATGGGGCATGCGCCCCACGTTGGGATCATTGGTTTGGTGTATTAAAGCGTTGTTCCGTAATAAATGTGAATTCGATTTCTGAGTCGGGTAGTACGGTTTTAGAATTAGAGGAAACCAGCTGAACAATAACTATGATATACTAAAAAGAACTTTCTACCCAAGAAGATTAGATAAAGGGTTCAGTTCCCTGAATACTACCCAGATCGACAGACACCTGAAGAAGGCCACCAGCAAAACGACCGAAACATTGTAATAATAACAAAATAAGAATATTAATCTGACCGTAAAATATGTCATTTGTGTTTTAAAGAAAAGTACGTGTGAAAACGAATAAAAGCATTTGGTTTTTGAATAAAATTGCATATATTTTGAATAAAGATCCATTTGTTTTAAATATATTATTATTATTATTATTATTTGTGTGTGTCATGTTTCCTGCTTCGTATCCTTTACAGCCATGTCCCTGTCCTTAGGCCCTATAGGAGAACTGTCATTTAATTGATAGCATTTTTCTAAGTATATGGGATGTTCCTAGTGGGGCGATCTTCTGGGTAACTTGTATATTGATGTAACCTGGGACACTGTTAGTAAAATTGTCCATTCCTTTTCTCATGAGACCCAGAGCTCTGATTAGTATTGGTACAGTTTCAGTCTTCATTCCCCACATCCTGTTAATCTCGATCTCGAGGTACTTGTATGTGGACAATTTCTCAATAATTTTCATGCAGGTGTTTCTTTCAGATGGTATTGCTATGTCAATAAGCGAACACTTCCTGAATTTTTCTGTTTTTTATAATAATATCAGGTCTGTTTGCTTTTATTTCTCTGTCAGTTTGAATTGTCATGTCCCTGAGGATAGTTACATCGTTATTTTGGGTAACTGTGTCCGGTTGGTGTTCATACCATCTCTCAGTGGTTTTCGATCTTGCACATATGACGCTACCTTGTTATGTCTGTGGGTATATTCATTTTTTCTTCTTCTGGACATCCTGAGATAATATGGTCGACAGTTTCATCATATTTTCCGCAGATCCTACATTTCGGTTAGTTCTGTCCTTGATTATGTAACAGTGATAGGATCTGGTTGCGGGGCTTTGGTACTGAGCTGCAATAATTAGGCCTTTTGTCTCAGCTTTCAACCCGGTGCTCCTCAGCCACTGATGTGATTTTCTGTTGGTCGACATCTGCTTCTTTCGTTCTTTTTAGGTATTTGCCATGCAACACATTGTCCTCCTAGTTTTATTTATTTATTTTTGTAATTTCAGGTTGTTTTGCTTTCTGCTTTACTCGTTTGGCGTAGATGGTATTTGCTTCATTTTTTGCTAGTAGGGTTTCAGGTATATTAAGCTGTTTCTTGAAGAATGCAGCTTCTTTGTTGATGGAGTGGATTTGGTGTTTTACTATTTATCGGAGAGGGTAATTGGTTTTTGTGAGGTAGGCTTCCAATCCGATCGTTGTAGTTTTTAGAGTTGATTCAAGTTGGATTAGGCTTCGGCCTCCTAAAGCTCTTGGTACGTACAGCCTATCAACATCTGATTTCGGGTGTTGCGTCTTCATTTGGGTAAGCATTTTTCTGTTCTTGGCGTCCAATATTTTAATATCATTCAACTTCCAATTAATAACGTTGAAGCTGTTAATGTTACTACGGATATAGCTAAGGTGTTGATAGCTTTCTTTTTATTGGCCCCATTAAGTTCGCTTTCTAGTATCAAACGCACCCTCCTATAATATTCTTTTCGGGTCCTTTTCTTCAAAATTGAATGTTGGATTTCGTCCCCTCCATTAATTCCTAAGTATTTGGAATGTGCCACCTTGGTCTAGCGCCTTTAACTTGTTGATATCAGGGCCTGAATCTGTAGTTTTCCGCCTTTGAAGGTGGCTTTGGCACATTTGTCGATTTCGAACTCCGCCCTAATGTCTTTGCTGAAGGTTTTGACATAGGTGAGTACGCTTTTCTGCTGGTTGTCATCCTTGGCAAACGTTTTAAGATCATCAATATAGAATAGGTGATTCAGTTTGCCATTCTGTGAGTGTATCCGTAGCTGCTGTTGTTCAGTAGGTAGCTGAGTGGCGCTAATGCAAGGCAGAACAGAAGTGTTAACAATGAATCTCCTTGGAAGATCCCGCTTTTGATGTTGATCACTCTCGATGTTAATGACCCGTTTGCATGGTTTGATTTTGGTATAGTCTTCCAGTTTTTCATGCTCCCCGTTATGAATCTGACCACTGTGCGGCATACTCTGTATATTTTTAGGCTCTTCTCTATCCATAAGTGTGGTACATTGTCGAACGCCTCCATGCTATCGCTAAGTTACTTTTCCTTGTTTCCGCCTTTTGCAACAATAATTAGTTGGTATTTGCACCCGCAACTTCCTCTTTTATATCTCTTCTGTTCTGCTAGGAGGAAAATGTTTTTTTCAAGGAAGTTGCATGTCTTCTCTGTTATGATAGTAGTGGGGTCTTGTACATTGTTGGTAGACAAGTGATGGGTCTATAGTTCCTTAGGTTTTGTGTCTCTTGTGTTTTTAGGTGTAGATATCTTTCTTCCCAAGTGGGACATTTACGAATCTACAAGGGACCGGAAATCCCACAATGGTATAAATTTCAGAGTTTAGGCGGAGACGTTAGAAGTAGAAAGTTGAAGTAGAATTTAGAAGGAAATGGAAACCCAATCCTAAACATGAAACAAGAGACAAACCTTTACTCTTGCTCAAAAGATCAGGGAGATGTGTGAACTGGATGATAAGTGAACCTATCTACTTCTTTCTAAGGAAATAAATAGTAAATAAAATTTCAGAGTTTAGTCGGAAACGTTAGAAGTATAGAGCTGAAGCAGAATTTAGAAAGAACCGGAAAGCCAATCCTAAACAGGAAACAGGGGATAAAACCATACTCCTGTTTAAAAGATCGGGGTGTAGTGTGAACTGGACCATAGGTGAACCTATCTACTATTTAGTATAGATAACGGTTGTCCCTCATTTAGAAATACCTTTAGGTCAGATAAGCCATTCCACCCAGACAACCTCAGATTGGAGGTGTTCCCAAGTAACCAGATATGATCCCCAAACCGCCTTGGATAATTCATACATTTCTCTTTAAAAGAAACCTACCCTCTCAATATGATGTCATGATACTCTTTCATTACTATTATTCCTGTTGTTGTTGCTGTTCGTGTTTCGGTTCCTATGTAGCGACAACATGCCGACCGAATATTTTCCATTTGACCTGTTCATCTCTTGTTCCTTCGACTCATACAATATCATGTTTGTATAGCATTGGAGGCTGTTGGTGTTCAGCTAATTCTTTCTTTGTCGAACTTTGGGGTATTTTTATTCCAGCTTCTTCGGTCCAGCTCAGATAACCTTTATAGATCAACCGGGCTCCTTTTTCCCGTCTAAGAAATTTCAACGTTCGTTCGACGAGGAATTTTGCTTCGTTCGCAGACGGTGCCATATAGCGTTTTGATTAAAATTCATACGGTTTACGTTTTAAATAAAGGTTCTTATGTTTGGATGAAAAGTACTGAAGAGGTCAAATAACCTTCGTTCGACAGAGCAGTTCATTATTCTTTCCAGTATTAGCCATAGTTTTAATAGCTATTGTCACGAATGACATATGTAAGCCTATTGTTTCTTTGTTACAGCTTGTAAGTCGATTAGGAATCAACTCGAAATCCCTTTATTAAATTAAACGTAGTTATATTAAAATATAAGCTTATAACTATGATTAACTAATTATATAAGGTTATAATTATAAAAGTTGCAAATGTTTTCACTGGTCCAGCAAGTGTGAAACTGTCATTAACAAAACGTGGTTGAGATCTGAATCAGATTTTCAAAATAAAAATAAAAACACTATCTCTGCACAATAGCAGTTGCATATTTTTCTTTAATTTCTTGTTAATATTTATTAACAGTCTTACTTCCTAACGACAATTTTGTGCTGTTACGTTTGAACCTGAGATTAGACCTCTTCCATATAATAAATGCAAATATCAGTGTGTCACTGTGTCACACTTTTTCAAATATGCTCATAGAGGCCGTGGCCCAACATTTTGGAATCAGGCCGATTCCGTGAGCAAATTAAAAACATTAAGCGACGGATGCGGATCTGCAATCCTGAAATTTTCGATTCCTAAGTTTTCATGATTGTTTTCGGATTCCACCATCATGGATTCTACTGTTAAAAAGAATTGAAGGGACACAACTCTCTAATTTTCAATAGGTCATGTTCAAATGAAAAAATTAATGTTCTCAATTTACAGTGTTTCAAAAAAGTTTGTTCGTGTTTTCAACTTTACTCCAAGAGATCGTAGCCCAACATATCATACCAGTTTGGTATCAGGCCGAACCGGATCTGGAACCCACAATCCTGAAATTTTGGAATCCGAAGTTTTCATTACTCCGATTGTTTTCGGCGATTTTTTTACGTGATTTTTTGCGACGAATTTTTTTGTACGATAACAATTTTTATAACTTGGAAATAAAATTTGGAATAATCGAAATTAATTGCGAAATCCAGCGAAAGTCACCCATGAAATGAAAATAATTGTTTGTATGGAAAGTAAGGACCTACGTACATCAAATTGTCTTTATATTAAGTGGCGGCAGAAAAATTATCGTTAAACTTTTAAAAGGTAAGCTTAAATATTAATGCAATACTTAAATGCAGCAATAAATTTTGAGTTCTTCTGTAGTTTATTGTTGCCTATAGAATCTACTCCTCCCTAACTATCGTGATGAAAGTCCAATCAAGAACCTTCCGCAGGAGCTAGCTTAAATACCGCTCGATAGGGCGGATTTTAAGCTAGTTTTTAATATAACGCAAAATAATTCAAAACTGAAATCTTTTAAAAGTGCTCCTGTGTTTATATATTTAGGCAGATCATATCAACCATTCCCACCTAGTCTATTGTACTCGCTTTCGGACAGATACCTTTGGAAATGGCACTTTGGGTTAGAGCCATTTGCTGCCTATGGGATCCTAGATCAGAGTACCGAAAGTAAAGAATGATTTTATCTATATGCTTATATATACGTTTATAAATAGGTAATCATACAAAGAATTAATCAGTATAGTTAATTTAATTAATGGCGAAATCTCTTCGCTAACAGATTTAATAGAGCATTAACTTACTAACCATTCGTTGAATGACGCGATCCTTATGTTTAAAATTGTAAGATGGATTTGATCTTCCGGTGCTAGTACTTTCGAAAATCATCACATTTTCATCATCAGACTTGAATATTTGTTTCGTTTCAGGTAACTTCAAGACGAAAATAAATGTATTGTAGGCCGAAATATGTTTTATTTTTTAAGAATGTGTTATTCATTAACAGTTACATAATTTCGGGACGTGCAGTGGGATAGATAAATACATATAGAGACAGATAAATGGGCATGTGATGGAGGAATAGTGGAGTAATGGATAGAGCCTCGGATTGAAAGTTCGGGAAGCCGAGATCGAATTCCAGTTAGATTCATTGCATTCCTTTACGTGAAACCTTCCCACTAATTTTGTTGGAACCGTGGTTGCGGAAAGGTCAGTGTTTCGGATATTATATATATATATATATATATATATATATATGTGTGTGTATACTAATCCCATAGCGATACTAAGTTAATGACTTAGTATCGCTAGTATTTAACATGTAAAATATGGGATTAAACTATGCAATAAAGATACCAGCTCACCTCGTTATGGATTCCGGAAGTAGTAAATCAAAGCTAAACCGGATGAAGTAAAAAGACAACACTATATAGGAGAGGAGCGTGAAAAGCCCAGTTTTCATTGGCTGACGCTGACTGACATATGTCAATAAGAACGGTCGAAGTCCGGCCTTACTAGGCAGATGAATACTGTTTTTGCAATGTCGCAGTGCGTAGCACGACGCTTTCAAGGAGGCGGCCTGACTCGTCTAGAATCAAGTCGGGGTTGATGCAAAACCCGAAAATCGGCGATGAGAAAAATGCATCACTGAAGACCACCCTTGATGCATCTAAAATATATTATTTAAATATACATATATATATATATATATATATATATATATATATATATATATATACTGGATTCTCCCGTCGATTTCGACGTATGAGGTTCAGACAAATCAGTTCCTAGAAACCGACAGCCAGACTACCCGCTGCACAAATCATTTGATTATAGTGGTGAAGGCTTGTGCAGAATGAGCCGAACGCAGAGAAGTGACGCACAACGTGCCACAAGGTCCCTAAACAACTCTCCGTAGGTTTTGAATTCAGAGTTGTCCTTCTCCTAGGCCGGTTGCTGCCCAAAGATATAGAAACCAGTCTGTCCTGCTATTTACCCATATCTACCGGGGGGGGGGACATTTGCAACCACGATTTCTACCAAGATGGTTTAGTCAGGCAGTGAGGATCTTGCTGCCGGACGAAAAAAAAAACACGTGGTTGCGGAAGGTCAGGGTTTGGAATATCTTATATCTTAACGTGTCCTTCATTTTCGTTTTATGAAAACTGCACTGAGCACTCTTTTAATTTAGCCGTTCTTTTTTGGCTAATATCACTTTTTGCCAAAAATCAAAAATACTTTTACAAACTTAGGGGGCGGGTACCTCACCCCCAAAGAAGGACAAAAGTTCATATAAACATATGTCCGCAAATCTTTCGTCTTTGAGTTATTAAGTTTAAAAGAAAATTTACGGTGCTGCATTGCTGTGTAGACTAGGTTACATTTGTCATTCGTGTACATTTGTGGCTAGTCTGTCTTCAACGTTTAATGTGTGTAGAAGTAAATTAACTGAGAAGTGTTCCATTTAACAATGGCAGGATATTCATATCGTGAGTAGGCAGATATTATTTTTACATACGCTCGCGCGTATAGTAATGGACGCGAGGTTGCACGACTGTATGAGATTTCGTTTCCTGACCGAGTCATCCAACCTTTGCTGCTGTTTATCGTCGCGTTGCTGAAAGGGGATCAGTGTCATCAGAAACTATGAATCGAGATCCTTTCGTATGCCTGTCCACGAAGAACACATTCTACAGACAGGCGGAGACGATTTAGGTATCAGTGTACGCCAAGTGTCTCTAGCATGTTGTACCTCTCATAGTATCGCATGGATGGTACATCAAGGGCAGCTTCTGTATCCGTATCATTAGCAACGTGTGCAGGGTCTTTCGCCCTTTGGTTACTCACCACGAGATAACTTTTGCTGATGGTTTACTGCACAAGCTGCTGATCCGTTGCTTGTCTCTTCAATCTTGTTTACGGATGAGACAACATTTGGAAGACATGGAATAACAAATTAAACACAATCAAAATCTGATAGACACCAGCATCAGTTTACGATTAATGTTTGGGCTGGAATTGTAGGTGACTGTCTGGTAATTCCATATGTTCTCCCGGCACGTCTTACGGGGCTGTCTACAGGGATTTATTTCGGACACACTTCCAAACCTGCTAGAGGATTTACCCTTGCTAATATGAAGACGCTTGTAGTTTATGCATGATGGGACTCCAGTCACTTTTAGCCACATTGTTATCGATGTACTGGTTGACATCTATCATGCAAATAGGGTAGGACCGGTCCCATGGATTGCACGTTCCCCCGACCTGAATTCTTGTAGTCGCCCTTCAAGTTTTTCCAAAGTCTTGGTTTGGAATAGTAGACTTGTTGCTTTAACCAACCGCAAAGAAAAAGGTCACATGGTGTTAACTCAGGACTCCTGGCTAGCCTCTCATACATAAAATAGGCAGTTACTTTTCAATCGCCCTGTATATTTATATACATACATATCAACATATATATGTGCATTTCTATGTATCTTTTTATCTTCTGATATATATATATATATATATATATATATATATATATATATATATATACTGTTATATACCGTACTTATGAATACTAACGTGTATGTACTAATCCTCATAAATACATTGGACATTATGATAAATGGGGGTAATATGTTGGAGGGAGAAGAAGAGGATTCATACCTTTCCCAAAGGTATTAGCACGTAAGTGAATGTAATGGATTCGACTGGAATTCGAACTCGGTCCTCCGATTCCTCAATCCAAACCGCTATCCATTACTCCACCGTGACAACTAATAGTGAATGCTGGACAATCTCTTCACAGATGAAGTTTAGACAAAAAATATTCTACCGAAGGATGCTGAAAATACCACCGACTAAACATCTGCGTATCAAGCAAGTTTTAAGGAAAATGAAAGTAAAAACGACAATTATATATAAGATCAGAAAGGCATTTTTGAAGCATAATGTTGACACATAATGAGAAAAGAAGGCTGGGAAATTTTACACTCACAGGATGCATCAAAAGCAAAAGAGTTGGGAGAGGGAACAGTGAGTAACCAACTTAACGAGTTAATGGTTAGCAGAACACTAAGAAGGATAGGAAGTTGTGGAGAGCCAATATCGCTCAAATCATGAAGAATCACGGCACTTAGAAGAAGTTTATCACTTACTCATAGTATGATTTTGAATTTACTTTCAACAACATTTTTAATTCCGGTTTGTTCATATACGATGCTCCTCCGTCATTTCAATGCAAACATTTGGCTTTTTAATAAACATTATGCAGTTGTCACTTAGCCTTTGTGGTTCAGCCCTTTAAGTATATGTCGCAAGATCAATGATTCCACCTTTTATACTCATTTCGAGCTAAACATACTAATGTGCTACAGTTTCCTTAAATTTCTCGCATATTCTGCAAATTGGTATACAGTTGACACTAGTTTATAGAATATTATAACTCGTTTCGTAGGGCTTATAATATAAATGTTTCGGCTACTTGCCGTGACGCCGGTATTAATTAGCCTGGAGACTGGCTCCAAACGGCTTTCTGTTTTCTTACCTCTGACCTGGAGCTCTTTTATTTATAGTTATCGATTAATTCATGTCGTCACCGGGGGTATCCTATTTACTGCACAATATAGGTGCACCTCCAAAACTATGTATGACCCGAACGTAACAACTGATCTCCCAGTTGACATTCTATACCAAATCAAACTAGTAACGTTCCGAAAATAACCGAGCAGTCCCTAAACTTTCACATACCATGATGAAGAGGTACTCAACGTCTATTGGAACTCCAGCTCACTCCAGACGTGAAGTGAAACTCGTGTATACTATCTATTGCTATAGCGAAGAAAACGGCGACTTACCTCGTCAAACCAACCGACGGAAAAGAAAATTACTTATCAAAAAAAGGGCACGTATTCCGCATGACATGTTGAAGACGGAATATTTAGATTAAAAACAAGTCCGTCGTAGGAGTCTCTATAAAAGTATTTTGTTATGCAAAATACTTGGCGTCCTCTCCCAGTTGTCGACGAATAAAAAGAAAACTGCTCGCTCGATAAAAGCAGTTGGTGTTCTCGAATCGGGGGAAGACTGAGGCATTTTGGCTACCGCATTCGTCGGAGAGTGAGTTATTTTTCTGACTGGTTACGTTCATTGGGATTTGTAAGATGCGAATCGAGTTTTCGGCATTTCTTTCTGCGCCCGATGTTTGAGTCTGGACTTAGTGATTTATTCTCTGCGTTGTGGACGTAATCTGCGACAAACATTTCCTTTGCTTTCAGATCGTTTACCTATTGCTAAATGTGCTGGGAAAAATGGTCAGTTCATCTTAATCTCCCTGCTATACTTTATCTTTGTTCCTCTCCTTTCCCAAAGATGAAACGTCACAAATCTCTAGCATGTCTATCGCTATTTCCATGGTAAGTCTTCTACCGAGTGACATTCCTTGGTATCACTTGCCCAGAATGCCCTATTGTTGTTTGGCTTGTTCCCCCCCCTCTCTCTCTCCCCATATATATATATATATATATATATATATATATATATATAGGCTGGCATCCCGTTCCCACCCCTACACCGTTGAAACTGTTAGATGTAGACGTCTCTTCTACTCCAATAGCTTCATGTCTCGCACAACTCGCCTATGGAACTCCCTTCCCTATTACTATTTCCCTGACAAATACAATCTCCAACGGTTTAAGTGTAGCGTCAATCGACATCTCCAGTTGCCTTGATCTATCCACCTCCCTTCTCCACATCCTTTCATCTTTCATTCCTATCTGCTCTCGCTCCAAATCTTCTGTAACCCCCTTGCCTTGATCGACCCACTGTCTTTCTCTCCACATCCTCTCCTTTACCACTCCTATCTGCTCTTCCTCCAACCCTTCTATAACCCCTTGCGTGATAATGGCCTCCAGCCTTGCTTGGGGTGATACGCTTAAAAAGAAAAATATAAATATATATACATACATACATACACATACATATATATATGTATAAAAAAAATAATTCCAACAGGATAAAATCAAGGTAGAACTCAATGTCCAGGACAGAGTAAGGATATAATAAAAAGGCTTAAACACTAATATTCCATGGTCATAATTTATTCCATTGGAATCGTAAATACGATCCAATTCATCAGACCTACTTTTTGTAGCTTTTTTTTTAATTTGTAGATCTGATGAATTGGAACGTATTTACGATTCCAATGGAATAAATTATGACTATGGAATATTAATGTTTAAGCCCTTTTATTATATATATATATATATATATATATATATATATATATATATATATATATATATATATATATATATATATAGCCAGCATATCTTCATTCAAGTATGTTTGGTTGAATAATCTGGACATATCATGTCTATTTATTTTATTTTAATCCTCTCGAATTCTCTGATCGATTTCTTAATGTTGATTCACAATTTAGAAAAATATTAATTAACAATACATGTATACTCCACCATGAAAATAAAAACAAAAACTTCAAATTCTTGAGGCCTTCTGTATAAGGAACATACAACCAAGAACCAAGGTGAGTTCTGAGTATAGCAACAATGTTTTAAAATGTCTATAATAGCAATGTCATTTTTTAAACGTTTGAATTATAATTATAAAAATTACAATTATATGAATTAAAGTTACCTCCCTTAGATAAAACTTTAAGAAAACATAATAGCTTTAACAATTAATTTTAAAATTGATTATAACTGAGCACGCTTCATGCGTATTTACAAAAAAATCACAAATATCAATTACGTTAATTTTTTTGTCTTAGCAAGTCACTTCTGAAGATGATTTTGGATGAGATTGGAAGTACTTGAGAAAATAAAAGAAACGAAAAAAACTACGGTGCCTTCCTTAATGAATTTAACATCCAGTTATTGGACTATATATATATATATATATATATATATATATATATATATATATATATATATATATACATATCCAAGTATAGGATTGGTGTATACGGAATAAATTCCAATAACCAACAAATACTATTCTTAAAAGAGTGCTCAATACAGAGTAGAGCAAATATAATTATTTATTCGAAAATTATAACATAAATATGTTATAAAATCACTAAAAAGTAACCATTTTGTATCAACACTTCCGGTGTCTTATCAAGTGATGGTGTTGAATGTAGAATAAAGGGTTTTAAAAGGTTCAAATCAATCAAATATCCCTCGCTAGGGGATTGCAGCTTATATAACAGCGCTTCCCCTAGCGAGGGATGTTTGAGTGATTTGAACCTTTTAAAACCCTTTATACTACATTCAACACCATCACTTGATAAGTGTTGAAACAAAATGGGTATTTTTGTAGTGATTTTATAACATATTTATTTTATAATTTTCGAATAAATAATTATATATATATATATATATATATATATATATATATATATATATATATAGGATTCTCCCTTTGTTTAGCGACATATGACGATCCAGAAAGTCAGTTCTTAGGAATAAATAGCGAGACAACCCGTATATTTGATTATAAGAGTGAATACTTATGCAGAGCCGGCCACAACTTTTGCAAGAATCGAATACAGAGGACTGGTGCACAGCATGCCGCAAGTTCCCCAAACTCTGAGGTTTTGAATTCAGAGTTGTCTTCCTCTTAGACCGGTTGCCACCCCTGGGTATAGGACCCAGTCTGTGCTGCTATTTACCCATAGCTTGTGGGGCTGGGGGGAGAGATTGATTCATGGTTATTAGCACGTAAATGAAAGTAATGAACTCGACTGGAATTCGACCTCGGCTCTCATATACACAAACAATTTTAATTAAATATAACCGACCAAGTATGTGTGATTTTGGATTGTTTTTCTAATTTTCGAATAAGATGTTATATATTGGGATCGAAATTTTCTGAAGTTCATGTTTGTTCCGTTGTACTTTCGACAGTCTCGGTCATTATGAAGAACCACGTTTTTCTCCGTCGATGCCAAACATATAACAGTGGTGTCGCTAGCAGCACTCTTCGGCTTTTTTGGCTCGAGAAGGTTCAAATAATTTTAAGCCCAGGCCTCCAGAGACGCGGTATCTCTTCTTCGAATTGGGAATGGGTTTATTACACGGCGCCTGAGACGTCCCCAAAATGGGAAGTGCCGAGGGGACTTGGGCAATTTTTCCACGCTATTGCCGGTAAAACAATTTTAATCCTCGACCTTGTGTCAAATTCGGTAGACACGTAGGGGCGCTGAAAATTACCCTCTCCACAAATGATCTCTCTGGGTTCCGGCACGTTTCTCAGGGTCGAAGCTTATTTAACCCTGAATTATGGTCCACAAGCAGCACCCAACGATGTCACCAGAGTGTGTCTGTTTTACGTCAGCGGAGGGGGACCATTACAAGAACTAATGCGTGAAACCAATATCAACCCTGAAGTCTATACATGACATATGAATCAATTCTGTGACAGCTTGAATCAACACGCGCGACTTTGTCGTCAACAGAATCATGATACGCAAATCCAGATTATTGCTTATATTACAGAAATATGATAAAACCTGCAAGAGATACACGCACCACACAGAGAGAGAGAGAGAGAGAGAGAGAGAGAGAGAGAGAGAGAGCAGACACACACACAATATATATATATATATATATATATATATATATATATATACTAAAGAGCAAGGTACAACCAACCTAGGTTTCACCTAAACGGATCTTAAGTGTAAGCCAGATTACTTGGCTCCTTAGGATTTATTCCATTTATCCCTGCTCTGCTTACCGTATTGAGCACTTTACGTTTTAGCTTTATTACTCACTTGGGTTTTGTTCTTTTCTTTTATTTCGCCCTGTTCGGATGTCTCTAGTTCTTTTTTTTCTTTTCCCAATTTTTTCCCTCTGGTACCAATTTGTGTTGATAGACTTACAAGTCGTGCTATCCGAGGTTTTTTTTCCAACCTAGTCGTACTAGTAGTTTAATATATATATATATATATATATATATATATATATATATATATATATATATATATATATATATTCACGCACACATATGTCTGTGTTTGTGTCTGTGTGTTCGTGTGCGTGTACGTGAAAAGAGAATATTGATTTAGTGAATTTATGTGTGGATATTTGTAATACTTCGGAATATTATACATATATATATATATATATATATATATATATATATATATATATATATATATATATATATATATATATATATATATATATATGCATTCAAATGCTCTTTTAATTTTTCTTCTCCTTCTGGGCATAACTTATATATAAATTGTCCAAATGTTTTGTATGTCCAAGCGC
>OZ038492.1:102724284-102819284 GCA_964036315.1 Acanthosepion esculentum | reverse complement strand
ATCTTTTGTATCTATGTGTGATGCCCCCTACACCCCAACTATTGAGTAAAATTATAAAGCCCTTTCCATTAACACATTATACACACCCTTGGCTGTCATTCTCACACACGATTCATCCGTAATTCTTTAATGGTTAGGCAATAAAAATAAAAAAACGAAAACATTTTACCCCAGTCCACGACTCCCGTCTCCCCACATCTCCACTCTTTGCATAACTTATCTTATCTCATTGAATAATTCTGGTATATTTAGCCAAAACAAGCTCGTTCGTTGGTCGCCCCCCTGTTCTCAGCTATTCACTTTGGCTCAGTGAGTTCCAGAGCTGTTCCCACAAATGAACATACCCACGACTCTTTGCGTATCTTTTGAGCACCGTCTCTTCTTTCCCTCTCATTAACTTCCATTCGCTCTGTTCTGTTGACTAACAATATACGACTAACACTTACACACTTACACACACACACAAATCTCTCTCACTTTCTTTAATGCTTTATACCTTACCCCCACCACCCCCACCACCCTTCCGAGTTCATTCCCAATAATAAACAATGAAAACTAAAGAATGGTTTGAGATGAGGACCGAATGTGGGGGGAGGTGTTGCAATCGAATGCAGTATCTATGCCAGATACTAGCAGCATATATTATTTTTGCAATCGATTCATTTATTTATTTATTATTTTGAGAGCTTAATGGGAGGAAGGGGTTGCTACTAGAAGATGTAGCTGGAAAATTTAATAATGGCTTTCCGTTTCCGGTTCATGAAATTTTCCGATAGAACGCAGGAGATGATTGGTCAGTTTCGCAGGCCCTGTAATAGATGTATACAAGTGTGTAAGGACGCACGTTCGATGTTTTGTCCCAGATATTGAGCTTACGAATGAAAATGTGGAAGAAAACATAGAATTGTTAGAGAGAGTGCAAATCGAACGGGGTGAAGGAAGAGGAGAGTTCCCGAGCTCTGCGTGGCTCCGCCTTCGATTCACAAGCGACCTCTCCTACCAAACCATCTACCCGCGTTGCAGCCATCCATTGCTCCTTTCACTGTTCCTCCTACGTCCAGGAAAAATGGCCAAATAAGGTAAAAAGGAGGAGCGAATCGCTATCCAGGTTTGTTCTGGCATAGTAATGCATGTGCGTACGCTGCCCGGCCGATTTACTCAAATACTACTCCAGAACGCCAGTTTCTTCAGTTCATTCGGAGAACTCCGAAGACTTCACAAGTAGCTCAAGCTCGACACTGCTGCCACGACTTGACTTATCTTGACTGGCGAAAAAGTCTAAGTCCAAACTGAACCTCGAAACTTGAAAAATTGTGAACGGGCACGCAATCTTATCTGGCATTTTTACTAGCAACATTCAACTCGGCGAGAAGACCGCGAAGACAACCACAACAAAGATGAACGAATCCTGAAGAGAAGCAACACGCTGATCGCATGCAGAAGACAAAGAAAAAAAACCCTGAAAGCTGCCTGGCAAACGAGAGATACGCTCATGCAACTTTAGAACGTGGTCAAACAACTTGATCCAGAGCAGAGATAGAAAAGCGGCTGTTACAATTTTGCTAAAGTCCGCTGAACCCGACAGAAGAAATACATACTTGCACACGACGCATCATTCTGCACCTGTTTTTATTATTATTATTATTATTCATACAGATATAGATAGATGTAAACATTTTCTCTAGTTTCAACGACAAACTCGGAGCTGAAGAGTTCGCTGCATGTTGTTAAGGCTCGTAGCTGTGATGGCTTCGAGATGCATGCATCTCCGAGCCTGACAATTACATGCGACC
The DNA here is from genome assembly GCA_964036315.1 of Acanthosepion esculentum. Taxonomy (NCBI): domain Eukaryota; kingdom Metazoa; phylum Mollusca; class Cephalopoda; order Sepiida; family Sepiidae; genus Acanthosepion; species Acanthosepion esculentum. The sequence goes on along the minus strand of OZ038492.1, from coordinate 102,817,491 downwards.
ACGACAGAGTAACAGAAAAAAAAGTTTATACAATTTTTAGTAATCGACATGGGCTTATACAGTTTATACAAGTTTTAGTAATCGACATGGGCTTTGCATTCGACGATTTCTTTATTCTGCCTTCAAACAATATCTAATTTCTTGCAAAATTCAAACAACACTGGTTGCTTTGCAGAAGCAGCTTTACGAAGGCAGAATGATCTTAAAATGATCGTACCGAAATGCGAATGCACGCATTCTGTTTCAACAGTTGCACACAGCCGATCACACACACGCAAGATCTTTAACGAGAAAGATGCCAAAAAGAACATTTAGAATTGTAGCAACAAGCGGCATTACGTTCCGATAGTCTACAATATACAGAAAAGGCTAGGGCATACCTCTAGATACAATACAACATGCTCTACTAGAGCTGCACCTACAGCTGCCACCGTTTCCTACATTTAGTGCAACTACGACTACAACTGCCTGTTCGGTTGCTTGCTTGAATTCATTGTTGCTGGAACTATCTTTCAGCGGCGTTCAATGACTCGCAATAATTGACACATACACACGCATGCGCTTACAGTACACACTCGCTAGCTTTTTTCCTCGAACCTAGTTTACTTTCTTTCTCTCTAGATCTTTTCTGCATTGACGAAGGGAATCCTCAACTTTCTGGACTAAGAACTGTTAAAGGCCTTACTGAGTCACGCTAAACGCATTCACAAACTAGTAAAAAAACAGAGAATGAAACAAAAATAGTAATAATTGATAATTCTGTATTTAGTCTTAACTAATTTTGTACGTACGTGATTGTGAGCGCTGTAGACCCGGATAGTATAAAATGCAATAATTACTTTTTAAAAAAAAGCCCAATCCGACGGACAATATACTGAATGGTCAATCACTGACAGAATTCGACTGATTAGAATAATGAAAGTCAAGTATAGCTTAAAATTGACAGCGCGTTTATTAGAAAAAATTAGTATTACCTCAGTTGTTTAGTATTTTCATCGCTGGCTGGGATTTCATATTAAGCCGGGTGAAAAGAAAGACTGAGCAGATTTAGAGGCAGGACAATAAGTATCTTAGCTTTATATAAATCTAGGTCGGGAATGTCAGGTCTCCCCAAGTCACGTATTGATAGCTAACAAGACTTGATAGATAGATAGATAGATAGATTTGAGATTGAAGAATAGAAAGTTAGACCGAGAGATAGCGTGAAAGAAAGAGCGGGAAAGTCAGATTTAGATAGATAGATAGATAGATAGATAGATAGATAGATAGATAGTGTTTTCGTTCTATATTCGCATATACGCACACTTAAACATATTCACAGTCGCACATACAATACCCCCCCCCAAAAAATACAGAAAGCGAGGTGAACCGGCTTCAACCGCAGCTGACTGGCGCACGGCGGGCAGAGAACAAGGATTTCCGCAACATGAAAAGACAAGCCGAAGAGGGAAGAAAAGACCAGTACAAGATGAGACCAACCCGAAGAAAAGATGACAAGGGAAACTCTCTGTTACTTTTGGTGCCTACGCCTGTCTCTGTCCTCCGTACTAACATGTGCTTAAAACTGTGTTGTGCGTGAGACAGCGACCGGCGTGGATAACCATTTACAGCACAGAGCAAGTACAACATCTTTTTTTTTTTTTTTTTTATTTCAGAGTGCCTCCTATCTATAATATCAGATTATTTGTCGAAGTTGTGCACTTTCGTCTGCAAGTCCATTCCTGCTATATTCAAAAAGCAATCGCGCAAAATTCTTTAAAATCTGAAGAATTCAAGTGAATCCAGAAAGAAGTCTTTTAAAAAAAAGTGAAAAAAGAAAAGTAAATGAAAGATTTCGTTTCACTTATGTAAAAAGTAGGTCTCGTATTTTTTTTTTTTTTTACAATGCGAGTTTTCCCTCCCTCTTAAAGCAAATTACCGGTAGAAGGGAAGGCCACGTGAAGAAGACAAAGGAAAGTAAGACTATAACGCTCTCATTCAGTCGTTCATTCATTTTATTCGTTCTCTCTTACTCGTTCTTTCTTTTACTCATTCAGCCTCTCAATTTATTCGCTCCACTGATTTTTATTCACATGTTCATGTATTTCACGCATGTATGTCAGTGTCAAATAATCGATATCGAAGCTAATTCTTTTTCTTGTATAACGTTGTATGAAGATGGGTCAGAATGAAACGGGAATTTCAGGCTGAGATTGTGTGTGAAGTTAATGGAGTTTTATATTCATTAGCATGAAAAGAAAAACCAGAAAAAAAGGATATTGAGAGGATAAAAAAGGTTTTCCTTTGAAGTGATAGAATTTTAGATTTCGGTTATTTAAATCCAATTTTTTCTTCTTTTTTTATCTGTATTTTTTTAATATGATTTCCTTTACTTTTTTTTGTTAAGATTCAGTTTTCCATTTTTACTTATCTCGTTAGATTTTTAATTTTTTCGTTTTTTTCTGCTTTTTTTTTTTGTTTTTTGTTTTTGTTTTTTCTAAATTCGTTTCATTTTAGTAGCTTCGTACTGGTTCGTATTAAGAAAAAAGAAACATTATATTTTCCTTCTTATTTCTTTTCCTTTTTTTCACCAACATTCCCTTCATTTTAGACTTCATTAAATTGCTTCGAGCGTTTTGAATTCGTCACCTTTTCCTTATTTGTTTTCGGATTGGCTTTACGATGATTGACTCTTTTTCTAATGATCTTCACATAATCGCGTTTAGATTGGTATTATTTTCTTTCTGGGTCAAAGACAATCTTCTTGTTTTTGTTTTTTGTAAATTTAGACTTCCCTTTCGGTAGTGTTGATTTATCCAGTGTCGAATTTAGTTGACAAGAATTAGCCATACATTTTAGATCATTAGAAAATTAGAAGATAATTTCATTGTCAAAAATCACCGACGATATTGTGCGAAGAACCCTATTCATAAAAAGAAGATATCTAAGTAAACTATATCTTATTTGTGTCTTTTATTTCTTTTCTAATGTAATGTACACACACACGTATATATGCGTATATAAATAGAGAGAAAAAGATTATATTAGAAAAGAAACAAAAGAACTTGACAGAAATAAATTAGTATACTTAAATATAATATATCTGTATATTTTAATATATATATAAATATATATATATATATATATATATATATATATATAATTATATACGCCAGGAATAGCTTAGAAAGAAAATAATATTCGTATACTATATCTATTTCTATTTTCGAATGTTCGACTGGCAGTCTTTCTTACTATTCTCGCCATATATTTCTAAAGATAGATCGACTAGAGTTGTCGTTAAACATATATAATTATAGTGAGACACTGTTTCGCATCATCGTGTGGAGCTAGTTATTATTTTCGTACTAGTGAGTGGGCGGGAGTATCGAATAGAAAAAGAAACGAGAGTGGCTAACGCATGAATAGGTTATTTTTAGCTCGGCCAAAGATATTTTTAAACTCGATCTCTTGTAATAGATTTCTCCGTTTGTCTTCACACAGTTTCATTTATTGATCTTTGATTTCGACTGATGTTACACTATTCACTTGTTCACATTTATTTGGTGATTTTAATCGAAAAGACAGACGAGGGCATTGCCAGTTTACTAGCACTGATTGGGAAGTTGTATATTTAATTAATCAGATCGATTTGCAGATGAATTAAATGTGAAGATTAATTTTTTTTATAAAGGATACCTGAACAAGTTGATAAGTCTATTTCTATATGTGTCTATATTTATTAGGGAAATTTGAGGCATTAATAGGCAGAGATAAAAATAGATTCGAAGATTACTGTGGGTTAGTTCACACGTTTTTGTGTTAAATAACATCTAAACAAAGAGAAAAGGGAATAAAGAATATATACACACATATATATATATATATATATATATATATATATATATATATATATATATATGTCCATAGATAAGGGATATTAATAATTAAGTTTTCCCTTTATATATATATATATATATATATATATATATATATATATATATATATATATATATATATAATATGAACACGTTCATGAATGGGGATAGGAATAAGTGATGGGAGTAAGTTTTCCTTGTTAATACACACACACACACACACACACACACACACACACACATATATATATATATATATATATATATATATATATATATATATATATATATATATATAATTGGGCGTCTATTTTAAATAAGATGAGTCTACTATAATAACGTTTAAAGCTATATATATATTATATCACCAAAGGACTGAATTTTGACCTACCTTTATCACGCAAGATAAACGGATGTCAACTGACCTTTACCAATACGTTGGTTTCCTCATATATCAATTTTTTTACTTGCTTGGCTAATTTATACATACATACATACATACATACATACATACATACATATATATATATATATATATATATATATATATATATATATATATGGAGAAAATGTTTTAACATGTCAGGAATTAGGTTAATACGTTAAATCTAGCTGAAATATCGATAATTTTGCGTTTATATTCTACGATTTCCTGCGTAGCTTGCTTCCGTTCAACTTAACGAAGAATTAGGATAATTTGATCATTAGCTCATGCCCTTCTTGATAGATAGATAGATAGATAGATAGATAGATATTTGTGACATCGTCTGTACAGATATGAGGACAATATATAATTGTATTTATTATATCGAATCAGAGTGTTAGCTCCTGATAACCGAGTGAATTATAATCAGTTCAGTTGAATGCCAACATCTCAAAAAAACTCTCCCTCACAATACACATTTAGACTCCATCTTCGATCGATAAGTTTAAAATTATGTATTATAGCTGTTCAATATTCTTTCCACTCTGTATTCTCTACCCCCCCCCCGATCAGCTATCGACGCCTTCCTTCCCAACGTCAATACATTTGTAGATGCCTATATTGTATTCTGAATTCTATAAATAGCCATATTAGCATAGAGCTTAGCAATACATCTTGTGTGCGCGTGTGTCCGATCCGACCTCTCTTTTCTTTTTCTGGCAACCGCCTTTTCAAATAAGATTTCCCAATAAGTCATCATATTAATGAGAACTAAAATAGGCGAAGAGGAGGAAAAATGGAGGAATAGTAAGAGGAGAAAGAAACGGCGTCTGGCCATTCATTTGTCTTTATATAGACAAATTTGTCTGTTCTTAGCCTAGACACGTGCACTTTTCTCCTGACTTGAGTGCCCGTATGTGCATGTATGTGCCCGTGCGTATGTATTCGTGGCTATAAAAGTATAACTTGCACTATTAGATGAAAGCGTGTGGAATTCATGGACGTTCGTGTAAGTTTATTGAAGCTAAATTTAGAATATATATTCATTCATATATATATATATATATATATTAATTCATTGGAATATTTTATCTGGATCGCTCTTTGATCTGGGTTTTCTTTTCTTTGCTTTCCATTTCTTTTCTTCTTTTCTTTTTGTTTTCACTTATTCAATAAAATTCACTCGCAAATATAAATTAATTTGTCCTATATTTCTCTGTCGTGTCATTTTAACTCAAATCTGGTATCGGCCTGTAATACATTTGAATAAAAAATCTCTGAACGAAGTAAATATTTACTATACCCCGCCTATTCAGGTATAAGGTCACAAATAATGAACAAAAACTAAAATTAACATGTTCGTAATTTTGAAAAGTCGATCAATGAAATTAATCGGCACAAAATGTCTGTTTGTAATAATTTTTGTCTTATACATACATATATATATATATGTGTGTGTGTGTGTGTGTGTGTGTGTGTGTGTGTGTGTGTGTGTGTGTGTGTGTGTATTCGCGCACGCGCGTGTGTGTGTAATCTGGGTTAAATTTCTAAACTACTGACCCATAAACTAAATCCGATAAACTTTAATTCAAATACCAAAGTATATTAAAATAAGCAAGAACATATAATAAAACTGTTGTGGTAGGATCCACCTAATCTGCATAGGTGACTACCGACTATATAAATAATGGTTGGTACCGGAAGACGAGGAGCGAATACAGAGATCCAGCTAGAGACTCTGCCCGACTGCGACTTAGTCAACACATTCTCCAGGAACGTCTTCCCAGAAATATACAGAAATACTATATGTAAATATTGTGTACATTTTCTTGTTATAATACATTCTTGTTCTAAGTACATTTTCGTGTTGCATTATTATTCCATGCATTAGTCGAGATTCAACAATGAGTCAAGACTCAACAAAAACAAAAATAAATAAAATTAAGATCAAGACTATAAATAATATCAATCATTAACCCAAAATAATAATTAAAGACCGAAAAGGTTTTCTCTTTTTCCATAAGCCCCTAATGCCCTATATAGAGAGCCCACATAAAGAGGAGTAATACATGACCGGAGACTGAAAGTCAGCATGCAGTGTCAATTTCTATGTTCTCATTGTATATATCTGTGTATCTATATGTCTATATGCATATCATTTTATCTATATAATAATAATAATAATAATAATGATAATAACAGAAATGAGGTTCAACCAGTGTATTTCTGGAGCATAACATTTTAATACAGTCCGTCTTGGCAAAGAAAGTGCTGAATATTAATAAATAGAGCATTAATAGTCAACAAATACGATAAAATGTTCTGTTGTTTTTTTTCCCGACTCGTATACGCTCCAATCTATTATCTAACACCCTGGCGAGAGGACACCAGTTTGCATATTCATTTTATTACGAGTACTTTCGACATTAGCACAATGTCGTCTTCAGGGTTTCACGTTTGCACGTGTGTCTCTATGATGAAATTAAAAAATTGTACTGTACATAACCTTAGCGTGTTTCACTTCGCATGTCAAAATTTAATTTTCATATGAACACAACAATTTTGTCTAAAGAAAAATGAGGAAGACAGCAATTTTTTGTCTTAGAAAAAACATGACCCTCATGAAAATGAATATGCATCAACATGCTCATTTTTTTCTTCCTTTAATAAGGATACTAAGAAACTCATCCGTAATTACAAGAGGATCCTATTATATATATTTATATATATATATATATATATATATATATATATATATATATATATATATATACGAGGGTCATTCAATAAATAAGGTGAATTTTTCGGTATAAGGACTTCTAATACAAATAGAAGATTACTCTTTTTTTCTTTTTTTTTAAATTCTTTTTCACATGGATTTAATTTCTTTTGCGGATTAAAAAAAACTTTCAGAGTTTTGGCGATTAACAAAGATGGCCGACCGAGAAGCATGCTCCAGGATTGAACAGCGGTCAGTTATCAAGTTTTTGGTTGCTGAAGGGTGCAAACCAGTTGAAATTCATAGGAGAATGTCAACTGTGTATGATGCCACATGTTTCAGCCAAAAAAATGTCTACAAGTGGGCTAAATTGTTTAAAGAAGGACGGAGCAGTGTTGAGGATGAAGACAGGCCTGGGAGGCCCAGAGAAGTGAGGTCTCCTGAGGTGATCGAATCAGTCGATGACCTCATTCAGTCTGACAGAAGGGTGACAGAGGATGACATTACAAGGACTTTGAAAGACATAAAGAACAAACGCAGGGGTCATCAGTCAGAAGGAGTCATCTTGCATCATGACAACGCAAGGCCTCACACAGCAGCCCAAACGGTGCAGACCATCAACGAGCTGGGCTGGGAACTGCTCCCACATCCCCCTTACAGACCAGACATTGCCCCTTCAGACTTTCACCTGTTTGGTCCCTTGAAAGCGTTCACGAGAGGCACGAAGTTTAAAAGTGATGATGAATTCAAAAGTGTTGTGAGCGACTGGCTGAGACATCAGTCCAAAGATTTTTACGCTGAGGGAATACGGAAGCTTGTGCACAGATGGGAAAAGTGTGTGACAGTGCTGGGAGACTACGTTGAAAAAAGAAAAGTAAGCTTCTATCTGTATTAGAAGTCCTTATACCGAAAGATTCAACTTATTTATTGAATGACCCTTGTATATATATATATATATATATATATATATATATATATATATATATATGGATCTGAGTTTATGACCCTGAGTTTCATGCTTTTGCAATCATCAGACAAACTCATATCCATACAACTGAATGTTAGCTGTATCACTGATATTGAGTACTGTGCGTATAAAATAATATATATATATATATATATATATATATATATATATATATATATATATATATAGATAGATAGATATCTGTGTATGTGCCATGTTATAATAGTTGATGAGCTATTCTCACAGACTACAAGCATAATCAATTTACTCATCTTTGTGTAGTCCACATTAATGTCCTTGTGTCAGACTTAGATAAACCCCTCTCTATATAGATATAAGTTTATGTGTGTGTGTTCGTGCTCGAGCGTGTATGTATATATATATATATTTATATAAAATATATGCTGTTATCATTAGGTTACGAACTCAGCAAAGGCATACGTGCGTGTGTGTGCGTGCATGCGCGTGCGCGCGCGCGTGTGTGTGCGTTTGTTGAGTTCGTAGCCTAATGATAAAGGCATGTATTTTATATAAGCTACGAATACCACATCATCACGCGTTAATATTTGGTGTTTTCTCCTTTTAAATTCAAAAATATATTTAATATTTGTGTGTGCTAAGTCAGGGATTTTTCTGCGTTAAAGAACGCTTGATATCTTATCAAATCAGCCTTATTAAATGTGTTTAATTGAACATTACCCGGGTAGTATTTAAACGAACATTCTCTTTCTGGCTTTATTTCAAGTAATATTTTTATTAGTATTTATTATTATTGTTGTGGTGGGATCCACCTAATCTGCATAGGTGACTACCAACTATATAAATAATGGTTGGTACCGGAAGACGAGGAGAGGGAATCACGAGATCCAACTAGAGACTCTGATCGACTGCGACTAGTCAACACATTCTCCAGGAACGTCTTCCCAGAAATATACAGAAATACTATATGTACTTATTGTGTACACTTTCTTGTTATAATACATTCTTGTTCTAAGTACATTTTGTGTTGCATTATTATTCCATGCAATAGGCGAGATTCAACATTGAGTCAAGACTCAACAATTATTTACTTATTAGCCGTCCTGGTAAGACGATAAACTACATCCGGCAGCAAGGCCTTTGATCAGGAGGTTTTTGAGGAGCGTGGAACCACCTCTTAATTGCTGGTGTTCCCAGGTCCACACTGACCCGGGGTAGTAACATCTGTCAGGGTCCCAACTATGGGCAAATAATTAACGCCCCAAACTAGGGTCAAAGCACTATGAAGGTATGAAGGTGAAAATAATGGTGTTAATACTAGCAACAACTTTTTTAAGAAAAATTTATTACCAGCAATACATTTTTGGGGAAAAATATAAGCAGCAATACATTTGTGAACGAAAATATTTCCAGCAATAACAATCTTGTCGGCATTAAATAACCCATTGAGATGTTGATATGCCGTAAAAGAAAAGAAAACAAACAGCCAGTAAACAATAAACTTTCTTGTCTTTCATATTAAGTGTTTGGCTCTTAGTATTTACATATATAAATACTGCCTGCTTTTAAAAATCTGAAGTCAATTTTAATTCTAGAAAATGGAAATATTCCCTTTTTGATAAAAATACAGTACTGTTCGATAAAAGTGACTCACCTATTTTTTTACTGAATGTTCTCTTCTCCGATGAAACGAAAGTTGAGCTAAATTCAAAGGATCAGCGATCTAAAATCCGAAGAAGAAGCTTTGAAAGCTCTTTGAATTTAGCAGTAAGTACTGTCAATCATCCGTTCAGTATAATGTTCTGGGGATGCTTTTCTTTTCATGGAACTGGTTTCTTAAAACCTATTGAAAAGAACTTCAGTAGCGAGCAGTACAAGAGAATTTTAGAGTCTTGTCTGCTCCCTTCCGCTGAAAGCTCATTTTTATGCAGGGTAATGCCCCCCGTCACAAATCAAAATTGATGAAGGAATACGTTGATGAGAAGCAGGTGAGTGTTATGACATGGCCGCCCCAATCTCCTGACCTCAACCCCATAGAAAACTTATGGAGCATTATAAAGTACAGGCTCTCGAGAAAGCAGTTGAGCAACAAAGAGGATTTGATTGTGAATTTCATATCCGAATGGAATTCAATTATTGTTGAATTGCGTACAAATATACTTAGGAAAGGTATGAATCTACCTTTTCCCCGAGCTATGGGTTAATTAGTAAGATTAGTATATATATATATATATATATATATATATATATATATATATATATATATATATATATATAGTCCAATAAATGGATGTTGAATTTGACCTCCAAACTGGCACTCTTTCTCCATATACGAAGCCTAATACGATGTTGAAATATATTAACTCTAACTCCAGCCACCCTAAGCGTATTATTGAACACTTCCCAAAAGGAATTGAGTGTAGATTATCAAGAAATTCCTCATCCAAGGAGATTTCGGAACTGAATAAAAAAGAATATGAAGCAACATTGAGAGAGGAGGGACACAAAACAAAAGACACACTAAAAAAAACGCCCTGAATTTCCATGAACCTGGATGACTAATGTACCCAACAGTATTTTTTTATTGTTACGTCCCCCCCCCCCCCACACACACACACTTCCTATTTATACGTGTAATTTTTAGCGCGAATTTTATGATTCCTCATTCCACCTGAAATTAAGTTTGAAACCGAGTTGTGCTGGTGAATATTACTGATTTTTCAATATATATATATATATATATATATATATATATATATAAAAGTGAACATTGAAGTCAACACTTAGAGACGACAGGTTGTTTCATGCTAGACGCAATCGTCAGGTCAGTCACGAGTGCTATAGCCGAGAAAAAAAAACAACATTCGTGGCCTGATGATTGCGTCTAGCATGAAACAAACTGTCGCCTCTAAGTGTTGACTTCAATGTTCACTTTTATATTTGCACACGCTCTATCTCTGATATTGAGGACTTTATCCCATAAATATAGCACACCTTAAGAGTATATTTCTTCATATATATATATATATATGTGTGTGTGTGTGTGTGTGTGTGTATATATATATATATATATATATATATTTAGTCAGCAATCATTCTTTCATGCACATTTCATTAAATACGACAGACAAGGTGCTTTTATTTATTTCTTTATACAATTTCTCGTGCGATCTAATAATTTTTTCTTTTCAGATGATAAATTATATAAAAACTGTCCGAATGTTCTTTTTATCCGAGTGCTTTCGGCTATACATTTAGCCATTTTCAAGGATTAAATATATTAACAGTTAAATAAGAAAGTTTGTTGCATGTACGTATTTATATGATGTTTTCATTTTTCAAAACACGGTCAAGATATTGTGTCCGTGTTCATAGTTAATATTATTAAGTGTCGATTTTTTTGTTTTTGTTTTTATTAATAAGGCTTCCATTATTTTAAGCCTTTTTTTATGTAGATGATGCTATTATATTTGTGTTGTAGTAATATAATATTTCAGTATACATACATACATATATATATATATATATATATATATATATATATATATATGTGTGTGTGTGTGTGTGTGCGTGTGTGTGTGTGTGTGTGTAGAAATATAGTTTTAAGGTCTGCTATATTTATGGGATAAAGTGCCCAATATCAGCGATAGAACGTATGTAAATATAAATATAAAAGTGAACATTGAAGTCAACAGTCAGAGGCCACAGTCTGTTTCATGCTGGACACAATCGTCAGGCCGCCTGACGATTGCGTCCAGCATGAAACAGCCTGTCGTCTCTGAGTTTTGAATTCAGTGTTCACTTATATATATATATATATATATATATATATATATATATATATATATATATATATATATATATATACATACAACGTGTGTTAGCACGTGCGATACCCTGTCTTCATCAGCCGCCGACCAGGGGTGATCTCACGGTTTCGGTGGCTATGGCGGGACCGCCACCTTAGGCGCCACCAGCAGCATTTGCCACCAGGCAGGGTATGAAGAAAAGCTAATTGATCGTTCCTCTTGGTAAATTCTCGTAATGAAATAAATAAAACGATTGTTCCTCTTCGCCGCTTCTGTCCGTAATGAAAGTTCCTGAACGCGTTTGCCGTTATTGACGCGCTCGTAAATATCGTTATAGATGACTACGCAAATATTCCACTTTGCGCATGTTAGGTCGTGATGTTGCGCGCATAATATTTCAGTAATCTTTGTTCTGATCGTAACTTTTCTTTCTGGATTTGCCGTCGATTTGGTCGTTTTTCCTCTTTTTTATCTTTCATTTCCATTACTGGGTCAAACCACTCAAAGCAAACGTCGTATATTATTCTACAAAAGGAACTGATCTGTTGCCCTATGTGACCCTTAAGATTGTTATTAAGAATAGCACCCTCTTTTATGGTAATATTGAGAGGCACAGTAACATACAATATAGAATCTCGAATTCTTTTCCCAATGGTCCTTTCCTGATTGACCAAAGGTGGCCGAGCAAAATGGAATCAATTAACGAACAGACACGCTACGTGACAAACAACAGAAGGCAAATATATAGGGATAACAAATAAACATTTTATTACTAAAATATACAAATGGCGATTAAATATGTTGGGGTATATTAAAAGATGAAGGACGGGGCAAAAGAAAACAACGAGACAAAAATAAATATTACGGGACAAAACAATGGGGGCCTTATCTTGTAATTGTCAAACAACCTTGTCCCAAATTTGCATGAAACTACAATGGCAAAATGAGCAAAGACAAAACAGGCAATAGAAACAAAGGATTTATCTGTTATTTGAAAAATCTTTCTTTTTCGCTTCCTTTTCTTTTAGTGTAGTATATGTTCCTATTTTCTTTTATATTTCTTTTTACTATGAAATGGACAAAGTCCGACAATTATTTTAAGACATTTTTATGTTTATACGTTCTTTTTATAGATACAAATATTTAAGTAAATGCTCTGTTTATAATAAACAGTATTAATAATTACCGGTTAAGGCACGTCAGGCTAAATGACGGTTCCGTATAGGATACAGGTTCGATTCCTGTCGGAGAACGAATATTTTCTATGAAAATTTCTCGGACATTCAGGCCGGTAAATGTTGTTATTACTGTTTATTATAAACAGAGCATTTACTTAAATATTTGTATCTATAAAAAGAACATATAAACATAAAAATTTCTTTTTTATCCTTTATCTTTTTTCTTTTCTCTTTTCTCTTCTTGCTGGGTAGAAAGTGAAATGGATTTCTTTTTGGTTTCCTTTCTTTCTTTTTCGTCTTGTCCATGGGTTGAGTGAAGAATAAGTTGAATCTTTCTTTTATTTGCCTCTCAGGATAATGTATCTTTCTGCGTTTCGTTGTATCTGCTTCTTTTAGCACGCCGGAGTTTGATTTATTTAGCTCAAAATCCTTTATAGATTACTATTAATTCCGCACATCCAAATTTATAGCAGATCATAGCAAGTTTAGTCCATTCAGTATGAATTCTGAAGAGGGCTGACTTGCTGGCGGTCATTACTTTCGCGCCTCGATTTTGGCACGTGACCCATGACTTCTAAATTAGGATTTTTGCATGTGTGAGTGAAAAGAGGTTACTGACTCTTTTCCTTTTTCTGCCGTATTTCAGAGAGTTCAAGGTTGCTTTAATGTCTGGATAGCATCCGGTCAAATCATCACGCTATCATGTGACCAAGAAGGAGAAAGTAGAATACATAATCTTTGCTTGAATGCATGCAAGTTTAATCAAGAACTGTTAATTGTCAATTTCATTTTATTTCTTTTTCATTTTCACACTTTCTGAAAGTACTGGCTCCTCATTCAGAGTACTTCCAAAATATAAACTTGAGTGTTGATTTTAGAATAAAAGTAGATCGTAACAATGTATATATATATATATATATATATATATATATATATATATATATATATATATATATATATATATGAATGTAATGTAAATTTCAACCAAAACCACTACTGGCTGCTCGGTCAATGAATGCCAAATGTTTCCTTATAAGGAAACAGATAATATTACCATTACAGATGAGGAGAACAGATACTACACTTTGATCGCAGCCCCATGGCCAGGGTGTAAGAAAATCGTAACGAGTAGCACTGGCTGCTCGGTCAATGAATGCAAATGTTTCCTTATAAGGAAAAGGCTATTATTACCATTAGAGATGAGGAGAACAGATACTACACTTTGATCGCAGCCCCACCGATGGCCAGGGAGTGAAGAAAAGCGTAACGAGTAGCACTGGCTGCTCGGTCTATGAAAACTGAATGTTTCCTTATAAGGAAACGGATAATATTACCATTAGAAATGAGGAGAACAAATACTACACTTTGATCGAAGCCCCATGGCCAGGGAGTGAAGAAAAGCGTAACTAGTAGCACTGGCTGCTCGGTCTATGAAAGCTGAATGTTTCCTTATAAAGAAACGGATAATATTACCATTAGAGATGAGGAGAACAGATACAACACTTTGATCGCAGCCCCACCCATGGCCAGGGAGTGAAGAAAATCGTAACGAGTAGCACTGGCTGCTCGATCAATGAATGCAAATGTTTCCTTATAAGGAAAAGGCTATTATTACCATTAGAGATGAGGAGAACAGATACTACACTTTGATCGCAGCCCCACCCATGGCCAGGGAGTGAAGAAAAGCGTAACGAGTAGCGCTGGCTGCTCGGTCTATGAAAGCTGAATGTTTCCTTATAAGGAAACGATAATATTACCATTAGAAATGAGAAGAACAGATACTACACATTGATCGCAGCGCCATGGCCAGGGAGTGAAGAAAAGCGTAACTAGTAGCACTGGCTGCTCGGTCTATGAAAGCTGAATGTTTCCTTATAAGGAAACGGATAATATTACCATTGGCGATGAGGAGAACAGATACTACACTTTGATCGCAGCCCCGTGGCCAGAGAGTCAAGAAAAGCGTAACGAGTAGCACTGGCTGCTCGGTCTATGAAAGCTGAATGTTTCCTTATAAGGAAACGGATAATATTACCATTTTGCATATATATATATATATATATATATATATGTATATATATGTATGTGTGTGTGTGTGTGTGTGTGTGTGTGTGTGTGTGTGTGTGTGTACACAGGACATACGGTGTTGTGAGGGAGAAGACCTCCCTACTAGTTTGGACTCGGCCGTCGTACGAAAGACATAAAAATCCGCCTACATCAAGAGGAGTAGTAGGAAGAGCAGTAGCAGCAGTAGCTTTTGCCGAAAACAGTTAGTCATTCATGGCTAAACATTCTCTAGTTTCTATTCTACATCATGTTTCCCTGTACCAAAAGGTAATAAACTTGTTATTAAACCAATTCCGGTTTTCTACTATTGTTTTTTATAACTCAGTTACAACACTTTCTTTCCGCGTGTGTCCAAGAAATTTAAGCTGTACCGTTCTGATTGCTAACATCGGTTTCATTGTAACTCCTATTTTCCTAACACTTCCTCGTTGCTCACATGTTTTCTCCGTAATATTATCAGCATTTATCGGTTCAAGTTTCCTCTTCATCTAGAAAGAGATTGTTCAACATTCATTGCCATATGGATGATTAGATATTAGATAGAAGTTCAACACGCTTTTCTTTGTTTATAAAGACATTTCCCTATATCTTAATACTAAACTTAGTTTCTTGAAGGCATGTTTCGCTATTCCTATTCGCCTTTGCCTTTCTGTGTCTCATTTTCCCGCCATCTGTTACTATGCCAGTAGGCTAACTTTCTGTATCTGGTCGATTTTAACGCCCCTAATATAATGATTTTCCAAGCGTAGCTTAGATATGGCACAAAGCCGAAAGTATGGGGCACCCAGTGGGGATCGAACTCACTACTCAGTCATAATTGTTTTAGCGAGAAAAGTTTGCTAACCATTAAAAAACCTCGAGGTGCCCCAACGCCCCTAATATATTAGCTGGCTTTTGTCTCTTTTGTTAACCATTCGGATACTATGCTGGGCTCTTTATAGCATTTTCAGTGGTAATGGGTTATTAGATGCTACCCATCTATACTCCAAATAGCAGGTTACATGGAATCAACAAGGGACAATCCTCACTGTTCTATCCTTAGAGACAACCCTGAATAAAACAAAACACACATTTGCTCTCTCTCTCTCTCTCTCTCTCTCTCTCTCTCTCTCTCTCTCTCTCTCTCTCTCTCTCTCTCTCTCTCTCTCTCTCATCACGATTTTATTAGCTAGTTGAGCATCTTACCGTCGAGAGTCATTACCGACTGAAGATTTGGCGGCCAAATTGGTTCTTAGGCGAGTCTATGGACAAGTAAGCTAATCCTGGGTATAAATATAAACTACCTCCGACAGCAAGGCCACTGATTGATAGATCGGATGTTTCAAGGAGCAGGGAACCCTTTCTTCATTGCTGTTATTCCCAGGTCCACCCTGACTCAGGGTGGTAGCACCTGATAGGTTCTCAGCTATGGGAAAATAGTGAAACCTCAAACAAAAACAAATCACTATTAAAGCATAAAAATACATTTTTATACAAAAAAAAATTACCAACAACATTTAATGACAGTAAAATTACCAATAGCACCTAATGATAGTAAAATTATGAACAATATAATTTTAAATCAAAATAAACAGCAATACATTTTATCTGTGGTTAAAGGAATACAATTGCGTTCAAAATATTTAGATTTCGCCATTAAATAACCACAAAGGTTGTTATGCCTTTAGACAAAATCAAACAAATAACGACACGTAGATCGTTTTGATTGGTTGATGTAGCGCCCGGTTATTTTACCTCTTAAATCACAGAGACGTTTGAATGCTTTCCGCCATTAAATGGATTGGATGCACATTCAGTTAAGCAAAATGAAACCAGGTACAATTCTGCTTCATGATAATAAACGGCTATATATTGCCAAGATGATACTACATAAGATCACCGACTTAAGATATGAAACTTTGACACATTCGCCATATTTCCCTAATTTCTCGCCCAGTGACTACAACTTTTTTCAAGCATCTTGACATTTATTAAAGCCAAAAAACAGCCCGTTTCAAAGAAGACTCAGAAACTGCATTAAAAGATTGCTTGGCCTCCAAATCTTTAGAGTTTTAACGTAAATACATTGTAACACGATGACAGAAATGTACAGATATTCAGGGTTTCTTTTTTGATTGATTTAAACACTGAATAAAAGTTGATTACAGAATCGGACATTATTTTTCAAACAACCTAATATAAGTGTAGGAGGTCAAAACCATCTGTATTGTGGGGTGCACTTAAGTTTGAGAAAGAAAATTTTGAAGGTCAATCCATGTTCTTTAGATTCTTATAAAACGTTAAATACTCTATTAATGAATAATATGTCGAACTGAGCCCTTTATTTCGCTCACTGGGGTGAGTTCAATATCTAGTTAAGGCAGTGGACAACTTGGAGAGGTGAATTCACAGGAGATAACTGATAATTGACATCCATTAAACATGGCACATGGAACAAGAACAGTCTACCCCAGTGAGCGAAATAAAGGGTTCAGTTGGATATTCCAACCACCTGAAGAAGGCCGCAGCGTACAACGGCCGAAACGTTGTGATAAACATGGCGACAAAGATGAGGACAATAGTCCGAATAATGTAAATAGTGTACATAATACCTCATCTCAGAAATATGGACAATTACAAATATTTAAAAAAAATTAGACTGCTTTTCTTATCTTATTCAGCTAATGTTTGATATTTTTATTCATTATATATAAATTCTCAGTGTATAACTTATACGACGTAAACGTAATGGTGCTTTCCAGCTTAGGCTTGAACAAGCACGAAGACTTTAAACTCTCTGTTTTCGGGCAGAGGAGACACAGAGAAGGCTATGCCGAAGGACAGTATCGTCGGAGGACGTTGACAAACCCGACCACGTGTACACGGGGTCTATGGAGGATTTTTGCCCGAGGCTACGGGCTCGTATCGCCCCACATAAAAATCGGCCTTGTGCCATATCCTGCCTCGTGGGGGGTCTGGTAAATAACGACGCAGACCTCGTACTGAACTGTTTAACGGCTGCTAATTTGGAGCACGGTAGAGTAATGGTAGCGGCTAGGATTGAGGATATATATTGAGAACCGACTTCGAATTCCAGCCGGATCCAATAAATTCACTTACATGCTAATATCCTTGGGAAAGGTATGAATCCATCTCTTCGCCAGAGTTTTGGATAAATAACAGGACAAACTGGGCTTTATGGCCTTCGTTGGCAACCAGTCTAAGAGAAGGAAGACTCTGAATTCAAAACATCTGCTACCTTGCGGATCTTGCCTCTTTAACTTCTGAGAGGAGGGATGTGATTACCTCAACATCCCGGTGCAAAAGGAACCGGCATGCCATTGCACTATTCTACCTTGAATGTCACCATGAAACACAATTGGAAGATGGAAGGAAGTTGTGACCACAGCGGCTCAAAGATGCGCTAAACTAAATAATTAATGATGATGATGAAAGAGGATTTAAAAATACCATTATCGCAACGTCACAAAATGCTTTTAAAACACCGTTTTTTATTTATTTACTATTTACCCAGCTGGTCGATCAGAAAATTATCTGAACTTGAACCTCGTGATAATTACATATTTTCGATTGCTGGAAAAATATTTTGATGGAGGTAAACTTTCTTTAATGAAGGAAACAGATTCGGGGGTTCCTGGAGAAATATTTCACGTCAAAACCTGCGGAATTTTACTTACGATGTACTGGAAAGCTTATAAATGGTAACAAGTCATTGTAAAAAAAATAGTGAATATATAATTCAATAAAATGTAATTGTACTTTATTTTTTAAAGCATGAAGTGGATAAACAAAGACGGAAATTATTTATAACTCAGCCTTACACACACACACACATTCAGATACATGTATATATATATATATATATATATATATATATATATATATATATATATATATATATAGATAGATAGATAGATAGATAGATAGATACATAGATAGATATATACGAGGGTCATTCAATAAATAAGGTGAATTTTTCGGTATAAGGACTACAGATAGAAGCTTACTCTTTTTATTTTTTTTTCTGTTTTACTTTTTTTTCACATGGGTTTAATTTCTTTTGCAGATTAAAAAAAAAACTAATTAACAAAGATGGCCGACTAAGAAGCATGCTCCAGGATTGAACAGCGGTCAGTTATCAAGATTTTGGTTGCTGAAGGGTGCAAACCAGTTGAAATTCATAGGAGAATGTCAATTGTGTATGGTGCCACATGTTTCAGCAAAAAAAATGTCTACAAGTGGGCTAAATTGTTTAAAGAAGGACGGAGCAGTGTTGAGGATGAAGACAGGCCTTGGAGGCCTACAGAAGTGAGGTCTCTTCAGGTGATTGAATCAGTCAATGACCTCATTCAGTCTGACAGAAGGGTGACAGTGGATGACATTGCAAGGACTTTCAGCTTATCTGTTGGGACAGCACACAAGGTCAGCTGCCGGTGGGTGCCAAAGATGCTTACTGCAGAGCACAAACAGCACAGCAGCCCAAACGGTGCAGACCATCAACGAGCTGGGCTGGGACTGCTCCCTCATCCCCCTTACAGCCCAGACCTTGCCCCTTCAGACTTTCCCCTGTTTGGTCCCTTGAAAGCATTCACGAGAGGCACGAAGTTTAAAAGACACGATGAAGTCAAAAGTGTTGTGAGCGACTGGCTGAGACATCAGTCCAAAGATTTTTACGCTCAGGGAATACGGAAGCTTGTGCACAGATGGGAAAAGTGTGTGACAGTGCTGGGAGACTACGTTGAAAAATAAAAAAAAGTAAGCTTCTATCTGTATTAGAAGTCCTTATACCGAAAAATTCACCTTATTTATTGAATGACCCTCGTATAATATTAAAAAAAAAATGATTCCTTCGCTACATAAGAGTTTTCATGTTTCAAAAACGAGAGCGAAAATTTAGGAATAAGCTATCTTGTGGTCTTTAATAAAAAAAACCTTAAAATTAAGTTACAGCTGCACTGAAAATCTAGAAAGAATCATAAAAAAAACATAATAAAATCCTGGAAAAACACGCATGGCAAAACAGTATCAATAAAACTCCTAAACTGCAATTAGACAAAAATAATGAAAAATTATGTGATTGTAGAAACCCTAAAGACTGCCCGTTAGAAAATAAATGCCTCACAAAATCCGTGGTATACCAATGCACTATCTCATCCATTGAGAGTCCTAACACTGATAGGATATACATTGGGTCAACGAAGAATAAATTTAAAATTAGATGGAGACAACACAAGAGCTCCTTCAACAATATTCAAAATAGAAATCAGAAATCTCTATCCCAATATTTCTGGCATTTAAAAGAAACGAATAAAACACCAAAAGTAAAATGGAAAATAATAAATAGAACAAGAACTTGTAAATGCCTGATTTTCGTCCAGGGTTTGATTTTAGCGAAAGACGCCAAATATATCGTAGGGTACTCAAAAAGATTAAAAACAAGCCCGACGTTACTTTACAGCAAGTGGCCGAAGATTGCCAACGTTTCGTGAACGTCAGAGAGGATTCGAAAAACATTGAACAGAGTGGCGTGGCTCACATTAAAGAAATACGCCAAAGAAAAATTCAAAAGGGCCAACCAAAAAATAATAAATTTACTTTGTGGTCAAGACCATGTTTCGTGTGTGGTCAATTACATTGTCCTTTTAAAGATACAAAATGTTTTAATTGCGATAAAGTATGACACAAAAGTTCCCACTGCAGGATTAAGAACAAGACAAGAAACAGTTAAGTCAGATGAACCAGAAAATAGTAACATCAGGAAATATATTAAAGTACAAATATGTAACAAAAATATACGGCTACTGCTTGATTAAGGTTCAGTCTTATCCCAAATTATCAAACATGGAAAAAACTGGGTAAGCCGACTTTGTTAAGAACGAACCGAATATCCAAAGGAGCAACTGGCGACCCTATTAAGTTTATGGGTGAACTTATAACGAACGTGTCATTCAAAGGTAAAACGTTAAAATTAAAGGCGTATATTATGAAGAATACAGGTAATTTGTTTGGGACTGATTGGTTAGAACAATTTCAACTTTGGCATATGCCTATTAACTCATGTCAAAAAGTCGAAAATTTGACTAACGAAGCAGAAAAGTTGAAAGGTGAACTTAAAAACATTTTCCCGACGTCTTCAGTGGAGGACTAGGAAAATGCACAAAAATGGCTGCTAAGTCTGAGTTAAAGCCAGACGTAAACCCCGTTTTTAAGAAAAAACGTAACGTTCCATTTGCCTCGTTAATCAAATTGAATCGACTTGAGGAAATGGGAGTTCTGGCAAAGGTTGAATATAGCGAATGGGCATCTCCTACAGTTTATATTAAAAAGAAGAGCAAAGAAATTCGTGTATGTGCTGACTTCTCTACGGGGCTGAACAGCGTCCGAAAGGATCACCATTACCCACTTTCAAGTCCAGAGGAGATATTCGCTAAGCTCAGTGGAGGAAAATTTTTTCTCTAAGATTGACTTAAGCGACGCTTATCTTGAAATACTCGTGGACGAGGAATGCTCGAAGCTCCTTTGTATAAACACCTACGAGGGTTTATACAAATTTTTAAGACTTCCATTCGGAGTTAGAGTCGCCCCTTCCATTTTTCAACAGGTCATGGACACGATGTTAAATGGTCTGGATTTTGGGGTGACCTATCTCGATGACGTCCTAATGAAAAGTGAGAGCATCGAGGAACACAAATCGCACGTTTGGGGGGGGGGTGTTCAGGAGAATCCAGGATTACAGATTCAAATTAAAGGACGGGAAGTGTGAGTTTTTCCTAGGGAGAATCAAGGACTTGGGGTAAAAAATTGATAAAGACGGAAGACGTCCCGACCCAGATAGGGCAACGGCAATAAAGAATATGCCAGCACCAGAAAATGTGTCGGCTCTTCAAAGTTTTTTAGGTCTTGCCAATTATAATAACGTTTTTGTTCCAAGAATGCACAGTTTAAAAGCTCCATTTAATGAATTATTGAGAAAAGACAAAGAATGGTAATGGACAACCAAATGCCAGGAAGCATTTGAGAAAATAAAAGAGATCCTTACAGCAGATCTGTTCCTGACTCACTACGATCCAAACCTTGACATGATTGTAGCCAATGATGCCAGCTCTTACAGTATCGGGGCGTGCATTTTACATAAGCTAAAGGATGAATCGGTAAAGCCAATCGCCTTGCACCTAGGACGCTATTACCAGCTGAAAGGGGTTACTCGCAAATAGAAAAGGAAGCATTCGGAATCATTTTTGCGGTAACTAAATTCCACAGATTTATTCATGGCAGGCACTTTGTGTTGCAGACAGACCATCGCCACTCCTTACTATCTTTGGATCAAAAAAGGGTCTGCCAACACATACGGCTAATAGACTGCAAAGATGTGGAACCATTCTCCTCAATTATAATTACAAAATGGAGTTTCTCCGATCCACAAAAATCTATCATGCAGACGGGTTATCGAGATTGATACCTAAATATGTTGAACCCCTGGAAGACACAGTCATTGCTGCCGTAAGAACTGAGGTGGACGTAAAAAGCACCTTGTCAGGGAGCTTCCAATAACAATCAATGAAATAATAGACAAAGCATCCGAGGATGACTTCATAGAGGAAGTAAAGGACAAATTAAAAAGCAAATATCAGAGTATTTCAGAAGTCTACTCACTCTGTAACGACATATTAATGTACGGAGACAGAGTCGTAATCCCATCTACACTTCAGAGTAGAACACTAAAGGAATTCCATGTTGGCCATTCGGGAACTTCAAGGATGAAGAGTCTGATGAGGAGTTATGTCTACTGGACCAACATAGACAGGGATATTGAAAACACGGTAAGACCGTGCAAAGGATGTGCTTTGGCTGCAAAAGCACCACCGATAAAATTCAATCCTTGGCTTAAAACCGAGCGTCCGTGGGCGCGGATACACTTTGATTTTGTTGGACCACTACCTCGTAGTAGTTGACAGTCATTCCAAGTGGCCAGAGGTATTGAAATGCAAGAAGCCGGCCGCGGAAGTGACAGTCAAGTTTTTATACGAGCTATTTGCCCGTTTCGGAGTCGTTGGCTGTATTGTCACAGACAATGGCACACAATTTACATCATGTGAATTTAAGGAGTTTTGTCAGTCAGTCCTGGTTGAACATGTTACCACGGCGCCATATCCCCCAAGAAGTAATGGACAGGCAGAGCGTTTTGTAGATAAATTTAAGAGAACACTGAGGAAGGCGAGAGGTACTCCCACCGATACGACTATACAGCAGTTCTTGCAGGTCTATCGGGTAATTCCTAATAGTAGTGCTCCATCTGCCAAGACTCCAGCGGAGGTCATGTTTGCCAGGAAAATAAAATCGGTATTTCACAAATTCCTTCCGAATGAAACAAAAGCGGGTAATAAGAATAAAGTGCTTAAAAAGCGCTTTAAGATCGGCGAATAGGTTTATTTTCGTGTATTTGGGAATAACAAATCTCACTGGAAGACAGGGATAATTGACAAACAAATTGGGAACATGATGTACATGGTTCAGGGACCGAAGTTTGTACATAAACGTCATGTTAACCAAATCAGAAGAAGGCATGAAAGCACAATTGTCAGGGATCCCAGAGAAGATGATATGGACGTCGTATTTGGCACATTCGAGGTTCCAATACCGCAATCGGCACCAGAACTCAGAAGGCCCAAAAGGAAAAGGAAGTTCACGGAACCTTTAGAAGTTAACCCGAAGAGGAAAAGATATTGAATATCTTTCATTTCATACCATGACTGCAGAAAAAGGTAAGGAATGAGGAAAAAAACCTTCTCTTCACATATAAACTTTCGAATTACCAGAAAAGAACAATACTAATTGGATTTACCATTAAAACTTATCCATTTTTTTCTTCATTATTTTGGTATAATGAATAGAGACTATTGTTAACACGTGAAATGCGTGTCGTAAATCTAAAAAAAAAAGAGAAAAAGATTTGACGTAATTTCTACATATAGCTTTTTTAGAAAGTGGCTGTTGCTGATTTTTTTTCTTTTGTCTTTGATTGAATAAAGTATTGTGTGGTAATGATAAAAAAGAGACTCCAGGCGGAGTCAGGCTGAAACGTGTGGGTGTTGTGGAGTCTTCCCTCTAATGTGGCTATTTTGGACTCTTCCCTTTACTATAAAGTAGTAGGAAAGTAAGCATCGGGGGAACAGTGATATAGATTGTTCCTTACTATCAAACTCTCTGCCTTGAACAGAGAGGAAACCGGACGAGGCTTTGCCGAAGGGCAAAGTTTCGTCCGGGGAGGTAGACAAACCCTGAACCCGTTTATATTTCTAAGAGAATATTTTTGGCCGAGCCTACGGGCTCAGAGAACCCACGGTAAACTCGGCTTTGTGCCACATACATCCCTCGTTGGGTGGGGGGGACTATTAAATATAACAGTGATATAGACTTAACGCTGGTTAACCAACACACACTCCCAAGTCGTGTAACACTCTTCTGTTGTATTCACTGTTATCTGTAACCTCTTGTTTTATTATTTCTTAACCATTATTTGGTCAAAACCATTAATATAGATATGACGAAGACACTTCGTAAGATTTAAGAAATGCAAAACTTTGTATCGTTGTATGTCGTCTTGGAATTGGTTGAACCTGATTGGTCGTTTGGGGAACGCTGACATACTCAGAGCACATCATGCCCCACCCCAGCCCTTGCGCATGGGTCCATAAAAAACAGAACGCCGAGACACTACAGAGACAGAGATTGTTTCTGATACCGGACGAGAAACACTTCACGTGACTACCTGAGAGAGAACCTCCGACATCAACCTTGTGCCAAAATTCGCCAAGTCAGCAAAGTGTCAAGTCTAACTTAAGAAGCGGGTCGGGTCGATAAACGCCCGGATGCGAACTGTTAGATTTTGACCACGAACTAAGTAACTATTGTACACAGGAACATATATAAACATATTATTTTTATTTATTCAAGTGTTTGCTTTTTCTTTTGTCGTCATTCCCCTTGGACCAGCCCAATACGAAGATAACTGACGACTATTTGATCCTGGCCGAAACTTATGATCAAAACTAATCACGACGTGGGATAAGGCAAGGCCTGGATCGAAGCGATCACGTTTATTGATCAGCCGTAGGTATTGGACACTTGGACGACCGGGAGGGATTTGAGGGCGACATATCGTTGTGTGTCGTCCCTGAATATTATTAGTCTATTGACAATTCCTCAGTAAGGAACCCAAGCTGCATCAACAGACACAAACAACGGAAGAAAATCTTCTTCAAGCTTCTTTTTATTCGCGTTATTTTTTGGTGGGGTACACTGTACACATCAGATCTTGAAAGAAACGAAAGAGGGATAGAAATTGAGAGGACCGATGTCAACGGGTCAGACAGTTACCAATCCATTCCACGTGATGGTTTATAGCACCGCTATAACCACGGCATGAAAAGGAATCTGGGAGAGAACACCATCAGGGCTCTTGGCTTCTCCACTGCTGTGAACGAACTGATGGTTTTCGCTTATTTTTCGGTCTTATATGAAATATTAAACAAAGTCCATCGCTGTCAGGATTCCACGCCCACGGATCTCAAAGTACCTCCACTCAGTCTGATCCTAATCGGTACAGTAGGACCTGCTATTTTTGTGTGGCCTACGCATTCCTGTAACACCTGTTTAATGTTTTTTTAAATAACATTCTTTAATATCTTTCATTAGATTTCAATAGTTATTATTATAAAGATCCTATTTCTGCATGTTTTCGTTTGTTGCTATAACATAGTAACAACAGCACTCTGTAGCGTAACTTTTGTTAGCCCAAAACCGTTTAACTGCTCTAACTTGAAAAATAAAGGAATTTCTAAAGAAATCAGGTTATTGTTTTTTTTTTTTTTTTTTTTAATTATAAATTAACCAAAAAAGTAAGTGCAAGAGAAATAATTCTAAATTTTCTAACTACAGAGTATTTTCTTCGACCTCAATGAGCTCCTTTTTGTCGGCTGTAATGACGTACCAGTGATAATACATTAATAATTATATATACATATATAAAGGGCAGATGTGTGTGTGTGTGTGTGTGTGTGTGTTTCCGGCTAAAACTAATAAACTACAATAATTACGACAAAGTAAATATATATCCAGACTCATTATCGCCCAAACCAGCTTTTTATTTTTTTAAAAATCATCGTCTGTTTTGTATTTACGAAGATATTTTAAAATCAAAATGCATTAGAATGCATTCGAAATTCTCATAATTAAAAAGTAAAAACGAACAGTAATAATTCTTATTCTCGATTATTATTACTGTTCGTTTTTACTTTTTAATTCTGCCGATACTTCCAAACGCTATACATATATGTATTTTTTAAATTTCTATTCTCTTGAATTTATTTTCACATATATATTAAATAAAAGCGTAACTTAAAAAGTGAATATTAAAACAACAAAGCAAATTTAAAAGAAGAAAAATATTAAGTACAACTATTTGACAAAAAGTTTAATATTTATTTATTCAAATATTTGTGTGTGTGTGTGTGTGTGTGTGTGTGTGTGTGTGTGTGTGTGTGTGTGTGTGTCCGGCTAAAACTA
The DNA here is from genome assembly GCA_964036315.1 of Acanthosepion esculentum. Classification (NCBI taxonomy): domain Eukaryota; kingdom Metazoa; phylum Mollusca; class Cephalopoda; order Sepiida; family Sepiidae; genus Acanthosepion; species Acanthosepion esculentum. Next base: position 102,790,926 of record OZ038492.1, on the reverse strand, counting down.
AAAACCTATAATAATTAACATATGTGTGTGTGTATGTGTGTGCATTATTGACTTATTAATATTTTTCGGACATCTTGTAGAGGACCGTGTGGGTTTGCCTGTCGTTGAATTGGAAACACGTGCTGTTTATTTCGTGCTAAACGGGGGTCCAACTACATGAACAATGCCGGACTCAAGTTGCCCAACCGAAGATGTAAAGAAAACAAACAAGACCGATATATATATATATATATATATATATATATATATATATATATATATATATCAACAAATATATGTATTAAACAACACAATTTTACAATGGACATAGACATTAAAATTTGCGTGTGTGAACATTGGTGTCTGTTCTTTTGTGAATGTTCGTACGTACGTGTATGTGTGTATAATGTTCATGGCATCTCACAAATGGGAAGACGCGGATCTTCTAAGAGAGCTTACATTGTGGTCGCTGAAATGAAGAAATGATAAAGAGAACGAGGCGAGAAGTCACCCAGTATTTATAGTATAGGGAGAGTGACCCTTAGTGACAATTTGGGAATTAAGGAGGAGCTAACTCCGACAATCTTATGGAAAATAATATTTTTATTTAATTTTTTAAAAATAAACATCATTGTTTTGGGGGTTTAAGAGGAAGAAGGACTAATCTCATAGTTAGGAACCCAGCTTTCTTCTTTCTTTATTTATTTCGCCCTTCATTCTGACAAGTTGCTTCGCATATACTTGCAGGCGAATGGTGACGGTGAATGTACAGAAAAATCTCTCTTCTACGGACCTCGGATGCAATGAACACAATCTGCAGGCAAAATTTTAAAAGAATCTGCAGGAACAAAAACTTCCAAATCGTCAGCGATGTATTTCAAAGTTTGCGGGCTTAGCGGAACGAGTCGTATTAGTTCTCAAAGTGACCGTTTGGCGGCGGTGACGGGCCTTCCAATTGTAAACAAAGACGGAAAGTAAGATACATTAGCGCATACGTGAAAAAGTAGTTGTGAGAAAGAAAAAATTAAAACAATTTAAACAAATTTGAAAAAGAAGAATGCGACTTTTAGTGTAAATAATCATGAAAGCATGTAAAGATCGACGAGAAAATTTTGAATCATAAAATGTATGCATTTGTAAAATTCAACAATATTCGCCAAGGGTCTAATATATAATTTAAAACTATTTATTATTCCGCGATATGTACAATCATCAGAATGCAATTTCTGTTAAATGTAATCTTCTTGCTGCTACTTTTATTCACTTTAATGTTATTAATATAAAAAGAATTAATAATTTGTTTCACAAAGTCGAACGATATATTCAGTGTTATGTAAATCCTCTATATTTCTTTTAGACAATAGAAATGTAGACAAGTTTCAAAGATCTGTGCATATTGACTCTGTAGCGGACTTCACATTAATTTAACTTTAGACTAGCAAACAAGACTGACGTGGAAAAGGATAAGCAAAAGACATTGTTACACATAAAATGTGTATTTAACAAGATGTACAATATCAAACAACGATGTGAAAGAAAGACTGCATTTAAGTAAGAAAAGGTTGAATAAAATAAGAGTTGTTATTTTAGTATTTTAAAGTTCACTGGAAGAATGTTTATGAGAGTCTCTTGTAATGATTGTTCTCAGAAGATTTTGATGTGTAAGAAAAGATTATGTGAGTGTATACAAGGTATTTTCAGCATGTGAGTGGCGTGTGTGTGAGTGAGAAGGTTGGCACATGGTTTCAACTGTCGTGGATTTGTTTGGCAGCTGAATACTCACTAAAGAGGGTTAGAAATATCTTGCTTAAATAAGTGACCATAGGCTCCAGATCGCTGCACGGGAAGAGTTATTCTTCACGTGCAGACGATCTGATTGGTTGGCATCGACCAATCAGCGAGCGAGTTTTGGGCAGACTTAAGAAAGCTTCTGGGATTCGTTTCTCTCAAAAGTGCACAAAATTGACTACATCAAAATAGAGCGATTACAAAAGTGTCGCATTGCTGCGATTTGTAAATTGTCTATAATAACGTAGTGGTGATTTATTAACCAATGAATGCTTGGCATTGTATGTGATTTGTATTTTTGGATGCATGTATGTATGTTCGTGCGTAATAGATCGGCACAACTCTTACATTGCAGCACAAATATTTAGAAAATTCTTAAAATAATAGATATAACAATTGAATATATATATATATATATATATATATATATATATATATATATATATATATATATATATATATATATATTATAAAGAGAAGGAACAGTAAACTATATAATCCGGGGTTCTTATTAATATTTTTAATTTTACAAAACAGTGCCCAATGCAAATCTACTGAGCATAAATGCGATAAATTTACTAATTTAAAAATACGGTTCCATCGCTACACATTATAATTGAATTTGGAGTTTCTAGTTTCTGTTTTTGAAACATGATAATTCCTGTGTAGCGATGGAACCATATTTTCAAGTTAGTAAAATTGTAATATATATATATATATATATATATATATATATATATATATATATATATATATATATATTGATTCTTATTTGCTGCTCAATAATCTTGAAGATTCTTAAAATAAATATAGGAATTGAATACACACACACGCACACACACACACACACACACACACACACACACACACACACACATATATATATATATATATATATATATATATATATGCATATATATAATATTATATATTGATTCTTATTTTGCTGTTCCAAAATCCTGAAGATTCTTAAAATAATAGATATAGCAATTGAATATATACATATATATATATATATACATATATATACATATATATATATATATATATATATATATATATATATATATATATATATATATAGCAATTGAATACACACACACAGACATATATATATATATATAATATTATATATTGATTCATATTTTGCTGCTCAAAAATACTGAAGATTCTTAAAATAATAGATATAGCAATTGAATATATATATATATATATATATATATATATATATATATATAGCAACTGAATACACACACACGCTCACAGATACACACACATATATATACACATACACATACACACACATATATATAATATTATATATTGATTCTTATTTTGCTGCTCAAAAATTCTGAAGATTCTTAAAATAATAGATATAGCAATTTAATATACGTATATATATATGTGTATATATATATATATATATATATATATATATATATATATATATATATATATATATATATATATACACACACACACACATATATATATATATATCTGATATTGATTCTTATTTTGCTGTTCAAAAATTTTGAAGATTCTTAAAATAATAGATATAACAATAGGAAATACATATATAAAACGACAGGGCACTAAAAACTGACGCATGAATAGGCGACATTAAAAACGCCAATGCATACCTACAGAAAAATGACAATAATAATTTAAACAATTAGCTTTCGTTGGTCATCAACATAAATTTATAACTGCTGTCCAATATATATGTGTGCGCCAGCATGTGACAATTTTGAAAACTTATATATTAATGATTCCGTCGGATTTCCATTTTTCTTTTTTTAATAATTTCACCCAAAGCAAGGCTATAAAGCCACCAAGGCGCAAGGAGTTACTTTGTGTGAAATAATCCATGAAAAAAAATTATGTAGTGAGGCGAATGAAAAAAAAACAAGGAGTTAAGGCTTTTACACAAACATGTGTATCTACTATAATAACGTTCAGGGTAATAAAAATATATATATTATGTAAGTCCGTATATGTCTTTTTTTCGAATATTTTATTTTTTATTACAAATTATTTAAAATTTTCAAATATTTCTGAGCATCAATCCAACGTACAATTTTATAAAGTAGAAATTTTATAAAGGGAGGTAATTCTGCTAGTTAATAAAGGGAAATAACTCTCGGTTTTAAGGGAGGTTAATCTGTTTAATTATTACTGTTTACAAATAACTTTCACCGGCTAAAAAAAATGTCTGCTGTTCAGACTGCTCCGAAAAGAATTCTCGTCTATCTTAAACATGTTAGCCGTGATAAAAATCCAGTACTGGCTAAGTTCACACAGGTACAGCGTTTTATGTTTTATTCAAATTTGTGTAATCTAAAACAATTTACGAGCGTACAGATGACATTAATGTTCGGCAATACTTAAAGTACCTATTGAAAAAAAAAAGTTCATTATGTAAAATAAAAAACAGTAAAAAATATGAAATCCAATGTTTTTCAGCCAGGGTGTGGTAGGAAGAATATTGTGTGATTTTTAAGTTAATAAAATAAATAAAAGAAGAGGCAAAGCTCGTATTCCAAAACGTGAAAAGATAGAGAGAAGTGAAGTCTCATTTACAAGCGGGAAATTTTAAGTAGTTACCTCCACTAATTCGGTATATTTTAAAATGAATTTTTGAAAAATGAAAAACATTCTAGAAGACTTCATTTTAGCTTTAATTGAAGGCTAAATGATTAAAATTACGGTAAATTTTCACTTTAACACCCGAGCGTCATTCACTGCTACACTATTTTCTTTCAGAAATTAGTACACGCTCCCGGAAAGAGATTTTTTTTTTTGTACTTAAGAAGAAAGTTAACTTTCATTCAAATATATGTAAACATCGACAAATAAAACTTAAAAGAATAACCAAGTAATTTTTTTAAGAAGAAAGTTAACTTTCAAATATATAAAAATAATACAAAAATGAATTCACAAACTTGGTAAAGTAGAACGGTTGATTCTATTATTTCATTAGTTTTTAAAAACAGAAAGAAAACCCCTCCCCTAACATTTACTCCTAACCCTAAAGAAAAATAAAAAACATTAAATTAAACAGAAAGAAAACCCCTCCCCTAACCTTTACTCCTAACCCTAAAGAAAAAAGAAAAAAAACATTAAGAAAACCCCTCCCTCAACCTTTGCTCCTATAGAAAAATAAAAAACATTAAATTAAATACAGTGTAACCTGGATATAAGAGACCCTGATATAAGATAAACCCGGATATAAGAGAGATTTTATCTGGCCTATAATAGACCAAACCCGGATATAAGAGAAACCCGGATATAAGAGACTTATTCTCAGGTCCCGACAACTCTCTTATATCCGCGTTACACTGTAATTGCTTCTTTACGGAAGTGCGTACTAATTTCTTGAAGGACTTCCTGTTTAGGGAAGTAATAGGGTCAAATTTTATAACTATGCAGGAAATTGTCAGCACTAAATTACTTATCAATAAGCCGGTAATGGCTGACGAAAGACCAGGAAAAAGTCCATTTTTTTCGGGCTGTTAACATCCAAAAAGGTAGGCTTCTTCAATATCTAATTGTTGATTTGAGTTCAGCATATACATTTGCACGGAAATAAGACTATTTTGGAAAAATTTGAAGGGATATTAGCGCTCGGGTGTTAAAATGAGCATTTACCAAAATTACTATATTTCCAGTAAGTAAAATATGGTGTATTTCAAATAGAAATTATTCGGAATCTCAACTTTCTGGCGCATTTTAGAAAATTTGCCTAAATTTTAAGAAATTTGTAAACAAAACAAAATTAACAGTTTTAAAAATCTTCCAAAAATAAAATATATATTTGTGCCATGTTATTTAGCAAAATTAGCAAATTTAAAGTTAAATTAATCTGATTTGAAATAAACATTACTTACATAAAAAAAAGCAATACAAGCATTTCTTAATGACAGTCTTGTTTTGCTTTTATCTTTATTGACGTATCGATAAGTTCCAAGGTGATGACAGCTAGTATGGATGACCAGAATTGGCATAAATTTACGAAATTGTGAATGCGAACGCATTTTTTTTTTAAATACCTAGTAATTTTTACCAATAAACATATTTTCAGCAATTATCTAATATTTTATTGACTTTTATTTACCTTTCAAAGAAGCTTTATGAAAAAATAATAAAATTTAAAATACTATAAATTAATCTTAAAATTTAATAACAAATGAAATACTGTTAATTGTGTCCAAAAATGAAAAGGAAGAAAGACAACCAAAACAGCATCTGTTTTTTTTACTAATGTTATTTTAGGAAATTGTTTTAGACTTTGAAAGCACTTATCCCATTTACCTTCACCTTTTTACGAGCAAAGTGTAGAATTTGTTTCCTTATGTCAATGAAACATGCCATTAACTTTAGATTGGAGTATTATAGGCTTTCATCATCGATAGGTAGAGTGCCAAATTAAGAGAAAGTTTGAAAACAATGGTGGGTCTTTTCTGTTAATGTTACTTCAGCCTAAAATAAAAAGAATTTTTTACTAAAATTCCCACCAAATTCTTCCAAAGCAACAGCCTTCCATTGCACTCTGCTTGGGTTGGCCTTTGCCATCGCCCCAAATGTGGGTGACTCAGGTGTGCTATTTCTAAATCTGAGGCCTACATCATACTCACTTCGATAACCAAGCCAAAAATAGATTTTTTAATTTTTTAAAATTGTAAAAAATTTCTTGTAAGCACCTTGAATATCATCCACAGTTACAAAATAGGAATAGCTCCCTGGTTTTTGTTAATTTTTCATTCTGAGGTTTGGATTGTACATTTTTTTATTTAAAATTTATAATTTCAAAACAGGCCAAAAATTCAATAAAAAAAAAACAACTTTGATTTAAAATTTATAATTTCTTGGGGTGAATTAATATTTGCAATAAGTAAATTTACATTATTTGGTGTAAATTATCAGAAAAGATCCACAATGGCAGAAAGCATTTTTAAAATGACTGACTGAATTTTTTTCCTCTCTCTCTCTCTCTCTTTGATCTTAGTAGACATTACATTGCTCAGCCTTTGGACTAAGATTAAAATCTAGTATCTATCCTCCTCCTCCTCAGTAATCAATGTAGTAAGCCTGGTCCCAGGGATTCTAAAATTTTGACAGCACCTCCTTCATTGAACTAAAGAGGTAGGTTTCATGGCTCCCAATGATAACATTGACTGGCTAATTTTTGCCTTGAACTTATATGTACACATATGGGCAGGCCACATTAAATAAAAGCAATCTTGTATCACATTCTATACCCATGGATAGTCAAGTAAATACAGGATCAAAGTGTATTATCTATTCTCAATTCCTTTTAAAAATTAAGAGATGTAGCCTGGTCCCATGTATTCCAATCTGCTGGCAGCACATTCCTCCTTGCACTAAAAAGAAAGGGTAAGTGAAATAACAATACCAGGGTTATGGTGGTCACAGGAACTCGGCTTGTTTTGTCCTTGGTTCATATGTACTTGTATGGAGACTCTACATTAAAACAACCTTGTGATACCAAGATGCATGATTTTACTTTTGAAAATTTGAAAAGTGAACATTCAGTGATTACTAATCTTATGTTACTATTGTAAAGCTTTTGGGAAAAATTAAAAATCTTTACTCTCTTTTTGTACAGTCCCATCGCCAGTCATCTTGATAATCACCAATAGTTAATTATATAGGTCAAGACTTATAAACCATTGTGTTTTTTTATTTTTTTATTGGAGATATCTGTTTTTTGTTTGATATGCATAAAAGCCTAGCGGACTAAAAATGGGTGGGCACTAGAGCAAAAAATGATTTGAATTGACATTCTGGATGATGTTTCAGTACTTTTGCATTTTCTTGTTTTATCTGGAATATTGCGAATTTATTTGGCTTTCTAAATTAGGCTCCAAATGTATAAGCATTAAGAAGTCACCTGGTTCATACTCCTTCCCTGTGTTTTGAACAGGAATAGATCTTTATCCGATATTTCCTTTTTAGGATTTGGTTTTCAGTTCTTTCTCCTGTCGTCTTTCTATTCTCCCAGTAACCTTGTGTTTTAGTGGCATTAGCACCTTGCTTAGAACAAAATGATTAAAAAAAAAAAACATGAAGCTTTTTGGACTATGTATGACAGCATCCAAACCAACTTCATTATAAGTTCTTATTTGTAGTAACTACCTATAAGTATCTGTAAGTCAACGGACTACAGAGACTAGCTGGAATCTTTTTCGGCTAGACGGTCAAACTCTCTGCTTCTGAGCAGAGAGGAACCAGGGCGAGGCTCAGCCGAATGTTGGCGATATTCCAGTGTTTTTATATGATTTATAAGGCGGGAAATGAAAGTGAATTACAGTAGAAAGTGCAATAAATATGAAGCTGTGCAGATATATGCAGTTGAATTCAAAATGCATAAAAATCATTTGGCAATTGGTTGGCTTTCTTCCTTTTCCGCAATATGATTGGTTATACATTGTCTGCAAAAGTAGATATACAATAAGTATCACACCATATTCCCAACGTTTCGGCCATCACATGCTTCAAGTGATTGGAATTTCGAACCAAACCCTCTATTTTGTTCACCAGGGTAGATTGTTCTAGTTCCACGTGTCATGCCTCTTCCGGATGTCTCAGTTATTTTCCTTTAACTTAAGGTTTTTTGTTCACTACTGCTGTGGGCTGGTATTGAACTCACTACTCTTTGGATCTAGTCACTGGATCTAACCAATGTCTTTATCCACTGGACCATGTGTCATCTGTGTATGAATTTTTGAGACTTATAAACCTAATGTCTCAGTAACTATTTTTACCAATGCTCATATTGCAATTTTTTCTGTTATTTTTATTGCATTAGTGGATAAAGACATTGATTAGATCCAGTGACTAGACCCAAAGAATTGTGAGTTCAGTACCAGCCCACAGCAGTAGTGAACAAAAAACCTTGGAGAATTGAGTTAAAGGGAAATAACTAAGATATCCGGAAGAGGTATGGCACGTGGAACGAGAATAATCTACCTCGGTGGATGAAATAAAGGGTTCAGTTTGAAATTCCAATTAACTGAAGAAGGCTGAGGCGTACGTCTGAAGCATTGTGAATATAGAAATGAAGATGAGGATAGCAGTTCGAATAATGTAAATAATGCAAGTAATCATAATACCTCATCTCAGAGATATAGACAGACATATCATCCCAGTATTATAATAGTGGGACTACAATTCATCTAATACTAAAATTGCTTTAATTCATTAAAATCATTTTTAATATTTCTATTTTCATAAACTTATTATAATTTTTAATAAATAATAATAATAATAATAAATATTTTGCAGGTAAAGAGGAATGTGTGAATGATAGACGCAAAGAATTCGAACATTCAAGGGATTAATATGTTTATAATTAATGTAATGCCTTTTTGTGTGCATCTTTTGTTTTCATTAGTGTATACCTACTTTTGCATACCCTGTATAATCAAATATACCTGTTCTTTAAATATAATATTAAGTTTCTCTGGGGGTTTTAGAAAAGTTCTCAGTGAGATCCATTACTCATAGGAAAGGTATCTTGATTAAATCATGAACTTTTCAACATCTCCTTCTGCAAATATGTTTGTTATATTTCTGTATTTTTCAATTTTTGGATATAAATATATTTTTTATTGCATGGAAAATGTTGTAAACAATTTTGTAGTAAAAAAACCTTAGAAACCATTTTGTATCATAGAATGGCATACAGTACTTACTTGATTATCTGTGCCTCGATTTTCCAAACTTCAATTATTAAGATCCGTCCTGGGTATGACGATAAACTACATCCAGCAGCAAAGTCTCTAATCAGGAGGTTTTGAGGAGTGTGGAATCACCTCTTAATTGGTGGTGCTCCCAGGTCCACCCTGACCCAGGGTAGCAGCACCTGTTAGGATCTCGGCTATGGGCAAATAGTTAACACCCAAACTTGTGTAAAAATAGATTTTTGGAAAAAATATTCCCAACAATGAAAATTTGTCAGTATTAAATAACCTGTTGAGGTTGAAATGCTGTAAAACAAACCAAACCAAACCAGCAATACATTTTTGAAAAAAGATATTACCAGCTATACATCTTTTGAAAAAAGATATTACCAGCTATACATCTTTTGAAAAAAGATATTACCAGCTATACATCTTTTGAAAAAAGATATTACCAGCTATACATCTTTTGAAAAAAGATATTACCAGCTATACATCTTTTGAAAAAAAATATTACCAGCTATACATCTTTTGAAAAAAGATATTACCAGCTATACATCTTTTGAAAAAAGATTTTACCAGCAATATTTGAAAAAACAAAATTACCAACAATAAAAATTTTGTCAGCATTAAATAACCCATTGAGGTTGATATGATGTAAAACAAACCAAACCAATCAATTATTAAGATGTGAAACAACAAGAAAAATTGAAATCATCCAAAATTTTTTCAAGGATCCAAACTAAAGCCATCTTAATATTTAATCACAGACAGGCATTTTAGAATTTAGAAAATCAGTCTCAACATTTGATTAAAATGCTGATAAAATCAGTTCAATTCTTGTTAACTTCCTCATTGTTTTCAAACATACATTTAAATTTTCAGAGTGACCAGGGTTTTTTTATTTTATATTTCTGTCAAAGTTCAACAGCCCCAATGCCCAATTTCAAACCCTGAAGAAATAATTATATTTGACTAATATTCAAGTTGCTTGTGCTTTCAACCAGAAGTTAGCCTTATAAAGTCTACTCTTTTTTTTCTTTTAAGCATTTCACCCCAAGCAAGGCGGGAGGCCACTAGCACGCAGGGGGTTATAGAGGATTTGGAGCGAGATCAGATAGCAGTGATAGAGGAAAGGATGACGAGAAGGATAGGGGATAGATCAAGGCAACCGGAGATGTCGATTGACATTACATTTGAATAGTTGGAGATTATAGCTAAATCCAGCAAAAAAACATGAGGCCAGCCAGAAACGGACAAAAATTGACCCATTTTTTTTTTTTTTTTATAAAAAATAAACTGGACAAGACATTGAACAAAGTATTTAAAAATGTTATTTGATTATATAAATCTTAAATTTCTTTTAAAAAAAATGAAATTTTTTTCATTCTTTTTTAATAATTCAGTTATCTGGCATCTTGAATTATCTAAACATATATTTTCAACATCTGACCCAAGGTGTCTGGATATTGTTATAACTTTCAGTCCTGACCATAATACCTCACCCCCCAAATGTTAGAGAGAATGTCAGTACTCATTCTTTTTTTTTTTAATGTAATGACAATTTCAGTAACCCATAAGACAAATCAACTCATGTTTCATTCAAATCTCAAGATTACTCAGATTTTGAACACCTGTTTTTTTTAATTATTGAGGTGAGTTTTCATTAGCCTATTAATTACAGCAAGAGCAGCTCACCTATTGTCTTCTAGATGTAATTGTAACTTTAATTTCTGGGGCAGTTAGTGTGTTTTATTCTTTTAATAAAACAAAACATTCTAAAGTTTAGGTTTAGAAAAAAAAGGGTGCAATATATTTATTCAGAAAAATATATTTTTTTGGAATTATTTCAGAATTTTTTAATGGATGAAAAAATATTGCAATGTGCAAACTTTGCGTGAAATTTAAAAAGAGCATGATTATTTACAAAATAAAAAAAATGTTAGAAAAGAATTAATAACAAGAACAATTTTAAGGTTCAACATTTCTCTTATCATTCATGTTCGGTGTGTAAACTTGTGTAAACTTGTAAATTAAAATTTGTTTTAGTATTTAAACAAGAATTCATTATTATTACAGTTTCACTATAAAAAACAACACTTATTGCTTTTCTAAATAACTTAAACAAATTTTTTAAAAAAACATTCAATAAAAGCTTCACTTTCAAAAGTATCTAAAGACTTCTTTTGGTTTTGTGTAATAATCGAGACAAGTAAGAAGATAGGAAGATCAATAAAAAAAGCTGTTAACTAAGTAAGCTTCCATGCATGATTACTTGAGGCAAACGTATGTAAACAATGCCAGTACTGGCGGATGGGCCCGACACAAATAAGGCCAAACTTTTATTGTTGGTAACTTCAAATAGTAGATTTCCATAAACTTTTACTGTCATTTTCAAAATAAGCATGTAAATTTACACCGAAATGGAAATTTTAATTACAATTTGTGTGCGGGACTTAAACTGCAAATTTACCAAAAAAAAAAAATTATTTTGTTTCTGGTGTGTGATGATTTTGTTTATGAAAAACTTGGTGCATTCGTTTGTTATCTAATAAATCATCAGCTGTGACTTTGCTAGTAACCTCTTCTTCATTATCAGAATCTAATCATTATCTAGGCTTGATTGATCATTTTCACAAGGATATTTGCAAAAGGCCTCATCAATAATAACCCACTTAGACATTTTATGGTTGGGGGCTGGGAGGAAAATTGAAATGACCCTCTTGGACTAAATATCTTCTGGACATTGATTATTTCGAAGGATGAAGTGCCTATTTCATGCCTGATTGGAACTGAATTTGTACCAATCATATAATAATAATAATAATAATAATATTAGTAATGATGATCTGTTGTTTAAAGCTGAGCCATAAATATGCACTGCCATGTTTCTTTGACACCTAGGCAATTATAGCTCTCTACAGCTTCCTTTACTTATTATGTAACTTCATTAGTAAACTTTTCTTCATTATCAGTTGACAAATCTAAGCTGGATCAATCATATTCACAAAAATGTTTGTAAAACTCTTCATCAATAATAACCCGCTTAGCCACTTAGAAATAAAGGAGAAAAATATTACAGATTATTTTATCAGGCTAACTAAATTTGGATGAGTACACAGCATATTGGTTATTAAAGTGGAAAGTCAGATCAGCTTGCTGGCCAAGGTCATTGCATTCAGTTTCGCACAAATACCCTGGCTAGGAGGGAGTATGAATCCAATTTTTCTTTTCCCAGCAATGGATTAAAGTCTATTTCTTCTTTCACTAGATCTGGGTTAAATAAAGGGGAGACTGTGCTCTAAAGACTTTCTTGGCAACCAGTGCAGATAAAGAATAAATGAATTAAAAAAACATTTGAGTATGGGGTTGGCACCTCACGAATGCTTATTTTTTATGGAATCCAACTCTAGAGGAGTCAACCATCACAAAGGAAGAACTAAATAGCAGTTGGTTGAAGGAAGGCATACGTCTTTGATACCCTGACTCACAGACCGATCTGAGTTCCTAATCCTTGAAAATCCTGTAATCTGCAGTGCATTGGAAATTGTTTAATTACTGTTTTAAAAAGAAGAAAATATACACCCATTTCCTGCAAGACTGCATGCAATTTTAGTAGATGAAACTAACCAATTTTATCTATTTCAGAAAACTTTAGGATTTGAAAAATATTTATTAGTTTACAAATAATGCAACATTATTACGACAAAAATTTAAAACACATGTTTTATTTTTAGTAAAGATCATATGTTCATTGTTCCATATTTATTATAATAAAAATTTGATGTTATTTTAATTGTTATGAATATGATATTACCACATACCCAGCCATAAACCTATATTTTATTTTATTCAGTGTCTTGTAGACTACTTTGACCAATTGGAGCTCACCACTTTGGTTCATGGTTACTTGCAGGACAATTGCTTTGTTTTGACCAATGAAATTAGTCCCCACACAATGCCACTTATTCTTAAGGTCAGTATATAAAACGGTTTAAAGGTAAGTATTCATGATATATTACATATGCCAATGTAAATAAAACATTTTTTAAAGTTTGTTCTTTGAAAATGTCAATTATTCTCCCATAAATCAACACATTTACTTAATAAGATTAAAGCAAATGTACTTTTTTAATTTGTCAAGCATATTTGAAAATAAATATTAGAGTGAATCAGGAGTGTTTTCATTTTTGAGTTCATGGTGAACTTATTGAGAGTCCCATTATGTTATTAAAGTTTTGTGAAATGCTCGACATTGTAGAGAAAAATCGTGATGGGGGGGTCAAAAAGTGCAGTGCAGTGCTCGCCGGCAGGCTAGCTATTTTTTCTTCTTCGGTCACCTCAACGAAATGGATTGCGTGACTCCCTTTTCAGGGCAGTTGTGAAACAGACACCAACTCAGCGGCACCTACTTCGACTTCCTCTTTGTCCATCTGACAATCCGTACGTCCAGCTCTATTGCACACAGTCTGCTGAATGACTTTGGTTCTATCGTGCTGCTGGCACCCCGCTTTTTATGCTATTCCAATACGGCCAAAATTTGCATGTGTGCAAATATCATCTCATTTTGGATGAGACAGGCGCATATAAATTGTGTCTTCAATAGCGGCCATATTTCCTTTTGTCATCACTTTGCAGGCAAGACACGTTCACGCTCATTTCGAATTCTGAGGTAAGTCATGTCTTTCGTCATATTTGACATCTTTTAATAGTTCTAGATCTTCTGAGAATTTTCAGATTCTCATTTGCCTTGCATCTTAATTGACAAATGATAGTTGTCCACTTCTGGGTTTTATTTCAAGGGACAAAAGTCATCACACTTAAAAATACAAAAAAAACTTAGACCTAGTTTGGGTTAATATCGTTTACTTTCTTTCCGTTTCAAAATTCTGTGAACAGATTTATGGTCTAATTTTAAATAATGCTACAAAATTGTCAAAATCTAAAAACTACCCCCATTCCCCACAGTTGTAACATCTGGAATAAGTGATACAGCTGGATGGTATTCACAATGACATATACTATGTTACGCTCTCGTCTTTTCGATCAAGCACTATTGAGAAAAAGGTAGTTCCAAAACAGCAGCCGTTTCTGCTATTAATGCACCGATATCATTAACGAATTGAGAACTATAGCTGCTGGCATTTGTATACATTTGTATATAATATGATAGAATTTCCCTTTCTCTGCCGTGCGCCGATCACTTAGGGGTAGGATCTCCGACTGATGCCAAATCGGTCAGGTTTTGATCTCCAGCTTGAAACAATCGGATGTCTATCCACACTGATGAACTGTGATATAGCAAAACGGACTTGTATGTGGATGACCATGCACACACACACACACACACACATATATATATATTATATGCACAGTACTTAGTGGAAAGTGCTCAATAACAGTGATAGACCTAATACAGTGTAACCCGGATATAAGAGAAACCCGGATATAAGAGAGATGGTATCTGGTCCAAAATTAGAGCCATACTTACCTAAACAAAATAGACCAAACCCGGATATAAGAGAAACCCGGACATAAGAGACTTCTTCTCCGGTCCTGACAACTCTCTTATATCCGGGTTACACTGTATATTCAGTTGTATGGATATTAGTCTGTAACCCTGGGTTTCATGCTTTTGCGATCATCAGACAAGCTGGTTTATTTTTTAAAAATGGATCTATTGGGAGTGTATGTGCACATATACATGTGCGTATGTATGTGAGAGGAGGTGTAAGTTTGTCTGATGGCGCAGATGGCCGATCTGAAAAGCGCCAAGACCACCTACTCCTGTTTCTTGTTGAGAGAATGTCACTACATATAAATGCTACAGTCTCAACACATGAAATAGGATTACAATTGCGTATGTATGTATGCTCGAATGCATGGATGTGTATCTGCACCTAACCTTAGATTGTTTATATGGATGTGTTTGTGTGAACTAAAATGCATACACCTGTATGTATGTGTGTCTAGGTACGTGAGAGTGCCATCCCCAAAAAACACAGAAGAAAATTCCCCCTCCCACCAAAAAACATAAACAAACACAAATAAGCATAAATACATACATTTTTAAAAAAATAAACCAGTTTGTCTGATGATCGCAAAAGCGTGAAACCCAGGGTCACATACTAATATATATATATATAGCTTGTAGATTGGATTCAGTCATGAAGCGAACTGTTACCACTTGGTGTTGACCTCAGGGTCCACTTTTATCTTTACACACACTCTATCCTTGATATTGAGCAGTTTTACCTATAAAGATAACACCATAAAACTATATTTTTATCATATATATACATATATATATATATATATTATGATAATAATAATAATAATAGCTGGCCACACTTACTCAAGGATAGCCATCTACTAGGGTGCCTATTGCAGACTCTTGCTCAGGCACATTTGTGCTTGTTCAACACCCACAGAGCCAACCTGTGGTTCATACTGCAACTATGCTAAGCAGACCTTAGTAACAGTTTCTGGAAGAGAGCATATTATCTAGAATGATCAACAATCTGAACAACACCAGCACACTCAAACCCTCAGTCACAATGATTTGTGACTTTGTGCTAGCAAAGATATCAATGGCCCAAGTGTTCCATCCACCCAATTTCACTCACATGTTTTGGGTCAACCTGTGGTATGGTTTTCAGGCACTTTCCAAAGGTGCTGCATGCTGGGATCATCCCCACTCCAGACCGATAACATCAGGAAGTCTTCTTCTTGACAAAAGTCAACCATGGTGAGATTTGAGATATACATATATATATATATATATATATATATATATATATATAATGGACGCTCCCATCGGTTTTGATGTATGAGGATCTGACAGTTGATTCAGTTATGAAATTTTGTGCGATGATCTTAAGTGGCATTTAAGACCTGCTAGTGATTTACAAAGGAGGCCACATATGGAGCAAGAGTGAGGATTGTGAGATGAGATCACTGTTAGATTGGCTGACATTTTAGTTCTTGCTCTCACTTCTTGAAGATGATTCAGACAAGCAGATTGAAAACTGCTGAGTCCACTAAAACACGTTGATCTCCATTCTACCCGCTCCAAGGCTAAGCGCTCAAGTGTGATATGTGGTATATTGACAGCTGACAAGTTACTTTTCAGCTTGTCTTTGTATCTTAGCCATGGGCGTCCTACATTCCTGTAGCCCTGATCTAAATGGCTGTACATTAGGATCTTGGGTATGAGCAGACTGGGGTTAACAAACCTAAAGATACTTCTAACTGGGTCCCACCTGTAAGTTATCTAATGCTTTTATTGAAACCTGTTGCTATGTTGCACACATTTGGCTGTGATGAATGTACTTGGTATACACATCAGACTGAGTGCTATGCTTGGTATATTGGTATTTGGGCCCCATTGTCACTTTGTTGCCACCATACTGCATTCTTACATAATAATATTATTAATAATGATGATAATAGTGAAGTTATATATAGTCTTTTCAAGTATACATAAAATAAACTTTTGTCAGTTAAAAATGAAAATACAATTGGTACATCCTAATATACATAATAATAATATAATGGTTTCATAAATTGTCTTTAGATGTGTACATCAAATAAGCTTTGGTGGAATGGAGTGTAAAGAGTTCCGTAACCCATTAGAGTCATAGAAGTACCATATTTACTACCGTAATGGTATGTCTAAGGCCAGGTAACCTGATCGAGCCCAACTCTCTTCAGGCTGGTTTTGAAATCTCCTAGACTGGCTACCACCCCTAGATAAGAGAACCCAACCTTATCTTCTATTTAACCCATAGCTGGAGGAAAATAGATTAATGCCTTTTCAAAGGGCATCAGTGCAAAGTGAACAAAACAGAATCAAGTAAAAATTGAACTCTGCAGACCTAATTCATTTTCAGACTCGATAATAATTACATTATCTGCACCTCCATGTTTTGGAATGATGGTCTGTAAAAAAAATGAATGTTCTTTTGATACACTCTAAAAAGAAAATGTCCCTGGATGCCCATATGCAGGCATTGGATTACAGACCAAAGAATTGTGTTCTTCCATTTAAAATAGAAATGATTATTCTTTCTGTACAATTTTTTTTTTATTTCCTATTCATGCAATTCTTTTAATTTCATTTTTAATAGCATCCCTCTTTCTGTCCCATTCATTGCTTATCACCAAACATTGACCTTCCAAATGAGGTTATCCATCGTGGCATTGATGTTGGAGTGGCTGTTATTTTGGAGAGTATGGACAACAAAATTTTACTTACGCGCAGGGCAAAACATCTACGTACCTTTCCTGGGATCTGGGTTCCGCCAGGTAAGAATAGTTTTTACCTCTTCTATTGTCAATTTGTTTTTAATCATTTCACCCTGTGGCTTGAATGAATGGGCAAAGTTTTGTTTACCTGAGAACCTTCCGAGAAACTGAGTGAATGAGGAGTGTTTTTATGGACAGGCACCGTGGAAAAACAAATGCCTGTTCTATTCTTATAGTTTCTTTTCTTGCAATGTCTCACCTAGGGAAATCTCTTCCAGTGGACAGGCACTGTGGAAAAACAAATGCCTGTTCTATTCTTATAGTTTCTTTTCTTGCAATGTCTCACCTAGGGAAATCTCTTCCAGTGGACAGGCACTGTGGAAAAACAAATGCCTGTTCTATTCTTATAGTTTCTTTTCTTGCAATGTCTCACCTAGGGAAATCTCTTCCAGTGGAAAGGCACTGTGGAAAAACAAATGCCTGTTCTATTCTTATAGTTTCTTTTCTTGCAATGTCTCACCTAGGGAAATCTCTTCCAGTGGACAGGCACTGTGGAAAAACAAATGCCTGTTCTATTCTTATAGTTTCTTTTCTTGCAATGTCTCACCTAGGGAAATCTCTTCCAGTGGACAGGCACTGTGGAAAAACAAATGCCTGTTCTATTCTTATAGTTTCTTTTCTTGCAATGTCTCACCTAGGGAAATCTCTTCCAGTGGACAGGCACTGTGGAAAAACAAATGCCTGTTCTATTCTTATAGTTTCTTTTCTTGCAATGTCTCACCTAGGGAAATCTCTTCCAGTGGACAGGCACTGTGGAAAAACAAATGCCTGTTCTATTCTTATAGTTTCTTTTCTTGCAATGTCTCACCTAGGGAAATCTCTTCCAGTGGACAGGCACTGTGGAAAAACAAATGCCTGTTCTATTCTTATAGTTTCTTTTCTTGCAATGTCTCACCTAGGGAAATCTCTTCCAGTGGACAGGCACTGTGGAAAAACAAATGCCTGTTCTATTCTTATAGTTTCTTTTCTTGCAATGTCTCACCTAGGGAAATCTCTTCCAGTGGACAGGCACTGTGGAAAAACAAATGCCTGTTCTATTCTTATAGTTTCTTTTCTTGCAATGTCTCACCTAGGGAAATCTCTTCCAGTGGACAGGCACTGTGGAAAAACAAATGCCTGTTCTATTCTTATAGTTTCTTTTCTTGCAATGTCTCACCTAGGGAAATCTCTTCCAGTGGACAGGCACTGTGAAAAAAATGTTTATATAAATCTCCCAGGTAGCGGGAATGGATTCTTTTTCAAATACCAAGCAGAAGCAGATTGCTATAGGAGAAAAGAGGAATCAGAAGCAATGGAAGTAAAAGGAAAAGAGATAGAAATCCAAGAATTGTATTTGGTTCAATTGGTCAAAACGGTCAAATTTATAACAATTCTAATACTGGTACATTGAAAAGAAAGGAACCAAAGCTTAATGCCGCAGGTACCAATTTCCTTCCTGCTCTCTTCTCTGGCAGGAGTTGGTAAATACATGTGTGATGACTTACCTCGGAGCTCGAAACGCGTGAGAACATGTCTGGCGTGTACGATAAAGCCGAAAAGAAACATGGCCGCCGTCGAAGACACGATTTATGCGCGCCGGTCTCGTCCAAAACGAGATTATACCAGTGCACGTGCAAATTTCAGCAGCGTCGGACTAGCATAAAAAGGCGAGGCACTAGCAGTAGACAGACGGCGAGTCATTCGGCGGACTTCGTGCAACAGAGTTGGACGTGCGAATTGACTGGCGGACAAAGAGACAGTTGAGGTAGGCGCATCTGATTTGGGTGTCCATTTCACGACTGCCTCGGTGTAACGGCTGAGAAAAGGAGTCTCACAATTCATTTCTTTGAGGCCAGCAAACGCCGCACTGCACTCTCTGACCCCCCCCTCGTCACTTTTTTTTCTACAACATGTGCTTCACTCTGATTCATTTTGTTTAAACCACACTCCTCAAACAAGGCAATAATGCTACTAAGATGCAAGGGGTTACTGGGAGTGGAAAAGAATGAAAAGACATTAGTAAGGAGAAAGGACAATAAAAGAACAGGCTTCAGGAAGATAGAAGATTGTGATTGTCATTGCATTTATCTTTTTGAAGATCATAGCTGGCAGGAAAACCAACAAACTGGAAGAGATTTCCCTAGGTGAGACATTGCATGAAAAGTAACTATAAGAAGAGAACATGCAGTTACATCTAGTTGGTTCAACAGTAAAACAGTGAAATTCTGTCGATAGCTTAACATATTTGCAAGACCGTTGTATGTTTGGTAGGATAAAAATAGTTTGGTAAAGATGTATGATGGGTCTTTCTTCTATTTTGTATTTAATCTTGTGTATGACAATAGACTATATTCATCAGTTGGCCTCTTATCAGGAGATTAAAGGATTTACGGAGTGTGGAACCACCACCTAATTGCTGTTGTTCCCAGATTCACTCTGACCCGTGGTGGTAGTACCTGTTAGTATCCCAGCACTGGGTAAATAGTGAACCCCCAAACAAAAACAAAACACTATAAAAGTATAAAAATACGAGCAATACATTTTTATATATAAAAAATTACCAAAAATACATATTTATAGCAAAATGACCAACAATTTTATTTGTAGTTAATGCTATAAAATTGTGTTAAAAATATTTAGATTTCAGCATTAAATATATATATATATATATATATATATATATATATATATATATATATATATATGTATGTATGTATGTATGTATGTATATATATATATATATATATATATATATATATATACATATATATATATATATATATATATGTATGTATGTATGTATATATATATATATACATACATATATATATATACATATATATATATGTATGTATGTATGTATATATATATATATATACATACATATATATATATATACATATATATATATGTATGTATGTATGTATATATATATATGTATACATATATATACATATATATATATATATATATGTATATATATATGTATGTATACATATATATATATATATATATGTATATATATATGTATGTATATATATATATATGTATGTATATATATATATATGTATATATATATATATATATATGTATATATATATATATACACATATATATACATATATATATATGTATGTATATATATATATATATATATATATATATATATATATATATATATATATATATACATACATATATATATATATATATATATATACATACATATATATATATATATATATATATATATACATACATATATATATATATATATATATACATGCATACATATATATATATATATATATAAGTGTGGGATTGGTATATACGGAGTAAATTCCAATAACCAACAATTATTATTCTTTAAAGAGTGCTCAATACAGAGTAGAGCAGATATAATCATTTATTTATTTAAATATTATAACATAAATATGTTATAAAATCACTACAAAAATAGCCATTTTGTTTCAACACCTCTGGTGTCTTATCAAGTGATGATATCATCACTTGATAAGACACCTCTAATACACCGTACAGAAACTAATTCATCCACAAAACAGATTTTTTACAGTGAACTAAAGAATATAAAACAAACACTTGTTAATAATAGTTTTCCAAACTATATAATTGATGAACAAATAAGATGCTTTCTTAGAAATCTCAATACTAAGCAAATAGTACATAATACTGCTTCTACTAATCTCAAACATATTAATCTCCTATATATCGTAATCAAATGCATACTAATTATAAACAAGATGAAAATATACTAAAAAAAATTAGTAAATACTAACATATCTACAACAGATCCTAGCAAAAAAATTAAGTTAATTATATACTACACTAAATCTAGTATATCCAACTTAATTATTCGCAATGATTCTTCTCTCCCGGTTAGCGATTTGAAAAAAACCAACATAGTTTACAAATTCAGGTGCCCTTTGGGAGATTGTATCTCCAACGAACTAAATAATATCTATGTTGGTCACACCACAAACTCGCTTTCACGATGCTTGACACTACATTTGAATGATAACTCTAACATTTTTAGGCATTTAAAACAACATGCCTGGCCGCATACACAATTCCGGAAAATCCTCGTCGAAAACACAACTATACTTAAACATGAAAACAATAAACAAAAACTAAAAATTCTTGAAGCTATATACATAAAACAGTTGAAACCTAACCTGAACAAAATAAACTATGAAATCTCCAAAAATCTCCTTAAATGCCTATAATTAGTAACAGAAGTCATTGGTTCATACCAACGGCTTCCATACTCAATACTCATCGGATTCACTCTCACGTGGTCATGTGTGATGTCATGAGCTGTCGTGCGATTTTCGCTTTCAGCGTTTTATATGCACGTGTTTATTGTTGCTTGGAAATCATCCATGTAAACAAACAAGACTATCATCAATTTCTTGTTCGTGTATTGCTTAAATATATTGTGTAATTGTCATCTTTGATAATGGCTTATGTAAGCCGAAAGCTTAGATTGGATTAAAAAAAATATGTATCAATATTGTGATTTTCTTTCATTGTTTAATGATAATGTTATTAAGCTTATCAGACTATATGAAAAAAACTTAGGACATGATGATGTTTTAACAAGATTGATACCAAAAAAGACTGAACTGTTTGAGGGCAGCATCAAAAAGTGAAATGGAAATTAAAAATATATTATGCAATGTAGTACATGAACTTCCAGAAATAAAAGTAAAAGCAGAATATGACATGTTTATTTTGAAAATAAAAAACAACTAAAATAAAGTATCTGTCTATATATCTGAGATGAGGTATTATGTACACTATTTACATTATTTGGACTATTATCCTCATGGACACATGGCACAGTGGATAAAGGCGTTAGTTAGATCCAGTAACAGGACCCAAAGAGTGTGAGTTCAATACCCGGTTAAGGCAGTGGAGAACTTTCAGAGGGAAATTAACGGGAGATAACTGATAACTGACATTCATTAAACATGGCATGTGGAACTGGAATAGTCTACCTCAGTGAGTGAAATAAAGGGTTCAGTTCAACATTCCAACACCTGAAGAAGGCAGGAGCGTACAACGGCCGAAACGTTGTAATAAATATGGCGACAAAGATGAGGACAACAGTCCAAATAATGTAAATAGTGTAAAATAAAGTAAGAAATATAGACGATTTTTAGAACACAATCCAGACTATAATCCTTACTCAGTATGTGACGCCGTCCTGGAAATGACGTTGAACTGCATCCGAGTCCTGGGTAAGACGATAAACTACATCCAACAGCAAGGCCTCTGATCAGGAGGTTTTGAGGAGCGTGGAACCACATCTTAATTGCTGGTGTTCCCAGGTCCACCCTGACCTGGGGTGGTAGCACCTGTTAGGGTCCCAGATATGAACAAATAGTTAACTCCCAGGGTGTGTCCTCATCCTGGGTGTGACGATAAACTACATCTGCATCCTGGGTAGGACGATAAACTACATCTGTGTCCTGGGTATAATGATAAACTACATCCACGTCCTGGGTATGGTGATAAACTATATCCGCATCCTGGGTATGATGATCAACTACGTCCAACAGCATCACCAAATCCAGATCTCGTCCTGGGTATGACGATAAACTACATCCACATCCAGGGTATGACAATAAATTACATCCGTGTCCTGGGTCTGATGACAAACTACATCCATGTCCTGGGTATGACGATAAACTACATCTGCATCCTGGGTATGACGATAAACTACATCCACGTCTTGGGTATAACGATAAACTCTGTCCAACAGTAGGGCCTCTGATAATACGTTTTTGGAAAAATAATGTTGCCAGCTGTACAATTTTGAAAAAATTTTACCGGCTATATGAGCATGTCACCAGTAGAATTGATGCTTGCAAGAAAAATTAAATTTGTGTTCATCAGGTTGTTAGCAGGTCAAAAATAAAGAATAAGAACAGATAACAGGAAGGATATAAAATCTTTCAAAATTGCCAAAAACGTCTTGAAAAGGACCTCCAATCGGTTGTGGACTGGGGCAGTAATCGGCTGGTTAACTTTAATGCCTCAAAAACAAAACTGATCTCTATTACTCACCACAGAGAACCATCCCTGCCTCCCATTAGAATGTTTGATGCTCAACTCCACATGAGCACCTCTTTGCAACTGCTCAGTCTCACATTGTCCGCTGACCTGAGATGGAACGAATACATTGAGTGAATAGCTTCGTCCACCGCTAGGAAAGTTGGCTCCCTATGCCGCGCCAGGAAATTTTTATCCCCGGAGTTTATCCTTCAAATATACAAATCAACCATTCGCTCTTGCATGGAGTATTGCTACTATATATGGTCTGGATCCCCTTCGAATTGTCTGAAGGTCCTTGATAAAATACAAAGACAGATATGCAATGTAATTGTCCCTGATCTGGCATCTTATCCGTAGCCACCCTCTCACAGATGTGCTGTTGCCGCCCTCTGTCTTTTTTTACAAATACTTTCACGGTAAGTGCCCTGATGCGCAGCTTTCGCTGGTTCCCAGACTTCACCAATTTAAGCGCTCAACTAGGCTGGCATTTCACTCTCACCCTTTCACTGTCGAAACTGTTAAATGTAGCCGTCTCTTCTACTCCAATAGCTTCATATCTCGTACCTCACGCCTGTGGAACTCCCTCCCCATTTCTTGTTTTCCTGATAACTATAATCTCCAACTATCCAAATGTAACGTCAATTGACAACTCCAGATGCCCTGATCTATTCCCTATCCTTCTCTTCATCCTTTCCTCTATCACTCCTCTTTGTTCTTGCCCCAACTCTCTGTAACCCCTTGCATGCTAGTGGCTTCCTGCCTTGTTTGGGGTTGAATGCTTAAAAAACAAAAAAGTGTTTTTCAGAGTATATAAAAATGGAAGAAAAATGTGGGAAGATGGCATAATGAGGTCATGTATTCGGAAAATTATATATATATATATATATATATATATATATATATATATATATATATAATTTTCAGAATACATGACCTATATATATATATATATATATATATATATATATATATATATATTTCTTGCAGGCTTTTCTTCAGTAAACTTTTTCTTTAACTGATTCCAATATATATATATATATATATATACATAATTTTCAGAATACATGACCTATATATATATATATATATATATATTGGAATCAGTTAAAGAAAAAGTTTACTGAAGAAAAGCCTGCAAGAAAGGAAGAACCTATGCTCGTACTGTATTGTATTTTTGATGTACCAACAACCCAAGAATTTGTTGAATGTACAAGGAGGACTACTAGAAAGAGGAACGTATGGAAAAACTAGAGGTTGACCCAAAATGAAAGAAATACAAAGTTCAGTATGTGGTGAACTCTCCAGATAAACAAACATCCATTTTGAAAAATTGCTATGCATGAAACATGGAGTAATAGAAAATGTTATAAGGAAACATTCAGCATTCATTAAGCAAGCTGCCAGTACTGCCGTCAGCTGAAATTTATAAAATCTTTTTCTTAAAACAATTTTTCAGGAAAATAGGTTTCTCAAATCCAGTAGCTGTTATCAATCTTCCCAGTATTAATGAGGCTGGGGAGGGATCTTTCTTAACCTTTTATTTGCTGTGTTGGACAAAACTACCTCTAGCACAGCCTATACTATATTAAGTTTCCTTACCTCCTACACTAAATGTGTTATAACTGATTGATACACCAAGCAATTTGAAGTATTTAGTATTTACTAATTCCACATCCTGTATTTTTATCCGTCCTGGGTACGATGATAAACTACATCCATGTCCTGGGTAAGACAATAAATCGTCATTAAATTAAGCCACTTTAATCCTAGTACTGTGATTCATAAGATTATGACTAATACTACTGGCTTATATCGGAATTTCTGGGATTAAAAGTTATCATTGTTCAGATTATTTATTTTCCATTGTAAAATGATGAGAACTAATTGCGAATCTAGCACTGCACTTAAATTCCAATTTTCAGAACAATTACAATATTTATAGAAAAGGCAGAGGGAAGCTAAATTATGACATTGGGAAAGTCACTGAAGTTGAGATACCAGGTCAAGGCAAATAACATTGCAGATTCTTCTTTGAATTTTATCAAGAATCTCTAAATATATAGCAGAAGCACCAGACCAGACATGACATCAATATTCAATGCAAGGATGTATAAATGTGTAAGATACATTCAGATGAGAAAAATTGTCTAACACTACACAATGAACCAATCTAATCTTTCCACTTCACGCCCAGTGGAAGACGTTAGAAGACGCAATGAGTCACTCTTCTGGAGGTTAGTATCATCCAGGTTGATGGAAGGCCAAAAAGTTTCTCTAAGACGATTAATATTTTGATTCTAGTGTAATTCAGACCAATGTCTGTGATTTCTATTGTATAAGACTTATAGTCAACATTAAATAACCCAAGGAACAGTCATTAAATTAATACACTTTAATCCTAATAGTATTAGAAGTACTGTTGTTCATAATATTATGACTAATACTACTAGTTTCTCTCGGAATTTCTGGGATTAAAAATTGTCATTATTCACATTATTTATTTTCAGACTATTGTCCTCATCTTTATTGTTATTATCACACTATTTTAGCCATTGTACTTTCCAGCCTTCTGAATAAGTGTGCAACAGTTGGAATGTTTTGATAGTAACAAAGATGAATGCTACAGTCTAAGTGTAAATAATTGTAGTGAATTACCTCGGAAGCCCAAGAGGGCTAGAATAACGTAGTCTAAACATGCATATAGGACGAGTGAAATGCTAGCAGGCCAAATTGTTCAAGCATCGGCACTGGAATGACGAGGTGCATGCATCAGTGAGTCAGATCGAGGCTGGCAGCGTGCCTAATATGCAAATTCTCTGGCTTAGCAAGAATGTATAAAAAAAGGTGAGTGTTTGTTGACTTCTCAGAAGACTTCTGCGTTCAATGCAGGTCATGTTGGTGTGGATTGAACCATAATCCATTACAAGTGTATTTCCAGTGTCTGTGCTACAGAATCCCAGGTTTCCTGCTAGAATAATGTAAATAATACTACTACTAGTGTTTGTAAATAAAGAAAACATTTTATTTTGATTACTAATGTGTATAGAATGATATTCTGAGGGTTGTGAAAAAATTCATCTGAAATTAAGATGAAAAATACTAATCAAGAATTAGTAATGGTTGATAATGCTTTGTTGGATAAAAATTCAAGATAATATTACTACATTATTTACTTTATTCGGACTATTGTCCTCATCTTTGTTACCATATATATTTCAACGTTTCATCCATTGTACGCTCCGGCCTTCTTCAGGTGGTTGGAATGTCAAACTGAACCCTTTATTTCACTCACTGGAGTAGACTGTTCTAGTTCCATGTGCCATGTTTACCCCAGTGAGCAAAATAAAGGGTTCAGTTTGACATTCCAACCACCTTAAGAAGGTTGGAGCGTACAACGGCCAAAACATTGTAATAAACATGGCAACAAAGATGAAGACAATAGTCCGAATAATGTAAATAGTGTACATAATACCTCATCTCGGAAATATAAACAGATAATATTAGTAATATTATCTGTTTATATTTCTGAGATGAGGTATTATTTACATTATTTGGACTATTGTCTTCATCTTTGTCGCCATATTTATTACAACGTTTCGGTTCTTCAGTATCTGTCTATATTTCTGAGATGAGGTATTATGTACATTATTTACATTATTCGGACTATTGTCCTCATCTTTGTCGCCATGTTTATTACAATGTTTTGGCTGTTGTACGCTCCAACCTTCTTCAGGTGGTTGTTTATTAATGGACATTGTTGATCTAAACACTTATGAAAATCAAAATAAATTAAAATGAAAGAAATATTAGTCAAAAATGAATTAAAACAGACTATCATATTGTTTTCCTCATTTTTTCTTATTCACAGGTGGACATGTTGAAGGCCAGGAAACTGTAAGTAATATCATTAAACACTTTTTAAAGATTTCAGTTTTTGTAATTTCTGGGTTTTTTTATATATTTTAGACAAGTAGTTCATTTTTGCTTTTACTTTCAGCATATTTTTTCTACTTGCTATTGGCTTACAGCCATATCACATTGAAAAACCAGTTCTTGTATGATCACCGAGGTTAAGCAACTTTGATCCTGGTTAGTACCTAGATGGGTGACCACTTGAGTATTCCAGGTGATGTAAGCTTGCATGTGCTGTTAGTGTAATAGATAACAGTTCCAGTCAGGTTAATTATATTCACTTACATGCAAATACCCTTAGGAAAGATATAAATCCACTACTTCTCCCCCCAGCTATGGGTTAATTAGTAATACTTGTATCAGTAAATCATTATTATCTCCCCCAAATTCTTACAATCCAATAATATTTTCTGGCTTTAAATAACCTGCAAAAGGTTGATAAGCCATAAAAAACAAATCAATTAATGAAATACTGATTAACTACACAGGCATGTCTTTTAGATTTATTTTCTCTGGAATAGAAATGTATAGAAACTATAATGGCTACAAAGTGAGGGATCAGATTATATATCGATTGCAATATGGAATTGACCCCCCACTTTATATCAACATTATAAATTCTTATTTCATATGAATCCACCTCTTCTAAATGCTTTGTGTTAATTAGTAGGACTTGTATCAGTAAATTATTATTATCTCCCCCCACAAATTCTTACAATCTAAAAATATTTTCTGGCTTTAAATAACCTGCAAAAGGTTAATAAGCTGTAAAAAACAAATTAATCTATCTTCTATTCCCAGCCTTTCTTGATTGACTGACACAAAAGGTGAATTGTAGTTTATAGATCAATCAGTATTCCAATAGTTTGAATCTCTTAGTCTCTGCTTTTATTTCCCTCTGAAACCATAGACTTCTTCTGAGGTTGGAAGATGCCATTTTGGTTTTAGACCAACCCAGCATTGCAAATTAAGGATTGACTGCTGCTGTTTCAACTGTGCCATCATTTTAAAATTTATTTTTGTTTGTCCGTCTTTTTTATTTGTCATCATAAAGTATTCTGAGTCTGCCCAGCCCCTATGTTGGAAATTTAGTCTTGCCTCAAAATATTACTTACTCTCATTTTTTAGTTCAAAAGATCTTACTGAATGTGTTTGTCTTGTTGCAGATTTTTTTGTATAATTTTCTATCTGACCTGCTTCATAGCTAAATTGCCTATTTCCACACAGCGACAGGATTAGGAGTAAAGTTGGCTCAATATGTTTGGGTTTTTTTTCCTTTTTTTTACTCATAATAACCACTTCAATGCTCCAATATTGTTTTTCTCCAGTTATAAATTGAAAACAACCATTTTGAAATACTTTATCACAGTTACCACTAGATGGCGCAGTCTTCTTTCTTTCTTCTTTTGACATCACCAACACAGTCCCTCCTCTCTTGATCACAGTAACAATATGGAGTAATATCCTGTGTCTGGTGCTCCTTCCAAGGGTGGGGCATGGAATATTGCGTCCTACTCAACAAGAAGTCCATTAAATATAGTGATAAATGTCATCTTAATCACCATATTACTAGACTTGTCAAGTTCAACAAAATGAATTCTTCCTTTCTTATGAAGAATGCATTTTCAGTCTCCTCAGAAATGTTTGATAATGGTCAAATATCCTTCATACAGTGTGGAACTTCATCAACCATTACTCTTAGTTTCACTCTCTGTAATTCCTTGTGTGCTAGTGGCACTCCCACCTTGCTTGGGGTAAAATGCTTAAAAAATATATATATATAAATGTATAGAAACTACAGTGACCACAAAGTGAGGGATCAGATTATATATAGATTGCAACACGGAATTGATCCCCCACTTTATATCCACATTATAAATTCTTATTTCATATTAATCTGCCTCCTCTCCCCTCCAGTTAGTGGTTAATTAGTAGGACTTCTATCAGTAAATCTTTATTATCTCCCCCAAAATTCTTACAATCTAAAAATATTTTCTGGCTTTAAATAACCCTCAAAAGATTGATAAACCATAGAAAACCAATCAATCAATGAAATACTGATTAGCTACACACGCATGTCTTTTACATATATTTTCTCTGGAATATAAATGTATAGAAACTACAATGGCCACAAAGTGAGGGATCAGTTTATATATCGATTGCTATATGGAATTGATCCCCCATTTGATATACCTCTTCTAAAGAATACCCCCCACCCCAGCTATGTGTTAATTAGTAGGACTTGTATCAGTAAATCATTATTATGATTATTATTATTTTTTATGTTTGTTGGCTAATAATCACAGAGACTTTGAAGTGCACGATTTTAATGCTTTTTACCCAGATAGTGTCTTCCATTGCATACATGCCATACCTCACTTTACATCCTGACCAAGTTAACACATCAATACCTTTCAGTCAAATCTCGTATAGATCACAATGACAGGAACAGTTGACCATGTATTCAGTAAGATATATTCTCATATTCAACAATTCTCATTTGTCTGTAGAGCCACATCTCCGTTGCTTCAAATTTCTTCTTCATCTATGAGGATATTTTCCAGCATTCACTGCCATATACATTAGATATTATACAGTAGTTCAGAACTCTGTTGTTTGTTTCTAAGGATATTTTCCTATCTCTTAATACTTTACTTAGTTTCTGGAAGACATCTTTTGTTACTCTTATACACCTGCAGATTTCTGTGCTGCATTTTCCATTTTCTGCTACTATATTACACGCAAACTTAAATTTCTGTCTCTGCTTAATTTTGTTGTCCCGAATATGTAGCTCACAACTGAGCCTGTCCTTTTTCCTAGCGACCATGCATTTCATAGGTTGGGTTAGCTTATTTTGTTTTACGACATATCATCTTCAGTGGGTCATTTAATGCCAACAATTTTTATTGCTGGTAATATTTTGTTTTGTCAAAAATCTATTTCTGGTAATATTTTTTTTTCCTCAAAAAAATGTATAGCTGGTAATATTATTTAAAAAAATGTATAGCTGGTAATATTTTGTTTTACAAAAACGTATTGCTGGTAATAGCTTTTTTTTTCCTTCAAAATTTATCTCTGGTAATAATTTTTTTACAAAGTATTTCTGGTATTAAAACCTATTTTTATACTTTCATAATGATTTTTACCTCAGTCTGGCGGTTAACTATTTGCCTATAGCTGGGACCCTAACAGGTGCTACCACCCCCGGTAAGGGTGGACCTGGGAATACCAGCAATGAAGAGGTGGCTCCACACCCCTCTAAACCTCCTGATCAGAGGCCTCGCTATTGGACGTAGTTTATTATCTTACCCAGGACACAGATGTAGTTTATCGTCATACCCAGGGCGCGGATGTAGCTTATCGTCATACCCAGGATGGGCATTTCATGTTATATGCTTTCCTCTACTATGTTGTCACACAATTCCTTGAGATTTCTTTCTGGATCTACCAGCAACACTGTCATCTTCGTAATGTATGTTGTTAAAGTTACATCGACCAATAATAAATCTTGTCATGTCTTCTTATCTACTTGAACTTTAAAAAATTGATACAGAGTACAACATTAATAATTGTGATTAAAAAGATATTTTGGACACAGTCATCTTTTAGAGTCGGGCTAAACAAGTTAGATACAATTCCTCCTTACATGTTTCTTAAATTTTCGTTATTAGCTGAATACCCATCTTATGAACAGAGACAAGTCAGTTGTTATAAAAGTTCTCTTGTCTCACTAAAATTTCTGTATAAAGAACATTTTCAGCAAGACATCTATTTTCTAAAGCCCCTTATGTCATTATGCTAAATCCAATTGTATTTTCTATTTTGGACATAGCTACATAGAGCAGACCATGAGAGAAACATTCGAATACTTTAAAATAATGATAACTCCTCATCATTCAGATTATTCTCCTCATTCATTGTTATTAGCCAAAAAGCCATCCAATGAACAGAGAAAAGTCAGTTGTTATAAAAGTTCTCTTGCCTCACTAAAATTTCTGTAAAAAGAACATTTTCAGCAAGACATCTATTTTCTAAAGCCCCTTATGTCATTATGCTAAATCCAATTGTACTTTCTATTTTGGACATTTTGAAGTTCCATGGCGTGAAGTGAGGAATTCAATGTTATTTCTTCAAAATTATCATTACTATGTTCTAAGCAGGACCAGAGGTCTCTTTAATTTTGGGCCAGAGGCCCAATTTGCCCTCTGCAGGAGGTAGCTTAAAAGTCACACTCCAAGCAGACTTGTATGTATGTATATATATATATATATATATATATATATATATATATATATATATATATATATATATAAAACGCTGATATGAAAATGATGATTTATGTGCTAATGATCTGTGCTATTACATACTACTGATGTAACGTTGGAGACACACAGATAAACTTAAGCCTAACATGAATTTATAAAAGACTCTAAAAACTTTTATTGAAGTTTAGTGCATGAGGTCCTGCCCCTTAGGCAGCAGCATCTCACTAATAGCGTTGGGGGTATACCTTGATGCCTGCAGCAGTAGCTGATGCAATCAAGCAATTTCTGGACGACCTCTCATGTGACCATGTGTGTAGGTACTCCCCTACTGAAAATAGTGCAATTTTTGTACTTGTAGTGTGACAGATAAGTTTCAAAAGAAATAACAAGGTGTGTGCTTCTCTTAGAAATCCATCAGTTAATTGTTTTCGAGATTTTTTTTATCCATTTTACTTTGATATTTCATTTCTCAGTTTGATGAGCACTAAACATTTGTAGCTTTTAGATTTCCTTTTGTCAATATACTTAGTAAAAGTCTTTATTTGCAGTACAAACTGATTCGGATAAAGAGTAAATCATAGTTTTGATAACCTTAATTAATCATAATTGTTCATTTGTATCTGTATCACATTTGTAAATAGTAATTCTTAACAATATTTTCTTAAAGGCCACCAAAGGCGGCTGTTAAGCTCACTAACAAATCCCTTTCTATTTATAGAATTTATAATTAAAAGCTCTATTTGCAAAAATATCAAAGTTTTCCTATTTGAACTTTTGAATAAATCATAATTTCTAATTGAAGGATTGAATAAGATCCTTACAAGTTCTCCAACTATAAAATGAACACGGAAATTCCTATATTGCCTTGTTGAATATTTGAGCTTAACAATTTTAACAAAATATTGCAATCCTTAGTATGAATGCAGGTCATTATTCATAGAAGTAGAAGGGTACAAATGAAAAGATTCAAACTTGACAAGGGTTTCCATTCCACTGAAGAAGACATTAAATGCATGAAAGTGTTATTGCCTCCTCTATATTCCCTTTCTTTCTTATGTAGGCTTTGTTTTGCTCACTAAAAACAGTCTCACTGATATATAATTTTGTCCCACCTTTTGTTATTGTCAGAACAGAATAGCCCATTATTTATATGAGGTAATGATAGGCTCTAACGCAGATATTAACTGACGAACAAGCAGAATTATAATGATTTACAATAAATTGCGGTGTACAAGTCGACTACAAGATTTTAGTGCAAAATTCTGAGTTAGGCCTATACCTACCATATGGGTCATCTCCCAAACATATACTAAACAGTAGCCGAAAAATTAAGTCTACTGGTAAATGAAAATAGGCTACAGTATACAATAGCCTGTGCTAAAACTACATAAGGTCACACCACTTACCTGTATATTGAGACACTAACCGTAATAATATATATATATGTGTTGTGTGTGTTTATTCAGGCAGTAAATTCTCTTTTCGGCATGTCTGATTAAATAAATTACAAATATTATGTCTGCATATTTTTAGCATAATCCGTTCATATTCACGGATATTTTTCTGTGTATTACAATTAAATGATGCAAGAAATGCACTGTAACAGTGAGAATCACTTTTATTTCCCAAGTACTTTCCATCTCTTTCTGGGATCATCATCAGGGGTGCAATTGGTAAGGCAAAAACTGTGTGTAAGCTATCCATTACTGATTTTTTTTCTTTTTGCATTTAAATGCAATGGCTGACAGGTATGCTTTAGCATTGATTAGACTGTAAAATAATTATCCATTATGGAATTTTTTCTTTTAGGTTTTAGGCTTGAAAACTTGACTTGTACAGTAATATAAATAATATAAGGGAGATAAATACAGGGAGGCTACTCTGCAATTAACAATTGAATTTATATTTCTCTATAAAAATTATGTCATAATATTTGTCTCATTCTCAGTTTTTCTCTCTCTCTCTCTGTGTATATATATATATATATATATATATATATATATATAATGTAATGGATTAAGTCCGACAATTATTAATATATTTTCTGTTTATATGTTATTTTAATAGATACAATCTATTTAAGTAAATACTTTGTATTTTAATTAAACAATAAGAATTACATTTACCAGCCTGAACATTTAAGAAATTTTATAGAAAATATGTCCTCTCCAACAGGTATAGGACACGGGTTCAACTCCTGTTAGAGAACGCATATTTAGTATGAAATCTCTCATAATAAAGAAGAATTTATTTAATAAAATTTTATCTATTAAAAATAATGTATAAACAGAAAATATATATATATATATATATATATATATATATATATATATATATATATATATATATATATATATATATTTTAATATAAAGAGCCAAGAATCAACTGAGAGGGAGGAATGAGAGCCAAGAATAGAACAACACACAAAATGCATTGCTACTCTAATTAATTAGGTGATAATGCCACTAAGATAGAATGTGTTACTGGGATTGAAAGAGAATGGGAAGACTTTAGTGAAGTGAAAGGACAGTAGAAGAATGTGGTTCCGGAAGACAGGAGATGATGATTGGCACTGAATTTAAATTTTTGAAGACTGTAGTTGGCAGGGGGGCAAGAAGCAAAAGACAGTTCCACAGGCAAGAAGTGCAAGAAAAGAAACTACTAGAATAGAACATACTGTTTCATCTAACTAGTTCAACAGTAAAATAGTGAGACTAACTTGCCAATCTCAATGCTTAAATTCATGCAGTTAAGGCCCCAAGAAAGAAATCTCATTCAAACAATTGCCATTAAAATATTTTATAGAAAAGACAGAGGGAAGCAACATTGTAGTAATTGGGAAAAAGACTGAAGTCAAGATACAAGGTCAGGATTGATTACATTACAGACCTTTCTTTGGATTTTGACTTTGGAGCACCAGACCAAATATGGCAGCAATAATTCAATGCACAGATGAATGGTAGATTCATAAATGTGAAAATGGAGGTTAAGATTGTAGTGTTCAGATTAGCACTCATGTGGGTGTTAGTTCTAGAAAGCAGTAGTTCTAGAAGGTAGTTATTCTAGAAAGCAGTAGTTCTAGAGGGTAGTAATTCTAGAAAGCAGTAGTTCTAGAAGGTAGTAATTCTAGAAGGTAGTTATTCTAGAAAGCAGTAATTCTAGAAGGTAGTAATTCTAGAAAGCAGTAGTTCTAGAAGGTAGTAATTCTAGAAAGCAGTAGTTCTAGAAGGTAGTAGTTCTAGAAAGCAGTAGTTCTAGAAGGTAGTAGTTCTAGAAGTTAGTAATTCTAGAAAGCAGTAGTTTTAGAAAGCAATAATTCTAGAAGGTAGTAATTCTAGAAAGCAGTAGTTCTAGAAGGTAGTAATTCTAGAAAGCAGTAGTTCAAGAAGGTAGTAATTCTAGAAAGCAGTAGTTTTAGAAAGCAATAGTTCTAGAAGGTAGTAATTCTAGAGAGCAGTAGTTCTAGAAGGTAGTTCTAGAAAGCAGTAATTCTTGTGAGAAAAAGCTCGGTGGAACTTTATTCTTACATATAGAGGATAAGGTGGATTCAAATCTATGTAGCATGCCGTGTCTTTACCTCGCCTCCTGCCAAACATTTGCATTGAAAACAACAATATTACAAGTAATTTTAATATAGATTCTTAATCTATATTGCATAATACATTATCTAGGTACAAACTTAGTTTTATATAGCATCAAACCAAAAATGGTACAAAAAAGTTAATTTTTTTTTTGATTGGTATCACCTCATGCAAGGCAAAAAAGCCACAAAGACACAAGGGGTTATTAGGTGTGGAAGAATTCGGAACAGAAATATTAATAATGAGTGGGAAGAGGAAAGAGTAATCAGGAGGACAGTAGATAGTGATTGACATTGCATTTAAATTTTTGCAGATTAAAGTTGGCTGGAAAGCATGGAACCGGAAGCGAGTTCCAAAAGTGAAAAGTATGAAAAAAGAAACTGTTAGCATAGAATATATCGTTACATCTCGCCAGCTGTAAATTAATGAGATCTTGATGCCAATCTAGTGCTGCGCTTAAATTCAAAAGGTCTAGGTACCATAGAGAAGAGTTCATCCGAACAATTACCATGAAAGGATTTATAGTAAAGACAGATAAGCAACCTTACGATGGTGGGAAAGTGACTGAAGCCAAGCCACCAGATCAGGACCAATAATATTGCTGATTCTTCTTTGGATTTTATCAAGGAGCTCAAGGTAAATAGCCGGGGTACCAGACCATATGTAGGCAGCAATATTTTAGTATTGGACGAATGGTAGACTTATAGATATGTTAAGACAGATTCTGGAAAGAAAAATTGTCTTGCATGACATAGTGAACCATCTTTCTTAGCAGCTGACCTTGCAATGGAAAATATGCAAGTATCTTAACCACTAGACAAGTCAAAGATGCTTGTTCATTTTTTTCACCCATTTTTTTCACCCATAAACTTGTGTCATTTGTGTTGTGTTGCAATTTAGAGCAGACACCAGATTCATTGACAGGGTGTGTAGTGGTACTAATGTTAATAGAAAATGATTAGCATGAGTGCTACGAAATAAAGAAGTTTTTATTTCCTTTTCTTTTTACAACACAAGAACTTGTGGAAATATCTGAGAACAAAAATTGAATTGTTCGTGTTTGTTTTTCTTTAAAGTCTCTGCAAGTTATAGAGAAATATCAGCAGCTGTGTGATGTTAAAAGCATTATCGCTCAGTTGAAAATCATCATTTGATACTGTTCATTCAATGGTCAAAGGAGTAGGCTGCAGTGAGACACAGTTGTATTCATCTTGCCGGACAAGTAAACTGTTCTGAAGCGGCTTGAAAATATTCTCATTTTTTAAATGTTCTGATGGGATCACACACATGTGTTAGCTCCATAAATTTCATATGAAGTGACTGCGTATTTTTTGTACACCAGATTGGTCAAAAAATGTGGTAGTGTGTTTTAATTTTTTAGAAAACGTGCATAGGCATTTTTAGATATTAAGAATTGCGCCAAAGTTGATCCCATTTTTCTCAAACTTTCCTTGATGGGAAATTGCATCATTTCCTATAGGGTGTGGTTTCTTCCATTCAAACACTTGTGACTTAAAAATTACCCTTCATCCAGATTGTTACCCACAAGTGAAAAACAAAATAAGTTCTAGCAGTAAACCAGCTTTTATTCTTGGGTTGTAACCTACTGCTATAAGTTAGTGAAATAGAAATGTGATATAGGTTTGTGGGGTTGCGTACAGTTCAGCAGCTGTTTTCCTTGTTTGTTCTGAGGGTCCCACTTCATTTCTTCTGTGTGCCTTTTTGCAGGATGGTCAGTTTTCTTCGTCTTGTCATCTTTGTCTAAAAAAGTAATTAATCTTCCCTCCATAAGTTTCTCTCTATCTGAGCCTCTTGCTCTGTACTTTGAAATTGACTTCACTTACTGATAACCATCATTCGAAAGTAAATGTTCTGTATCCATTTTGGTGACAGGTCCTGCTGTTTTTCAATTTAACAACACCTCAGCTGACTCATATTGCTACCTCAGCAATTGAACCAGGGATCAACAATAATGGAACTTCCCCTCACTGGCTGTTAATGGGTTAATGATATGATCTTTATTCATTGTCATCTGTCCCATGACTGGGTGTGGATGTAGGGTCACTACACTGCTGAACACCTGACCAGTTCCCTCCACATATCTGGGTTGAAAGCTGGAGAGGTATTAATTCATGCATAGCCTGGTAGATTCCATCCCTCTCCAGTTCAAACCACGGCCGATTTCCTTTATCTTAAAGGCTCGCTTTGGTTACAGACACGTTGCCATTGATTCCATCAGGGGAACCCTGTACTCGAGCTGTTGACTTCAGTCTAGAAAGCCTTTCCTCGATCAGTGCCATGTCATCACCCCCACTGGCTACATCCATAGCTATGGAGCCCAGTCTACTCCATTGTGCTAAATGACCATTAACCCTACAAAAAATACATCTACCTTTTGACAGGACTTATTTTTCTTCCTACTGAGTGTCTAACCAACACTCCTTACCAGAAAAGCCTGGGAGGAAAACCTGTGTAGTCAATAATGACCTGGCCATGTGACCAGTAGTATCGAACTGAATGATGCCAATAGGGCTTGTAGAACAAACGGATATAAGATCATTGCTATTTTTTCTTTTTCTTCTTTTCTTTGTCCAGAAAAAAAATTAACCTAAAAATTTTGTGACCAAATATACCAGAAATTTATCTTATATATTTATCTTTATATATTTTATATTTTAGCTCACTGAAGCCGGTTTACGAGAATTCAAAGAGGAGACAGGACTTGAGGTATCACCCAAACAATGTGTAGGAGAAAAACTGAACTTGATGGCATTTTGGGAGGTGAGTAAACAAGTAGAGAGATAAATGAAATCATTTCATAATTATTTGTCATCTCTATCCTTTGTGGTCGAGGATGAAGGTCTTCTGTTTGCCTCAGTCAGTTGGGTTTGTGAACTCTAAGATGGCTAATGAGACTGATTTTTGCTGGAAAGATCCTTCAACATTGAATACAAGTTGTTCCGGATTGTGGATTAGCCCTTGGTTGTTGTCTTTCTTTCTGACATCTTTTTTCCACTACTTCAGCTGATCATTTGGATTCGAAGATTGTTGTTCCGTCTCTGACAATGGATCTCCAGAGATTCCTGTCCATTGCATTCGATTCCCACCTGTTGATGTCAACGTTATATTTTTTCTTTTAAAACATCTTTGAATCTCTTCTTTTGACTTCCTCTTTTCTGATTTCTTTCTTTGAGTTGGGAGTAAAAGATTTCCTTTGGTAGGTGAGTGTCATCCAATCACACCAAATGTCCTCTCCATTGAAGTTGATCTTTTTATGATGATAACTTCAATGCTGGCCATTTTAGTTTGTTCCAATATGCTGACATTAGTTCTTCTATCTTCCCAACTGACATTCAAGATACTTCAAAAACAAAGCTGGAGATATTTTACAAGGAATTTCAGATGTTGTTAAGTTGTCCAGGTCATAGAGGTATATAGGACAGTTGGTATACACTAATATCATAATTATAGGAAATTCAAGGAATTTTATGGCGTTGTTAAGTTGTCCAGGTCTTAGAGAAATATAGGACAGTTGGTATACACTAATATCATAATTATAGGAATTTCAGATGTTGTTAAGTTGTCCAGGTCTTAGAGGTATATAGGAGAGTTGGTATACACTAATATCATAATTATAGGACATTATAGGAAACAATATTGTTCAAGGGAAAATATTACATTGCTAAGATTATGAAGGTCTATACTGGTTTCTTTCACTTTTATATTAAGAGGCAGGTCAGAAAAGATTCAAAACATCTGAAGACTTTACAGCATCAAAATTGTATTCAAGATGAGTTTCACACACGAAGAAAATATGACTAAATATTGCATTTGCACCATTCCTGTTGCCTGCTAAGTCATGTTGAGAAATGGTTCCTGTATGATCACCGAAGTTAAGCAACATCAAACTTGGTCATTTAGATGGATGACAACTTGAAAATACTAGGTGCCGTAAGCTTGGATGTGCGGGTGGTGTAATGGATAATGGCTTGGAATTGTTAATAAGAAAGCTGAGTTCCTTTTCCCTTTGGGTGTGTTATATTCACTTAGATGCAAATACCCTTTGGAAAAGGTATGAATCCACCTCTTCTCCCTCCAGCTATGGGATAATTAGTAAGACTTGTATTGCTAAAACCATTATTATCTCCCCTAAGAAAAGAAAATTCCGCATTAAATAACCCATAGAGGCTGATATATGCCACTAAAGAAAAACGACCCACCAACCATTTGCCTAAAGAAAGATTTGGTGAATGTGTTAATCCACAAAGAGACATAAAACATCAAATGTGGCTGATTTTCTGTGGATTAAAAAGAAGGAAATGTTAATCCCTGTGGAGATGAATCAATCGAACAACTTAGGAAATAAAACAAAGGAATTAATATATACTCCAATTATGTGATCAGTAGGTTAAGCATAGATATAAACTCCATGCGGGAGTCTTTAATTTGAAAAGTTTAAAAAACATTTCCTGATTATCCTCCTGAATATGGTGGAATGATAAAATTTCATTTCAAGTTCAATTGCTGGGTCAGATAGTTCAGAAATAGACACCAGCTTATTGAGAGGGTCAGTCAGCATTCCTGAGGGACAAATGATGGTACCAGCTATAAGAATGAGAACATCTCTTCAAGGATCAGATAAGGAATTGTCTTTGGTATTTCCAGAAGTTTACCAAATATGACCAAAACTCTGAGGGTTGAGCAGGCAAAATTCTGTTAGACAACAAAGATGAATAAAAATGGATCCAAATGAATTAAAATTGTGTAGTAAGATTCTTAAAAGGTAAATCATTGACTTATGTCTTTCCTTAGGTGCTTTGCAATTCATGATTGACTCGACAGAAGAATTCCTGCAGTAGGCTGCTGTTACTTTCTGCTGTAGACTGAGATACCAACCAAGGCTGTAGAAGCCAGTCTGTCCTATTTAACCCATAGCTAGGGGAGAAGAGACTGATACATACCTTTCCCAAGAGTATCTGTGCTTAAGTGAATGTAACAAACTCAACTGGAATTCAAACTCAGCTCTCCAGTTTCTCATTCCAAGCCATTACACTACCCGCACACCCAGGCTCAAAGCACCTGGTATTCCCAATCAGTCACCCATCTAGGTACTGTCCATGTTTCTTCATTGTGGTGCTCAGATGAGAACTGATGTTTCAATGTAAAAACTACGCAATGAAATAAGGACCAAATGCAGGCAGGCTAAAGAAGGGTGGCTGAATGAAAAATGTGCAGAAATGGAGAGATTAAGGGCCACAGGCAAAGGAGATATGCATAAATAAGTAAGGGAACGGACAGGATAAAAGACATGCTTGTCAACAGGCTGCATAAAATCTAAGGTTGATCACTCATATTAGAGAAGGAAAAAATTCTTCAGCACTGGAACGAATATATTGGAGAATTTTTCCACAGTGAAAGAGAACAACTGACAATACACAGAATTACTGAGGGGCCTGAAATTATAAACACTGAAGTAGAAGCTGAACTGGCCAAATTGAACAGAACAAAGTGGCAGGGCCAGACAGAATTATACCAGAAATGCTGGCAGCCTGAGATGATTTTGGCATAGACAAGATTACAGGAATAATAAATGAAATCTAGAACAGTGGTGATATACCGAAAGATCTCAGCAGATCTATTGTTATAGCACTGCTTAAGAAACCAGGCACAAACGAATGTGAACTCCACTGAATAATCAGCCTAATGAGTCACATAACAAAACTCATCTTCCATATTATGATGAATAGAGCACGCAGCAGAATCAGGCTAGAAATAGGACAAGAACAGTGCAGGTTTGTGAAAGACACCGGAACAAAGAATGTGATATTCATGCTTAGAATGTTATCAGAAAGAGCAATACAAAGTCAGAATGACATGCACCTGTGTTTTGTAGACTACGCAAAAGCATTTGACAAAGTACGCCCCAAAGATCTGTTGGAACTGATCAGTAACCTTGATATAAGATATGGAATGAAATACAGAGAAACTGCACATGAAATATGGACCAAATGCAGGCAAGCTAAAGAAGAGTGGCTAAACAATAAATGTGCAGGAATAGAGAGATTGAGTACTACAAACAAAGGAGACATGCATAAACAAATAAGGGAACTAACAGGACAAAAGACTTGCTCGTCAACAGGCTGCATAAAAATAAAGGATGGAATGCTCATATTAGAGAAGGAAAAAATTCTTCCATGCTGGAATGATTATATTGGAGAACTCTTCCACGGCAAAAGAGAACCACTGGCAATGCACAGAATTACCAAGGGGCCTGAAATTCTAAAAACCGAAGTTCAAGGTGCACTGGCCAAATTGAACAGAAACAAGGCAGCAGGGCCAGACAGAATTGTAACAGAAATGCTGACAGCCTGAGATGATTTTGGTATAGACAAGATTACAGGAATAATAAATGAAATCTAGTGGAAGATCTAAGCAGATCTATTTTCACAGCACTGCCTAAGAAACGAGGCAGAAACGAATGTGAACTCCCCTGAACAATCGGCCTAATGGACCACATATCAAAACTCATCATCCGTATTCTGATGCATCGTGCCTGCAGCAGAATCAGGCCAGAGATAGGACAGGAACAGTGTGGGTTCATTTAAAGACACCGGAACAAGGAATGCGATATTCATGCTCAGAATGTTATCAGAAAGAGCAATACAAATGCAGAAGAACGTGCACCTGTATTTTATAGACGATGCAATGGCATTTAACGAAGTATGCCACATAGGTGTGTTAGAGCTGCTCAGCAACCTTTGACATATTTGAGAAAGACTTTAGAATAATCAAAAATATCTACTGGCAGCAAAACGCCTGTATACAGATAAAAAATGAGTTCAGCAAAAATAGAAAGAGGAATAAGACAAGGATGTGTCTTCTCACCAGACCTATACAACCATTACAGTGAGGAAATTCTGAGAGAACTGAAAATCCTACTAGGATTCATCATTAGTGACCACAATCTTAACGACATAAGATACACAGATGACACAGTGCTGATAGCAGACACAGAAAGGAAATTATAAAACCTCCTACAGAAGGTAGCGAAGGAGAGCAAGAAGAAGGGACTAAGCATAAACTACAAGACAACAGAATGCATGGTCATCAGTAAAAAGATGAGCCCGAAATGCAATTTACAGGCCAGGGACACTAAAATCAAGCAGATGCAGAAATTTAAATATCTGGAAAGTGTTCTGACAAGACAGAAAGTGCGACACATTCCAAAAGTGAGGCAAAGTATTATGAGACACGAGTGTTTCGTTGGTAACAAAGAAAGGAGTACTGAACTGCTACATGATATTTGTCCTCCTTTACGACAGCGGATGTTGGACAGTCTCCTCAAAGATGAAGAAGAGATTCAAGACAATAGAGGTATGCTTCTGCAGAAGGATGCTCAGATACTATGGACTGAAAATGTGAGCATTGATGAGGTTTGGGAGAGGATGCAAACAAAGAAGAAACTTATACTTAACATCAGGAAGAGGCAGCTGAAATTTCTGGGACATGTAATGAAAAAGAAAGGCTTGGAAAATCTGATACTCACAGGGCAGATAGAGGGACAAGGAAAGCAATGTGTGACATACTTAATTGTCTTAAGCAAGTGGCTGACAGAACAGTGTCTGGGAGAAATAACAAAAAGACAAAACTTATTGAGAGCTTCCAAGGAAAGGAAGAAGTAGAGTGCCATGATCACCTATAGTTAGTAACTCATTATGATGTCTCTTGATTGGTTGATTTTGTCATAATTCACATTTGGTTCAGAGGTGTGTCCCTTGATAGCTTTTGCTTGGCTACTTTCATTGCATCATCACGACAGTTATTTACAGGTTGCGAGTTGGTAGAGGAAAGAAAAGAAAATAATTTA
This sequence comes from Acanthosepion esculentum, assembly GCA_964036315.1. NCBI lineage: Eukaryota > Metazoa > Mollusca > Cephalopoda > Sepiida > Sepiidae > Acanthosepion > Acanthosepion esculentum. The sequence continues at coordinate 102,747,466 of OZ038492.1, read as the reverse complement.
TTGTATTTCAAAAATAGCTTTGCATTTTTTTTTCTATGTTTAGATGTTTATCAGTTTGATTTGTGTCCACCATTCATTAAAGGAACTGTCCACAGTTTGTGTTAGTTCTTCTTTGTTATATACTTTCAGTTACTCTCAAGAAAGAAAGAAACCTAAATATAACCCCTCATATCTGAACTTTGTAACCAATTCCTCATATCCGGAAGTCCTTCTTTGTCTGTATTTCTTTTATTCCTTTTTAAATATTTTTTTCTGTCTGTTTTCTACTCATTTTCTTCAGAACCCAAATAAAAATTCTATTTTGTAGTCTGTATATCCTGCCAAGCTGAACCATGGTGATCCCAAACGCCATCATCTTGTGACCTACCTGCATGGCAAATTGAAAGAGCTCAACTCAGAGGCGGCATCTGCTCAGCTACAGATAGAGCCAAATGAGGTAGATGCCTGTGCATGGCTAGACAGGACAGTCATCTCCGCTATTGTTGCATCAGATGAGGAAAAATCTGTTCAGATAGAAAATCCTCTCCCTGATCTCCCATCATATTTCAGGTAAACTTTAATTTTTTTTTTGTTTATAATTATTATTACAAGCAGCATATTTTTCTACTCAGTGTAGCCTTAGGCACAGGGGTACCATTCTCCAAAATGCATCTCTCTAGAACAATTTAGGGCATTCCTTCTAGCTTGTGTAAGATGCTTCCAGTATTTTTTGCAAAGTCTATCAAGTTGTCAATTTAACTTACATAAAAAAAAATTTTTAGCATTTAGCGTTCAGTCAGTTATGTGCCATGTGTGATACACACTTAGGCGATCGTATCTTTTGATACATTACTGATGTGACAGATTTTTTTTCCCACAGTAGCTTGCCATTTCTTTCTGCGGTAGACCAGTTGCTATCCAAGGCTATATAACCTGGTCTGTCCTGATATTTACCCATAGCTGGGGGGAAAAGAAGAGGATTCATACCTTTCTCAAGAGTATTAGCATGTAAGTGAATGCAATGGATTCGAATGAAATTTGAACTCGGCTTCATTTCCAAAATACAAGAGCTGGCTCACGAGCTGCTGTATTTTTGTAAACTTCCCTGTCTGTTAGTATACCAACTTGTATTTACATTTCTATCTTGGCCAGCCTATGAAATTTCAGCCAACCCTTGTATTATTATGTAATAAACAATTCTGATTATTTACAGAAATTAACAGCTAAATTATGGCAGCTATTTTCCTGTGTCGTATCTCATTTCAATAGAAATAGTTGAATAATTAACTTTGTATTGTGCTTCCTATTGGACATATCTCCTATATTAAAGTGGCTTATGGCCACATCATGTTGAAATATTGGTTCCTGTACAATCACCGAAGTTAAGCAATGTCAAGCCTGGTCAGTACCTAGATGGGTAACCGCTTGGGAGCATCAGGTGCAGTAAGATTGGATATGTGAGTCATGTAATGGATAATGGCTTGGAATTGTTAGCTGCAGAGCCGAGTTCCACTTCCCATTACAAATCCCCTTGGGAAAGGTATGAATCCACCTCTTTTCCCTCCAGCTATGGGTTAATTAATATGACTTGTATTACTAAACTATTATTATCTAAAAAGAAATCTTACGATGTAAAAATATTTTCTGGCTTTAAATAACCTGCAAAGGGTTGATAAACTGTAAAAAAACAAATCAACCAACTGAACCTATATTAGATGAGTCTTTATTTTAGTGTGATTTTTTTTTTAAACATGGCAAATGACTAGTTACTCTCCTGTTTTGAACAAACTGAATATCTACTTGAAATTTTTAGTCTGAGTAAGTAGTAATTGAATTTCCCATACTTTTCATTGTCTATGTACACTCTTGTGCAAATTAACTTAATCAAAACAATTCCATTATTATTTACTTTTTTTCATATTTTTCCAATGAAACATGACCCAGTGCACATATTAGTACTTCATATGTCCATTCCACAAAGTCGTTCCTTGCAGACTTGACCACAGATTCTCGATTGGATTTAAGTCAGGTGATTCCAGGCCAGTCTACATTATCTTGATTTGCTCACTGGTAAGCTTTGCCTGGGTATTCATGCAGCATTACAATTTCTGTACACTTCCTTGGAGTAACATGACAATGGCTGTAGGACAACTAATCGACAGTTGAGACAATAGTGTCTGTGTGTGATGAAAATCTGATGCAATCACAGATGATGCAATATTTTTCAAGGTCAAACAAATTTCATCATACACCCTAAAAATAGATTCGTATTACTGCACACCACTGCAAATGACCTAATCTGAAGAAAAAATAGAAATCGATTACACACTGTCACTCTATTGGGTCTAAAACCGACTGTATGTTGAAAGAAAGGAAATTAAAGCAGTTGTTTAAATTAATTTGTACAAGGGTGTAGAGTCAAAACCATCAATTTGTTAATAAAAATGGACTTTAAAATTCATAATTGCCCAACAGGGTACACATATTTTCTCTCTAGATAGAAGGATTTATATTATATTTCTAATCTCTCAGCTATTTCTGCTTGTCTTGTCACTATTAGGCAGATTTTTGCATGAGATTTTAAAGGATTCATTTTTCTATCTTTTTATTTGAAAGAAAAAGCAACCATCCTTTTACATTATTCCTTTCACAAAACATATCAATAATCATTATCTAATATATATTGCTATTTCTTCTTAAACGATACATACCAACTGAGTAATATGCAAATAACTGCATCTATGGTTTCTGTTATCGTCTCCAAGCTAGTCAGAACAATGAATGCAAACTTAATAGTATCCTTGCAATTGTTCTAAGGAAATGTGTCCCCTTAACTGTCTCCTGTTCTCTTTAAACTCTACAACAAATGTCTTGCTACTTCTTGCTTTCCAGCCTGTTGGAAATCCGATTCTGGAACTCCTGTCTTTAAGAACTCTGGTGATCCCTCGAATTATCGTTCTATTTGTCTTTTTGGCAGATTCAAGTCTGAATTGGTTTTAGCATCTCACTTTGCACCGACTTCTTCCAGATAAACAACATGGCTTTTGCTTCTTTAGGTCAACCACCGATATGCTAATGGTTATTATTGAATTTGTGTACCAAGCTTTAGATAAGAATGGCAAGGCTCAGATTGTGGCTTTAGATATCTCAAAGGCATTTGACAGGCCTTCTTCACTAGCTAAAGGGATATGGCGTCTCTGGCCAAATATTTAAATTGATCCAATCTTTCTTAACAAATTTTGTAATAAGAGTCATCTTGAATGGCCACTCTTCTAGATCCTTTTGTACTAATGCATGTGCCCCCCCCCCAGTGCTCTATCCTTAGACCTACTATGTTTCTTATCTTCAACAACAACCTTCCCAATGTTATCAGTTCCCAACTCGGTATTTATGCTAATGACAAAACTATTTACTCTTGTCTTAATAGTAAGTTCGATAAAGTAAAATTGGCAGCTGCTCTCAAAAATGACCTCCGACGATTTGGTGTAAGAAATGACTTGTAACTACTATCTTTTTGTCATCATAGAGAACCTTTTTTCTGCCTTCCATCAGCATGGCTGATGCTAACCTCCAGGAGAGCGACTCACCGGGCCTTCTTGGTCTCACGTTTTCTATTAACGAAGTGGAATGATTATATTGAGTCATTTGCTACGTCTGCTGCCAAGAAAGTTGGTTCACTGTGTCATACTAGACAATATTTCTCCTCAGAATCCATCTTGCACATTTATAAATCTACCATTCAACCATGCCTTGAATATTGCTTCCATATCTGGTCTGGTGGTCCTGCCATTGGTCTCAATATTCTCAACATAATCCAAAGAAGGGTCTGTAATGTTATCAGTCCTGACCTGACATCTCAGCTTTCATTACTTTTCCACTATGTGATGTGGCTTCCCTCTCTCTTTTCTATAAATATTTTCAGGCAGTTGTTCCAATGAGCTCTCCACCTTGGTAAATTGACTTTCTGAATTTTAGTGTATTACTCGATTGACAACTAAGTTTCATTGTTTTACTGTTGAAATAGCCCAATGTAACTGTATGTTTGATTGTCATAGTTTCTTTTCTCGCACTTCTCATCAGTGGAACTCTCTTCCAGTTTCTTACTTCCCTGTCGCCTATTGTTGCATACTCCCTCTCTTTTGGGGATGTCTTGGACACTGCGCCAAATAAGCAAAAATCTTGCATCCTCTTCCTTGTTGGAAGTGGGTGTTGGTTGATGGTTTCGATTCCATAATAATAATGTTGCTTTTTTCTTTCTTGCCCGTCTTCTCCCGAACGTGTGTCAAAATGTTTTTCGTTTTCAGAGATGAAAGAGACATCAACAAAGGGAATTTGAAACTTATCTATTTTATTAACATGTCGATGTGTACATTTCAAACTATCAAGTGGGATCACTCTATCACCCCCACTGGGGAGTAAGTTCTCCGACACACGAAATAAACACATCTGCTGTGTATGACGTGTAAAAACTTAACTCCTGAAATCACTTTCTATCTGTCTAACATTCCCACATTCGGCTCAGCCAATCAAAATCGACATCACTATTTTGTCTACCTTCTGACCTTAAAGGTCAGCCTTAGAAGGTCTGAGCCAAAAATACACTGCCACTAAAAAATAATAGTCTGAAACTATTATTAAATATTCCTTACCTAAATGTCAAAAAAATTTAATTTATAAATTTTATTTCAACTACATTATATTTAGCACTATGATTTTCAAAAAATGTAAATGCAATGTCAATCATCATCTTCTGTCTTCCTGAACCCCACCCTTTTATTGTTCTTTCTGCTCACAGACATCTTCCCATTCTTTTTCACTCTCAGTAACTCCTTGCATCTTAGTGGCATTATAGCCTTGCTTGGGGTGAAATGAGTAAAAAAATAATATAAAATCAGTTCAAAATTCATAACTTAGTTAATGAGTGCATAAAGATTTCACCTCGGTTGATAACCTCTGCTCTATGGCAAGGCATTCATGCATATTATTATGTTTTATTCATCAATGATTCAATTGCTGAGTGGAGCCTCCACATGTCTGACTTCATTCTTTCAACAGAATGGAACATGTGGCTGGATACCTGTCATCCCACATGCACACCTTGTTTCACGCATCAGCACCTCCTTGTAGTTTTACCAGACATTTACTAAATTACCTTTACTTTTGGATTTATCCTAATATCTATCTATCCCTAGGTCTCTTCATTACCTACCTACCTACCTATCTATCTATCTATCCCTAGGTCTCTTCATTATCTATCTATCTTTAGGTCTCTTCATTATCTATCTATCTCTAGGTCTCTTTATTATCTATCTATCTATATTCATTATCTATCTGTAGGTCTCTTCATTATTTATATATCTATCTGTAAGTCTCTTTATTATCTATCTATCTATCTATCTATATTCATTATCTATCTCGAGGTCTCTTCATTATCTATCTATCTCTAGGTCTCTTTATTATCTACCTATCTATCTATCTATGTATCTATCTATCTTCATTATCTATCTGTAGGTCTCTTCATTATCTATCTCATTCTGTTCATATCTATGTATCTATCTCATTCTATTCATATGTATCTGTCTGTCTGTCTCATTCTGTTCATATCTATCGATTCATGTAAACTTTTAGGGTTCTGTAAGCCTAAATGCATCCATCTATAACATAAAAAAACATAGACGAGACCTCCATTAGGATAACCTACTAAACATACAAACAAAACAGGTCATAACTTTGATTTAAAAATGCCACCCATATATACATACATATACATATATATATATATATATATATATATAAAAAGATATTGGAAAAAATGTTCATGAAATTTTAATGTTTCAAAAAATATCCGATAATGCATTTTACCCATTTTGGGCTTCATCTGATCAAAGACAAAAAAGTGAACTGCGTGTATATGTATTTGTTGATTTAAAATGATGTGATCATATATTTTTCCAAAGCTGACATTGCTCATGACTAGAAAAAAGAGAAAATAAGTGGCTTGTTTAAAAAATTCATTTAACGTTTTATGCTCTTTGCTTTAAGTGTTCAAGTTTAAAATTTTTCATCTTTGATCTGATGAAGCCTGAAATGGTCGAAATGCATTATCGGATATTTTTTCAAAACATTGTACTTTCGTAAAGATTTTTTCAATTATCATTTAATGTAAAACTGTCAGCATCATTTATCCAAATTCTTAACATATATATATACAGGGTGTCCATAAAGCTCGTGTGCACTTTAAAAGATTTATAACTTTATTTGTATTTGCGATAGAAATAATTTGTAAAAAGGATTAGAAAGAAGTAAATCTATATTTTTTAAGGTTTTATTGAAATTTTATTTAAGTTTCTACATGTCCTCCATCATTAGCAATACAAAGGGTAATACAATTTTGCAGTTCACGGAAAACATTTGCCAACTGATTTACAGTAATGCCTGAAATCACATTAGTTATTTTAGATATACTTAAAACTAGGTACATTAAACTTTATAACATTTTTTACAGATTATTTCTATCGCAAATACAAATAAAGTTATAAATTTTTTAAAGTGCACACAAAATTTATGGACACCCTGTATATATATATATATATTGCATGTAACACTTTTTTGCATCAGTAGAAGAGAATTGTTTATGTGTTGAAACATTATCAAGAATTATTATTAATGTTGATTCGTATATAGTTTCATCTAAATTCTTTTAGTTGCATTTGAGGTGCAACTTTACTCAGGTCATCAGTCTGTGGCAGTGATTACACATCGCAAGATTTAAAATAAGGGATAAGCTCTCAGTGAGATTTGAACTCACATCTCCTTTTGTGATTCTATTGTCTGCACTATTAACTGTTGCACTTCCAGCAATCTAAATAAAACTAAATAACTTTTGTAAGATTTCTGAAATATTTCTCCAATTTATTGATTTTTTTCTTTGACTTAAAATACTTTTCATGTTTAATGATTTTTGCAGAGCCCACATTTTATCTGAAGAGCAAAAAATGGTGGAATGTTCCTTGCCTTTGGCACCATTGCTGCGGGTAGCATCTGGAACATGTGACACTGGTCTGGAAAGGGTTAGTTCAGGAACAAAATTTGCGTTAGAACAGTGGTTAAAACTAACCAAGTGATTCCATAAAATAAGTTTTTAAATTTTTAATAAAGCCTTTAATAGGATTTTCTTTCTTTCTGACATTTTTTTCTTTTATATGAGCATTCGAGAGAAATCATGGGAAGTTTGTAGTTTAAAAACAGTAATTTAACCTTACTAACGAGACGCTTCCTCCATAGCTAATTGATATAGCATGTCAGACTATATGACGGTTCCGTGTAGGATACAGGTTCGATTCCTGCTGGAAGACACATATATTCTTTGAGATCTCTCAGACATTCAGGCCAGTAAATGTCGTTAATACTGTTTATTATAAACAGAGCATTTATTTGTATCTGTAAAAATAACACATGAACAATAAATGAATTAAATAATTATCAGACTTAGTCCTTTTTCATAATATATATATATATATATATATATGTGTGTGTGTTTATATATGTATACATGTATATATATATATATATATATATATATATATATATATATATATATATATATATGTGTGTGTGTGTATATATATGTATGTGTATATATATGTGTACATATATGTGTGTGTGTATATGTATGTGTATATGTATGTATATATATATATATATGAGTGTATATATGTGTACATGTATGTGTACATATATGTATATATGTATGTGTGTATATATATATATATATATATATATATATATGTGTGTGTGTGTGTGTGTTTAGATATGCTGCAATTTATGTTATACATGTATATCTAAATTAGAATTCTAGCATTCTGCAAAATTCCACAATATAACATGCAAAATGTTTGTCTACAATAGTGAAAACATTTCCATTCTGATATAAATGGCCAACAGTATTCCAACAAAATCATGAAATCTGAACATTTTAACCAAATGTTTGGACTGACGTACGACAGTTTATGCAACAATTTGAAAAATGCAGTAAAAAAATGAGGCCAATCTTGACAGTTGAATTTAACAGTTTATGCACTGTCTAATATGCACTCTAAGTAGCAATGATTGAATTTAGTAAAACTTGTTTCATCCACGGTAATGCAAAATGAAAGATGCTTCCTTTTTACTTCCGCAGAAACTGCAACATATACGACGAGTACAGTAAGAGCATTGAACAAAGCAAGTTTTCAGTTACTAAACACTATTTTTCTGTTTTGTCACCCCGATTTTCACCAGCAGTAAACAAAAGCCTCGATTTTGTGGGTTGATATTTATGCAGGGCTGATTAGAATCTGGCTTCTCACAGACATGTAGATACCTTTATTGCAGAAATGTATTACCCAAGACTTCACACTCACTGTGCTCACATCCTCTATTTGGTCTCCATAAACACATGGCAAGTTTCAATTAATATCAGCAAAGGCACACTCCTATTTCATGCATGCTGAAGAGACATGGCCCATGAAAGATTGGTCTGACTGACTGCATAATAATCCCACAACTATATATGACAATGAGTTTAACTGTTTTTAGAATCTTCTGTGTCATGTCTCTTCAGGACGTGAGCAATCATAGCTCTCTGCAACTTCCTTTGAACATCTTATTATTTTTTGATATTTTACTATTCCTCCTATTCCCTGTTCTTTCTTAGATATGTTATTCATTGTTTTCCCCTGCCATTTTGCTTTCAATATATCCTGTGAATTTCAAATTCTCCAAGCCCTCTTTCCTCGTTGTCTCTCAGAAATATCAGCTGTCTCCTTTTGATTTTAAGTATAAGTAAGTTTTTGTTAAAACGTCCTTATTGTTCACATGTTCCATCCATGGAATTCTCATTACCCTTCTGTAGAACAACATCACTTTTGGCATAGGTATCTTCTTCATCTGTGAAAAATTGTCTGCCATTCACTAGCATATGGAAGGATTAATTATTTCTTAGTAATTCAAACCTTTTTTTCTTTGTTCCTTAATGTTTTGTTTAGTTTTTTTGATGCAAGGTAGCACGATTTTGAGCCAATGGCTGAATTATATGAGAAAATATTTTCAAAGTCGAAGCATTGTAAATCAGAATTATAGATCCATTTTAACTGCTCAACATTTACAGTCAATTTGAATGAGAAGAAACACAGATTTTGAACCATAGTTTGATTCAGTTTTATATCAGAAAAGAAAATCTGATCATTATTATTTGATTATCTTTAACACTGCCACTAAAAGAATTGCATTAGTTCAGTTTAGTCAAAATGAAAATACTATATATATATATATATATATATATATATTATAATTATTTAAAAAAAAAATATGATTTCTTAAAAAATAAAAAAAAATAATTATAATTTAAGCTCTACTTCTGTATGGAGCACTGTTTTTTTTTAATAAAAACAAAAATACTAAAGACCTCCGGATTATTTACCTAACATGTTCTTTCCTATTTTTCTACATACCTGCACACACATATATATATATAAATAATAAATAAATATAATATATATATATATATATATATATATATATAAAAACTACATATCATTAAGTTTCTAAATAATGAAAATATTTTTAAACCATAGGCAGGAGTTAACGGTCTTTTGCCGACATCAACAAATTTTCATATTAAATAATTAGCATAAAAAATAGATAAATAAATAAATTTCATACTTTAATAAAAGTCTTAAAAATTCAGCCCAATCATTAAATAGAAAAAACCTTTGTGAAGTCATCAAGAAAACAAATTGTAGTTCAGTGCAACACGTTTATATGAAACAGCCATTTGAATAAACAAATAAATAAGGAGATTAATAGATAGATAATATAATACAAAATAAAACAAAATCCTCTCGACACTTAACGACTTGCCGTCACGCCACAAACTATCTTTCGCTTTAAGCTAACAAGACGGTGACCGCCACCATCAGCTTTGAAATAGATACACCACCACACCCCGGCATAACCTTTCCGAAGGTGACTGATCTGTAGATTAACTGTTCGACCACCTAACCAAAATGGCTGCCACAGTTGTTTCCATAGTAATTAATGTTGAAAAGGACCATACTTATAAACACACGCTAACCACAAGATAGCTTATTCCTAAATTTTCGCTTGAGGATGAAGCGGGACTCGATACCTTAATTCAACTTAATTTTAATAATTATATTGAGGGTCTCTGGCTCTCACTTTTGAAACATGAGAACTCTTATGTAGCGAAGGAATCATATTTTTTTAGAATATTTTATATATATATATATAGATATATATATGATGTATTGTAGCAACAAACTAAATGAACAAAATATAAGACACCTAAATTATCGATACATAAAATCTAATAACAAAACTAAAAACAACTCATGATTTACCACAAAAAAAACTAAAAAAATCCAACATAATCAATACCAAAAAAACAAATTTCAACAAACCAAACTTGCCTCTGAATTCGTTTGTGCCATTGGAAAATGTCTCTGTAATAATAATAATAATTCAAATAACATATACATCGGTTACACAACCACTGCATTATCACACTGATTAACTTGTTATTTATCCTATAATAGTTGAATTAAATTCTATATCATTGACCAACACAATAAAACAAATGTGACGAACCCTTGCAAAGAACACGTATATTACATAAGCTATAAAAAACGATCACAAGAAACATTAAGCATAAAAAAATGACTTAATGTCAATAAAATTTTAGCAAATTTAAGAACATACATACTAAATATATTTCACAAAAAGAAACACAACACGACAACATGAACTGACATGTGAAGATGCAATTTAAAAGTCAACATGATACAGAAGGCACGATATTTGGAAAAAACAACTTAGACATTGGACAATTCATATTTAAATTTTCACCGGAAATGAGAAAAATGATCTGAAATATAGAAAAACTAAAAAAATCCTTAAGAAATAACTTATACATCAGTATAAATGAAAAATTACTGGCCAAATGCACCATATATATATATATATATATATATATATATATATATATATATATATATATATTGATAATATTAGTGGTAAATATCCACATACATATGCAATCATATATGTAAAATATACATACATACATACATACACATACATATATATATGTATAAAAAATAATTCCAAGAGGATAGAATCCAGGTAGAACTCAATGTCCAGGACAGAGTAAGGATATAATAAAAAGACTTAAACACTAATATTCCATGGTCATAATTTATTCCATTGGAATCGTAAATACAATCCAATTCATCAGACCTACAAATTCAAAAAGAAAACAAAAAACAACTCCGGGAATAAAAAATAAAATTTAGTGAGAGTGTATGTATGAGAGTGTGGGACGAATGCTAGAGTAAATGAAAGCTATAGGGAGGAGTAACAGACAAGAGAAGGACAGAAAGATCTAAAGATGAAGGGGGGATTAAAATATATATATATATATATATATATATATAAAACGATTGCGTCTAGCATTAAACAGACTGTCGCCTCTAAGTGTTGACTTCTATGTTCACTTTTATATTTACACACGCACTATCTCTGATATTGAGCACTTTATTCCATAAATATAGCATGCCTTAAGAGTATATTTCTTCATACATATATATGTGTGTGTGTGTGTGTGGTTGTGTGTGTTTCATTGAATAATATCGACATTATGTCTATTTTTATACTGATCCTTTCCAGTTCTTTGATCTGTTTCTTGATGTTAAGATGAAATTCGTCAAAGAAGTCGCCATAGTTTTTACCTACCCAAGTACTTTCAACATCCTCTAAGATCATCCCCAGGGGTAAATTACAAAGACAAACTTATTGTAACTGCGATTTCATTGTGATGGTGATTAAAAAACAAACGTGTGAATGTGCTCTGTTATAATAATTTTAAATTTATCTGTTGTAGCTATGGAACAACATTTCAAAACACATTCCTGTCCACCTTGACAACACCAATATACTACACCACGAAAACAAACAAAAAGTTAAAATTCTCAAGGCTCTCTTTATCAAAATCAACCAACCCTCAACAAAATTTATTATGAGTGTAGCAGCAATATGTTCAAGTGCATATAACAAACATTTAATGCCATTTTGCATGCTACCAATTTCTGGTCAGCTCCCTTATAGAGAAAGACTTTTTTTTGAGTCATAATCTAGAACACCAATTTATTCCTCAAACTTTCAAACTAAAGGTTACATGTGTAATATATATATATATATATATATATATATATATATATATATATATATATATATATATATTACATGAATCATTCATACAAAAAGTAGATTAGTAAAGTTAATAATATAAATGGCGAAAAACATCTTTGAAAACAAATTTATTAAAGTTACATTAACCCACGAACCTCTCGATGAATGTTAGGATCCTTGTTTTTCAATTTGTATAAGGTCTTTTTTATTCATACAGCCATCCTCAGGCATGGAAATTAATTTGTTTTTTTAGTAAAACCAGGTAGTAGCGGGACACGAAAGATTAAATGCGAATCGAAATATGTTTTTTTGTAATGTGTTATTATTAACGGACGCAATACTAAGGTTGAATTTTTTTTTTTTTTTAATTTAACAGAGTGCGATTTTTACTAATATGGTCATTTGAGATTTTTTTTGTTGTAGGAGTTTTTCAGTCGATGTGGCATGAACTAAATTGTACAGTAAATAGAGTAATCAAAATCAAAATCAACCCTCAACAAAATTTATTATGAGTGTAGCAGCAATATGTTCAAGTCCATATAACAAACATTTAATGCCATTTTGCATGCTACCAATTTCTGGTCACCTCCCTTATAGTGAAACTCTGGTTCTACAAAAATATATATATCTTGTGAGGGTCCCAATGCACTGCCCTGGGCTCCCCAATCAGCCTCCTCCCTGTCGGGGAGTTCGGTGGTAGTACGCGCCAACCTTATCACCATTTGTTTAATAAACGTTATTAGATAGTTACCCAGATTGACAAGCACCCGATGAAAAGCAGAGGGCACAACGACCTTCATCGGATAATAAGATAATGACAGCGAAAAATGAGGGCAACATTCCGAGTGTAAATAATAATAATTCAGACGGTTTTTTTTTAATACCAATATTGTATGCTTAGTAAATTTTAGTTTTTGCCGCTAATTATTGAATGAAATTGACTATGTTTTTCGGTACTAATTACTTTCATCTTTATCTGATCGGGTTACCGATTATATTTCATAACTACTCGTTGAATATCTTTAGTAATGTTAGCAACTTAGTTCCACCAGGAGATCCCCCACCCACCCAACAAGACTGTTTATATTATTTTTAATTATGCTATCTGCAATGCGCCATATTTCAATAGTTCCATGAAAAACCAAAGACACAAGGATGAAGAACTAAAAAAATACCCTCTCCTCAATGTGTTTTTTTTTTAATCATAAAAACACAAAGAGAGAACCGAGGAGACCGCGAACTTGAGGAAGACTACCACTAACAGAGTAGGGCATATAATAAACTGAAAGGTTCAGTTTAAAAATAAGACCACAGGATGAGAGTGTGAATTAAATGAAACGCTTTACTGAACACGTTCACATATCGAAGGCTGGACAATGGTCAAAGACGTTGCAGCAGAAATAATTTGAGCCTTGGAAGCAACGCCAGGTCGATATTACGCGCCCCGATTTAACGCGAATTTTAATATACCGCGATAGGTCAAAGTTAATTTCATGTTTTTCTTCACTCTTTGATAATATTTTTTTTAAATCTCTTGTCCCTTCAGGATGTAGGAGATCTTAACTTTTCACAGATTCCTCTTTTTTTTTCTTTATTACCTGGGAATTTCCACAACGTCTTGGGAAAGATAGTGGAGTGGTTTCCCGTTGTTTTATCCACGGCTTTGAATACAGAGTTATCCTTCTAGATCGATAGCCATCCAAATGTAGAATCCAAAGTCTACGCTGTTATTTAGTTGGTATGGATGAAGAAGTAAACGATTTATGCCTTTCTTCAGAGCATTTGTGTGAAGGTGAACTCCACAGGCGAGACCAGAATCTGAACCCGTTTCATCAGTTTCATTTTCTACGCCGATAACCGTTACACTAAGAAGCGCACATTCGTTCTTTGATAACAACGCGGTTTTGCGTGATTCAGATTTTTCGTAACGATGGACCTCAACGATTGCGCTATAAGGAGATGGTTTGGTTTAGTTTGTTTTACGGCACATCAACCTCAATGGGTCATTTAATGCCGACAACTTTTTTTTCCTGGTAATTCTTTTGTTTTGTCAAAAATCTATTTCTGTTAATATATTTTTTCCTCAAAAATTTATAGCTGGTAATCTTATTTTTTCAAGAAACGTATAGCTGGGAACACTATTCTTTAAAAAAAAACGTATAGCTGGCAACGTTATTTTTTCAAAAACATATTATCAGAGGCCTTGCTATTGGACGTAGTTTATCGTCATACCCAGGACGCGGATGTAGTTTATCGTCATACCCAGGACGCCGGGTGTAATTTATCGTCATATCCAGGACTCTGATGTAGTTTATCGTCAAACCCAGGACCAGCTCTGGGTTTGGGGATGCTGTTGAACGTAGTTTATCGTCATACCCAGGACGCCGGGTGTAATTTATCGTCATATCCAGGACGAGATCTGGGTTTGGGGGTGCGGTGTGACGTAGTTTATCGTCTTACCCAGGACGCGGATGTAATTTATCGTCATACCCAGTACGCGGATGCAGTTTATCGTCTTACCCAAGACGCCGGATGTAGTTTATCTTCATACCCTGGACGCGGAAGTAGTTTATCGTCTTAGCCAGCACGAGATCTGTGTTTGGTTCTGCTGTTGTATGTAGTGTATCGTCTTACCCAGGACGCGGATGTAGTTTATCGTCATACCCAGGACGAGATCTGGGTTTGAGGGTGCTGTTGGACGACATACCCTGGTCGCCGGATGTAGTTTATCGTCATACCCAGGACGCGGATGTAGTTTATCGTCATACCCAGGACGCGGATATAGTTTATCGTCTTACCCAGGACGCGGATGTAGTTTATATTCTTACCCAGGACGCGGTTGTAGTTTATCGTCATACCCAGGACAATATAAGGAGATGTTTTAACAAAAGAAAAAGTCAGAAGCAAACATTTGTGATATATTGTAGCGTAAGAATAGAGTTGAATGATGATTTCTGATATTTCTACAATCTGTTTTTCTTTTTCATATCTTAAAAAACATTAAGAAAATCGATTATCTGTAAATTTGGTATCTGATTTTTCATCCTCTTATCTCGCAAAAATATGAGATTAAAACATCTGTCAACATGTGAATGGCAAGATTTACTACAACTTGAAAAGGTGAAACAAACTGATTATTGTTTGATGAAACTTGATACGAACGCGGATCAAAAGTGTTTTACTCATCAAATCAAGAACCACTTTAAGATCTCCCGCATCTATTTGAAACTTATGTAATGCTCTACAAATGCTGTTTTTCAATGTTCCGAGCTCTTCAGGAAGAGCTGTTTCTCTTCTACCTCGGGTTTTAAAGTATCATAATAGACAGTTGGTGTTCGCCTGAATCTGGGATTTTTACTTCAAAAAACAATTCTCCAACCATAAAAGGTGAAAACCAGTTTTGAACAGACCCGGTAAATGTTCTTTCCTTTCCAGGCAAATTCTGGGAACAGTTTCAGCGTCTTTGAGACTCAATTTACACTGCCTTATTTCATGCAAATCAAAATTTCAATAGTAAAAACAGTATTATCCAACGGTACCATTTTCATGATATACAGTGCTGTTCGATAAAAGTGACTCACCTGATTATTTTTACTAAATGTTCTCTTCTCCGATGAAACGAAAAGTTGAGCTAAATTCAAAGGATAAGCGATCTAAAATCCGAAGAAGAAGCTTTGAAAGCTCTTTGAATTTAGCAGTAAGTACTGTCAATCATCCGTTCAGTATAATGTTCTGGGGATGCTTTTCTTTTCATGGAACTGGTTTCTTAAAACCTATTGAAAAGACCCTCAGGAGCGAGCAGTACAAGAGAGTTTTAGAGTCTTGTCTGATCCCTTCTGCTGAAAGGGTGCAAATCGACCCCACCAAGTTCATTTTTATGCAGGATAATGCCCCCCTGTCACAAATCAAAATTGATGAAGGAAATACTTTGATGAGAAGCAGGTGAGTGTTATGACATGGCCGCCCCAATCTCCTGACCTCAACCCCATAGAAAACTTATGGAGCATTATAAAGTACAGGCTCTCGAGAAAGCAGTTGAGCAACAAAGAGGATTTGATTGTGAGTTTCATATCCGAATGGAATTCAATGCTTGGAGATGAGATTTGCCAGAACCTAATCAAGTCAATGCCAAAAAGGGTTGAAAAGGTTATTCAAAATAAAGGAGGACCCATAGATTATTAAATATTTCGAACTATATTACCTATTATAAATAAATTATACCTCTATTATTCTTTATTTAAAGCTGTTCGGTTATGTTTCTATTGATTACTAGTTGCAGGAAATAAGTGAGTCACTTTTTTTTGCACAGAGATTTTCCCTAAATCTCATTTATATCCAAAATTATAATTATCAACAGAATACCTTAGGGTGAGTAAACTTTTTTACTAGGTGGACGGGAAGGGGTCTTTATATTAGTAAGATTAAAAATTAGTTTGACCCCCAAAACAATAGGCGAAAAAAATTTTAAGTAAAAAACATCAGGTGAGTCACTTTTATCGAACAGCACTATATATATATATATATATATATATATATATATATATATATATATATATATATATATATATATATAGGATAAATATACAGTCTGAAGTTCATTTTATTTGTTTTTATTTTAAATTCTTTTTTACGAAATAAAGGAAAAGAAAGGGGAGTTACAGGGGCGATAACACTCTCATGTGATTAACGTCTGCTTGTGTGAAACGCAAAACCTTATATATTAATATTTTAATTTGTACCCTCTTACTTCTTTAAACAATGAATGTCGAATGTTTCCGTAAAAAGGAACGACTAACATTATCACTGTCATTGTCATTATCAAAAAAGTTTCAAACACACAAAATCTACAGAATGGCCTCCAACCGATTCGGATATTAACCCTAGGAAATTTGGGGTTCATCATTGAAAGAGATGTATATGAAAAAATATTTATAGTTACGACTAATAAAAACACCAAACTGAATCTCTTATACAATAAATTATATTTTATTCAACTCACTGCCACACAGTGTGGGTGTGACGCCATCACCCGAACTATCATTCTCGTGTACAATGTCTGAGAGAGACTCATCTTCTTACCGCTAGGATGGGTGTTTATATATCTATCTCTGTCATGGGACTCTTTCTCACGAGGTCTGATCAGGTGGATCTGCACGCGGTGTACCCAAAAGCCTTGGTTGGCAACCAGTCTAGGAGAAGAAAAAAACTCTGAATTCGAACCATCTGCTGCCTTGTAGGCCCCGCCTTTTTAGGTAACTTCAAAAGCACCTGGATTATCAGAATGATGCAAAGTTGATTACGGCCTGATCTGTGGTGAGACGCATTCTACACAATATTCAAGCTCGGAAGATCACTGGGAAGCAATAGCATTTACTGCAAATAATGTTAAATTCCAAACAGAAAAATGTTGTTTTTTTTTTAATAAGTTATCAGTATTTTATTCAGGGCAAAGTTTACAGGATCTGTTGCTTATATAAATATAAGCATATTCTACAACCTTTACCAACATCGGGGCTTACAGTCATATCACGTTGAAACAACTGTTCCTGTATGATAAGCGAAGTTAAGTAACGTTGAGCCCGGTCACCTCCTAGATGGGTGACCAGGTGCTGCAAGCTTGGATGTGCGGGTGGTGTAATGTATTATGGCTTAGAATTGTTAATCGGGGAGCCGAGTTCCAGTTTGGTTCGTTATATGTGTTCGCAAATAGTCTTGGTAAAGGTATAAATCAACCTCTTCTCTCCTCAGCTATGGGATAATTGGTAAAAAAAAGTTTTCTGGCTTTAAATAACCTGCAAATGATTAATAAACCGTAGAAAACGAACCAATCAAACAGTTACAACGTCGACTGGTTAATGTCAACTTGCGGCTCGGAATGTGAAATTGGAAAGCCGAGTTCGAATTCCAGTCGTGTTCGTTACATTCGTCGTCGTCGTCATCGTCGTGCTGTACGTGATACACCCATGGGCGAATGGTCCGAAATCAGAGCATTTCACAACGCCATGTCATGTTCCAATCTTGTATTTGTTAAAACCATTGTACTCAGCCTTGGGAGTCCATTACTTCCTGTTGCAGCTCAAAGTAGGGTTTGCAGTTCCTGTCTTCGAGGTGGATTTGTTTTTGAAGTTATATTCTTTATACAAAGGCAAAAGCTAGAGCCTTTACCTAAAGAGGCAAGAACTACAAGGCAGCAGGTGGCTTAAATTCAGAGTTTTTCTTCTCCTAGACTGATTGCCAACCAAGGCTATAGGGTCCGGTCTGTACTGCTATTTACCCATAGCTAGTGGTAAGAGATGGATTCATACTGTTCCGAGGTGTATTAGCACATAAGTGAATGCAATGAATTCGACTGGAATTCGAACTCGACTCTCTGATTCCTTAATCCGAACCGCTATCCATGCGTCTTCTTGTTACATTCACTTACGCTTAAATACCTTTGGGAAAGGTACGCATCCGTCTGTTCTCCTCCATCAGTTGTTTTAAATTAATAATCCTTGTATCTGGAAAAATCGGATTACTTTGAAAAATCGTAATGCCATAGTCACTAGCAAAAAATCTTCTTAAAATCCAAAATATGTTTCGGCTTTGGGTTGAGAAATCAATCAATCAATTTGATGGCGAAAAAGTCCACTTTCAACACGAACTGTAATCGGGTAATGTCTCAAAATGACCAGATTCTCGGTACCTGTATTCATAAATAAAGAAAAAAGTACTGAACTGTTACGTGATATCTGTCCTCCTGTATGCCAGAGAATGCTGGACAATCTACTCAAAGTTGAAGAAGAGACTCAAAGCAACAGAAATCTGGTTCTACAGAAAGATGCTGAGGATACCATGGGCCGAACATGTGAGCAACGGCGAGGTTTTGGAGAGAATGGAAACAAAGAGGAAACTTATGCTTAACACCAGGAAGAGGAATTGAAATTTCTGGGACACGTAATGAGGAAAGAGGGCTTGGAAAATTTGTTACTCACAGGACGGATGGAGGGAAAAGGGGACAGAGGAAAGCAACGCGTGATATACTTAATGGTCTTGAGCAAGTTGATGGCAGAACAGGGTCTGGGAGAAATAACAAAATACAAAACTTAAAATTAAGAACTACAAGAAACAGGACGATGTGGAGGGCCATGATCAGCTATGTCCTGAAGGAACACAACATATAAAAGAAAATCTGAATCAAAAGGCACAACTGAATAGTACTATTACTACTACTACTACTAATAATAATAATAGTGATTGAAATCTACTAAGTCAAGATCTTGTGGGATTTTCACATCCAAAGACAGTTCATCCTTGATGTTACCAAGCCAGACATCACAATCATTAAAAAAAACTGTTCTAAGTGACCATAATATCAAGGTAAAAGAAATTGGCAATCTTAAGAAATATGCCGACTTCTGGATTCAAATTGCCAGAATATGGGACTTTCAGACCAGAATTATGCCACTTACCATTGGAGCATTGGAGACGGTACTAACGAACTGAAGAAAATCGGAATAAAGTCTAGTATTTCAACTCTTCAGAAATTTGCATTGCTTGGCACTGCAAATATTCTTCGAAAACTGATCTCTCTCTAAGATCGTACGACTTGCTGGAGATCACGCATAGTGCAAGAACAGGAATTATTAATATTCATGTGCCAAATTTTTGAGATTTCCATTTCAAGATCCTTGTATTTTGATAGTTTTTTGAAGATCTTCAAAGATACATTACAATCTGCAGGGACGACAATGTCAATAAGAAAGCACATTCTGTTCTTATGGTCTTTGATCAAGATGTCTGGGAAATTAGATTTGATTGTTCTGTCTGTGTGTATTGTAAAGTCCCATAAAATTGTTACAGATCCTACCTCTGTAAACAGGTTTGGGTAATGTTCATACCAGTTTTTTTGCAGTTTCCTTCCTGTAAAACTTGCATTTTTTTCCAGTGCAGATATTGGCCCACTCTATCATGCCCAGTTTTATATTCAGTGGCTGCTAACACCGTGCAACCTGATACAAAATGGTCAATTGTTTGTTTATCACGGAATCTGCATTTGGGTTTAACACAATCTTTTCATTATGCGTGCTTGGTAATTCCTGTGCAGCAAGAATAAAAACCTTCGGTTTCAGCTTTTAACCCTGCAATACATAGCCACTGATGACTACGGGGTTTGTCTTCATCATCTTGCTTGCTAAGGGCAGAGTATTGACTACGAAGGGGGCTTGTCTTGACATCATTTCTGCATTTGGTTTTGATTTCTTTTTTAGGTTTTTTTGCCGCTGCAGTCGGTGTATTACGGTTTATTTGAAATTCTTCATCCACTTGAAATTCCCTTTTGAATTTATTGGCTTCCTTAATTGCAGAATAAAGTTTCTTATTTCTTTCATGTCCTTTGACACAGATAATTATTCAGTCTTCTTCATTTTCCACGTATCTTTGAGGCTGATTTTTGTGGGTTTTGTGTGTTCAAGTTTAACTACTACTCTGCCTCCATCGGGTCTGGGCACATACAGACGATCAACATCAACTTTAGAATGATGCATGCGGTGGCAAGTGAGAAGTTGTCTCGTTTTGACATTCATTCGCTTAATGTCAGCTATGGTCAAATTAAGGATATTGAAACTGCACCACATTAAGAGCCAAAGTATTTATGCATGATATTCTGTTTTGTGCATTCAGCTCTCTATTTAACGCCAGACAAACACGCCTGTCGTATTCTTTTCTTACTTTCTCCTTCATTTGGCTATGCTGTATTCCATCCCCCCCCCCGCTAACTCCTAGGTATTTATAGGCTTCTTGTTCCAGTTCACTAATCTTTGTGACAAAATCTAGATCTATTGTTTCTTTTGCACATATATCTAATCCGGATTCCATACCGATGTCATCACTGAAACATTTTACAGTATTGAGGAAACCCTTCAACTCATCGTCGTCTTTGGCAAAGAGTTTGTAATGTCCCACTGGGTAGATGGACCAATACTATTTATATTATTATACTTTCAACGTACAGGATTCAAGTAAACAACAAAACTCCAAATGTGAATCAACAAGTATATATTGAAATAACATACAAGGACAAAACATGAAATAAAATTGTATTCAATGTATAGATTAAGGGAAAGAAGTTGCTCCACTTTAACTGTATTTTGATTTGTAATTGATTGTCCGAAGAAAATCCCCTTGAGAGTAAATGTTCAAGAATCAATATTAGAACAAGGTCTGTTTGTTAGAATAGATAACACAAGAATACAATTGATCAAAATGTGTGTTGTGTTAGAGAAATTAACAGTAATTATAGTCGAACCAATACACAACACACATAGGCTGAAAATTGCGTTTAAGCATGAATCAGACTGTAGTCACTGGGTGTTGACCTCAATGTCGACTTTATATATATATATATATATATATATATATATATATATATATATAAAATGAGAATGAATCAAATATAAATTCAAACTTCACAACATTAATTTAAAAATAAGGCTCAATACAATCAGTCATTTATGTACCATGCGTGATATACGCTTAGGCGATCATGTATCTTTCGATACATGACTGACGAGGCAGATTTTTTCCCGCAGTAGGTTTCCATTTCTTTCTGCGGTAGACCAGTTGCCATCCAAAGCCATAGAACTCGATTTGTCCTACTATTTACCGATAGCTGGGGGGAGAAGAGGGTCCATACATTTCCCAAATGTATTGCTGGTCAATGGTGTATTATGGGTAGGTCTATCGAATTATTCTAACGGTTATTGGTTGGGATGTAACGGTTATGTTTCAAATTATTCTAGGGGCTATTGAGTGGAAATGAGGGTAATAGAACGTAAGTGAAAGTAATGTTTTCGATTGGAATTCGAACTCGGCTCTCTGATTCTTCAGTCCGAGCTGCTATCCACCGTATAGTAGAGAGACAATTCTTTATTATCGGATATTACATTCGAGCATATGTAAAACCGCTACACAAATGCATTCATGTTTCGATGAATATCATCGCATCTCATCAGGCGGCGGTAAATGAGTTATTACAATTTTTAATATTTGCTTACAGTCTTTTTTCCGCGAAAAAAAGAAAATAAGAAAAGCAAGAAAGAAATAAAGACACAAGATATAGTCTCATCTAAAAAGAAAAAAAAGGAAGACACGAGATATAGTCCAAAAAAAAAGAGAAAAAAAGAAAGAAAAACAAGATATAGTCTCATCTAAAAAAGAAAAAGGAATAAAGAAAATAAGAATAGTGAGAAAGAAAGAAAGACACAACATATAGTCTCTTCTCCAAACAAAAAGAAGGGGGTAGAAAGATAAATATAAAGATGATATAGAAATGTAAAGAAGCTAGACAAGGTATGTTGATAATCAGTCAACCGGTGAAAATAGTCTATGTTAATTAAAATGTCATAAACTATAGATTCAAAATTCAACGGAAATATATGGTCTATTAGAAAAGAAACTTGATACAATGTAACGTCACACGAATGGTTGACATTTTCGCTGAAGAGGCAGCATAATTTAACAAGAATTATTTACTGTTAAAAATTAAAATTTCAGACACACTGAGTTGTATATTAATATTTTTGTTTCATTTTTTATATTAGGTTCCTCGACTAGTTTCGGCGAGCATGGCCATCATCAGGAGGAAAAAAAATCCTGCTTGTTAGTAGTAGTGAACTAGAAGGATGAATGTCTCTCTCTGGACAAGGCGAACTCTGCCTGTAGTTTTCATCTGTTTTTTTTATCGTTAATTTTTGGTCAATCCTTGTATTGGTCAAAAGACTTTTTTCAAGTTCTTTACAGGAGAAGTTGGGGGACTAATGAGTCTCAGATTCACCTTCTTAGTTATTTTGACAAATTTATTTGTTACTGGGAATGGGATGTGCGTAAATTACCTTTTAGTTTGTGTGTGTGATTTGTGTATGTGTATATATTTGCATGGGTGTGTTTATGTGGGAGACCTCGTCACCTCTGCAAGCAT
>OZ038492.1:102676784-102716784 GCA_964036315.1 Acanthosepion esculentum | reverse complement strand
TGTGACCAAAGATTATTATAGGAAATTTTAACGTGTTTTTGCGATGAATAACCCATTGATTTGGAAATTCTTGCAAAAATCAAATAATTGTCAGAGTTTAATTAAACTTTTAGGACTTATTCACAAATTAATTAAATTATTTTAGAAATATTTTATTTTTTAGAAAATCTTGGTAAAAACTTTTTTTTAAAAATCTGTTACCCCCACCACTTATTTTAGATGTGGGTAAAAAGGTTGTTTTTTTTTTGTGCAGGTCAGCGGTCACTAAAATATTCTGGGGGATTCATTCACATTGTAGTTGCAGAAATTAGCCTCGTTTTCACAGAGATCAAAACATACTTGACAGAAAATAAAACGTACAGAAAGAACAGGAAAAGCATGATAAATTGTATGTTAATTTCGTACAAGTTGTTTATATTTTTAATGTTTATTGGTGTGTGTATTTTTAAGGTTACAATTGTTTTATGGCACATGTGGTAAAAGGCAGAATTTACTCTGTCTTATTACACGCCATTGCACATATGTTGCCCGTACCAAGGTTCGTGGTGAAGAGATTCAATTTAACGTCTTTTGGCAGGATGTCTATATTTCTGATAGAAACAGCTTTTTGTTGCATGTTTGGAGTATTTTTATTATTTTTCATTTTTATTTAATTTATATTATACCACGTTTTTATGTTATTGTTTTACTTTATTTATAATTTTCATTATTATTATTATTATTTTATTTTTATTTATTTAATAATAAAAATAATATTAGTTATAAGCATAACTCTTTGGAAAATTCAAATCATCATTTTTTTTTATTTTTGTAAAACAGGATCCCCATTTACCGAAAATTTGCTCTGAATCTTTTAATTGCGTTTATGAATAAAAGATATATTATGATTTTTGCGACATTTAAAACTAAAAGTAAGTAATATTTGCTTTAAATCAGTTTAATTACATTTTAAATAAGCTGATATTTCTCAAATAAAGTTTCAGAAAAGTATATTTCATTTTTAAAAGATTTTTTAATAAAGAGAATTACATTGTGGTGACAGATGGCTATAAATGGTGCTAACATCAGCGATACTTAGTGATTTCAAAACCAAAAATTCTTTCCAGTCATTTTAAATTACTTTTGAAATACAGCAGAGTATTTTATTTATTGGAATGAATAAATTTATTCTATTAGCGTGAAATTTAACTAAAATAAAAGCTTCAAGAAATATTTTTCAGTTTTTTAAATCCATTTTAAAGTTTAGGTATTATGTTTCTGCGGAGGTACCTACTGACATGTAAAAATGTCTCCGAAAATCGAAAATAATTCAAATCTAAAAAATTTCAGTTTCCGAAACTTTTACATTTTCAGAATTTCGAATAAGAAAATTTCTCTCTCTCTCTCTCTCTCTCTCTCTCTCTCTCTCTCTCTCTCTCTCTCTCTCTCTCTCTCTGTGATATATATATATATATATATATATATATATATATATATATATATATATATATATTGGAAAATTATAACATAAGTATGTTATAAAATCACTGAAGGCAAAGATTATGGCAGCAGTCACAGAAGAGTTGCAGGAGATTCTGAAGGCGTCTAAATGCCATGGTTGCAGCCAATGGTGATTTTATTGAATAAATTTACTCTTTAGTATTTCAAGATTATTTTGTGTAATTTTAGTAATTATATCTGTTAAAATGAGATGGCAGTGTTATTTTTATTTTTGTGTATTTTAAACGACAGTTTATCCCTCGCACCACATTAGAATATTATAGTATATTATAATATATTATTAGTATATTATAATATATTATTAGTATATTATAATATATTATTAGTATATTATATATATATTAAAACTATATATTACTCTGGGCAACAAATAAATTAAGTTGTTTATGTTTTTCAAATAATTTAGCGCACTTTCTCTCGATCAGGTCTAGTATTTGTGCTAATTTGAGGTTTTAAAAGTCCGATCTTATGACTAAATCGATTACATTTTTGCGACATTAACGATTGAATTTTGTTAATATTTCTCATGCGAAATAAGTTTTTAAGAGAAAAATGTTTTCTAATAAAATATATTGATTACATGTTACAAACATCAATCACAACTGTCCTTTGTATGACGATAAACTACATCCGGCAGCAAGCCCTTTAACCAGGAGGTTTTGAGGAGCGTGACACCACCTCTTAATTGTTGGTGTTCGCAGGTCCGCCCTGAACCGGAGTGGTAGCACCTGTTAGGGTCCCAGCTGTGGGCAGATAGTTAAACCCCAAACTGAGGTCAAAATACTATGAACTTGTAAAAATAGGTTTTAATACCAGCAATACATTTTTGTAAAACATTATTACCAGAAATACACTTTTGGGAAATCAGGAATACATTTTTTTGAAAAAAATATTACCAGCAATAAAAGTCTTGTTGTCATTAAATAATCCATTGAGGTTGATATGCCATAAAACAAACTAAAGCAAACAACCAATTACAATAAAATGAATAGTATACGTGTAAATTGCATGTTACATTATTGTTCAAAATTCAGGGCTCCATATGTGAGAATAAATAATGCATTTTGATGCTCATGTTGCATCCGAGGTTTCTGAAAGCAGTCAGCATATTGGTGACTATTTCTGTGGAGTTCCTGGCCTTGTTGATGCCAAGAAAGTTCTTCACGACCAGAAAAAAAAAAGCCTTCCATGCTTCCATTTCCACTTCGTACATTGAGTTTTCAAACTGGATCTCTGACGAACTGACGGATTTAAGGACCATCAAAAATGCCGGCTTTCAACTTCTCCTTCATCAATCCTGGAAAATCCTGGCGAAAGTGAAGCAACCACTATTCTTGTCCAGAGCTCGGCTTCATCAAGCAGTTCACCAAAATGAACTGCTTGATCAAGCCGATGTGCAGCGGTGGCGAAAATATCCTGTCTCTGTCCACCAGAGGCTTATTGATGGCGTTCGTTGCTCTGCAAGGCATCAATTCTTCCACCAACAGGCCAGTCCTTTTTTGTGTAATGCTGAGTAGTGTCCCTACTATCCCACAATGCACAGAGAGCATGGGTACTTTGTGAACCCGAACTGTTGTCCCAACAAAAACTTCACCGTCTTCAGATAAACCACACATGTTGATCATAATGAATTTTCTCCAGTACACACTTTTCTGTTTCTTATTTCTTCTTCAGTGAAGTTGAATGTTATAAAGTTTAATGTCCCTAGTTTTAAGTATAGCTAAAATAACTAATGTGATTTCAGGCATTACTGTAAATCAGTTGGCAAATGTTTTCCGTGAACTGCAAAATCGTATTACCCTTTGTATTGCTAATGATGGAGGACATGACTATTAAAATTCGACTTGGCCAACCGAACGATCTTCTGAGGCAGAATCGGTTAAAAGGCACGTCAGGCTATATGACGGTTCCGTATAGGATATAGGTTCGAATCCTGTCGGAGAACGAATATTTTGTATGAAAATTTCTCGGACATTCAGGCCGGTAAATGTTGTTTAATACTGTTTATTATAGACAGAGCGTGTACTTAAATATTTGTATCTATAAAAAGAATGTTAAACATAAAAATGTTTTAAAATAATTGTCGGACTTTGTCCATTTCATATATTTTTATTTATTTATATATATATATATATATATATATATATATATATATATATATATATATATATATATATATATATATATATATATATATATGTATATATATATATGTATATGTATATATATGTATATATATATATATATCTATATGTATATATATATATGTATATGTATATATATATATATATATATATATATATATGTATATATATATACATATATATATATATATATATATATATATATATATATATATATATATATACATATACATATATATATATATATATATATATACATATATATATATATATATATGTTGCAGGACTGCTCATAATTTGGTCTTTTAAAACAGTCCCACGACATCCATGTAAAGAATAAAATCATGTGTAAAAACACAACGTAATATTAAGGAATAACATTAATTTTATATAACAATTATATATAACAAGCTGGAATATACTCGGTATTAACTCCTCCCCACCCACTTGGACGAGATATGACACAAGGTCTTTTTTAGGTGGGGACCCAAGCGTGTAAGCCCGGGGACAAGGACAAAAATTGCCCACAGCCCCCGCAACCGTCTGTTGCGCTGGCCTCGGTGCGAACACCGATCCCTCCCTCTGGTGCAATGGAAGGGCGCGGCCTCGGGCAGCTGTTCCCCAGGGCTGGGCACCTCTCAGTATAATTTTCCTCAGTTGCCCCTCTGTCCTTTGACAGAGAAGCCCCTGATCGCACTCTGTCCAAAGACAAAGACGCAACTGAGAGATGGAATATACAGTTGGTTGAAACGTACTGAATAAGTAATGTCTTTTTTCTGGTTGTTAAAAGAATTTGGTGTTGACCAGTGTTATATGTTATTATAATATATACATTACTAATATTCCAAGTAATCAATTTATTCAAACAAAGTATCTATAAACAACAAACAAAATGTTGTTAGCAACGAGAAGAATTTAGAAACGCTATTGTTTATTCATATGGTCAACTGAAAGATTTTAGCCATTGAAACAAAGCAAGTTCAGTCGACCATTGATGACAATTCCAGAACAACGTAACTATAAACAGTTTTTTCTATCCTCTGCCAGCCGCTATGATGGAGAAAGCATTACCTTGAACCGTCGCCAGTGAGACACGCTGCAAGAGCCACTCCGTTTCGCGAGGTCCGTCTCTTAATCGAGACGCAATCGCGCCAATCCTCCGAAGGAACGCCATCGAACGAGGGCCAATAACCCCTGAAGTTTCCACTGCCACAGGAGTAAAAAAAAATCTATCAGCAAGAGAAGAATATTTAACTATTTTTTCATATCTGCGTCTCGGGCGACGGATCCCGGCACAACCGCGGACTTGATCAAATTACCGGTCGAAAATGTATCCGCACAGGTCGCATCCCAAATCAACGACTTACCCATTTTAAAAGGGAAGATGGTAATGCCATCCGGCCGCTGTCCATCACCACGGTCGAGGCCTACGGGTTCAATTTGGGAAGGGAACCCAGCTGCATCCAAACCTCTTCTGATGATGTCGTTAATTGCAGCATGCCGTGGAAAGCGGCCGGCACTACGACGACAGGAGAGAGGATGCAAACCAAACTCATTGATGGAAGCTCCACATCTGCATCTGTGACGCTCACATAATTTGAGTCCAAGACGGATCGCGACTCCGACCCGAGTGCACTCATCATCTAAAAGAGTACCGGTAGATGAAGAGGGCACTGCGTTGGTAACTATTACGTCACTTCAGACGCCGACCGTGGTGAGAAGTTGTTTCACAAATACCTTATTCAAAAACTTTTTTAGACCGTTCAACTTTTGGCCTTATTACTGGACAAACAAATAAAAAAAACCTTGCTTGTGAATACTGATATGGATTTTGCCTGTTGTCTTATCATTGGCACAGATATTCATATGAAATATCACGCATGTTGACTGATTTTAATTCATAAGTGATAAACTTTCGCTCGCGATATCCACGCGTTAAAATGCAAGTTTTCGATTTATTCGTAATTGAGGATATAACTCAATGACAACACGCTGGCACATGTTGGGTTCTATCACAGCAATATAACACTTTGTTGCGCTACGATTTTCATTCAAGGCTAGGGGAGGGGCTGTAACAGATGAACATTTAGAATCCAATCCAAGATAACGTTCCTTCAAGTTCACAGCTCGTCTGGTATTAGCGAAAATTAATTCTGACTTCTAAATTTGCGTTTATTTAATACTAAAGCAATTGGATTGGTTTGGAGGATATTATGACATGACATGTCAACTCTTGTTCATTCTGGTCCATAAATAAGTCTATACGCGAACATGCGTTTGGTTTATACTTGAGTCTATAGGTAAACATTGGTCGGATTTTTACATGAGTCTGTAGGACGCGTTTCTACTTGAGTCTATAGGTAAACATTAGTAGAATTTATATATGAGACAATATGTAAACATTGGTTGAGTGTATATTTGAGTCTATAGGTAGAGTTTATATTTGAGTCTATAGGTAAACATTAATACTGTTTATATTTGAGACAATAGGTAAACATTGATTGGGTTTATACTTGAGTCCGTATGTCGGTTTTATACTTGAGCCTATAGGCAATATTGGTTGAGTTTATACTTGGAAAAGGTATACATCCCTCTCTTCTCTCCCAGTTATGGGTTAATTAGTAAGACTTGTATCACTAAACCATTATTATCCCCCTAAAGTTTTAAATAACCTGTAATGGGTTGATAAGCCGTATAAAACGAATCAATCAATCAATGAAATACTGATTAGCTACACAGGCATGTCTTTTAGATTTATTTACTTTCTCTGGAATATAAATGTATAGAAACTACCATGAACACAAAGTGGGGGATCAGTTTATGTATTGATTATAATATAAAATTTATCCCCCACTTTATATCCACATTATTTCTTGTTTGCTTATCAAATTCTGACTAGGTATGAATCTACCTCTTATCCCCTGAACTATGAGTTAATTAGTAAGACTTTTATCATTAAAAAATTATAGTCTACCCCCCCACACACACACCGAAAATAAAATCGGAAAATCTAAAACTATTTTCTGGCTTTAAATAACCTGATAAGCCGTAGAAAACGAATCAATCAATCAAACTTTTTAATACTGATGGGACATCCTTTCCAATTTTTTTGATTTTCAGTGGTGTGGAAAGTTAACAGTTTTCTTCAAAGTGGATGTGCTAAAAATTTTTGCTATAACTTCTGTTGAAAGTCTTCAAGTGATATGTGTGTGTGTGTGTGTGTGTGTGTGTGTGTGTGTGTGTGTGTGTGTGTGTGTGTTTTATTTGGCAAAGATCTTGTATATATAAGCATAAAACATTAGGCAGCATGTATTTTATATACAAAGAAATAATCACGCATAGAATCAATCAGCAATATTAATGCGATTATTGGCGATATCACATCGCTAGTAGAATATAATGTTAATCAATAGAATTATGTGATCCTCATTCATAAAACTGTAGTCAGAAACTGGAAACAACAAACAACAGTTTTATGAATGAGGATCACATCATTCTATGGATTAACAGTATTTAAATGCATACATTATATTCTACTAGCGATGTGATAGCGCCAATAATCGCATTAATATTGCTGATTGATTCTATGCGTGATTATTTCTTTGTATATATATATATATATATATATATATGAAGAAATATAGTCTTAAAGTGTGCTATATGTATGGGATAAAGTGCTCAATATCAGAGATAGAGCGTGTGTAAATATAAAAGTGGACATGGAAGTCAGCACTTAGAGGCGACAGTCTGTTTCATGCTAGTGCAATCGCCTGACGATTGCACTAGCATGAAACAGACTGTCGCCTCTAAGTGCTGACTTCCATGTCCACTTTTATATATATATATATATATATATATATATATATATATATATGGTATAAAATGAGAGTCCTGTTGCCAGACATAGGGTCTTCTGGCAGTCAACCTCTTGACCCTACCTCCTCAAGGCACTTGATGTAGTCCAACGTGTTGAGTCTGAGGCCCTGCGAGGAAAATGAATGGAGGCATAACGTCGCCATCACGAGTGATCTTTCCAAACATCATGATCCTGACTTGATATAACATGCAATTCTTGTCAAATCCTCTGCACTGTCCTTTGATTGACATCCAAACACCCTTAAATGTTCGTATTGGAGCTCCCCCGGCGAATGCCAAGCTGTACAGCAGGCCGTTTCCAAATTTTTGGAATTTGCGTGATGGTGCTTTTTTTTTTCTCACAGACGGCGTCCAACTGACCCTGCTATACTGTGCAGTCGACAAAAACAACGCACATGCGCGATATTAAGAGTATAAAATGACAATTTACTCATTGCACCCTGTATATCAAAAATCGTGTTTTCAGTTCAGTATTTATGTTACGTACCATCTTTACGAGGTTCGACAAAAGCATTCCTAACTAACCCAACCTATCCTGTGTTCAAGTACCTTATCTCCTATAGCAAATTTATTATAATTGATTCTGACACCGAGGTATTTAATCCGACCCCGGCAATTGTCTGGGTCATGTCATATGCCCATGCTCCGTCAGCTAAAACGCCCAATATACTTACCAAATTGGGTCAAAGGATTTTTTTTAAATGCTATATTCTTTTACGGCACAAGCGATCATGCTTGTTCACAGATTCCTTTTTTTACTATCGATTAATTGCAATCTCTATGGTTTTCAAATTAACCCGTAGCTGCGTAGGGAAAACATTGATTCAGATTTTTTTACGGGCATTTCAAATTTTGAAACATAAACAAAACAATAATGACAGATAGACAGACACACAGATAGATAGATAGATAGATAGATAATGAAGAAACCTAGAGATAGATAATGAAGAGACGTAGAGATAGATAATGAAGAGACCTAGAGATAGATAATGAAGATAGATAGATAGATAGATAGATAGATAGATAGATAGATAGATAGATAGATAGATAGAAATGGATGGATAGATAGAGAGAGATCTTTAACTATGAGTTATATAGCGAGGCACACTGGTTCGTATAGCCTTGGATGGTAATCGGTTTAGGAGAAAGACAGCTCTGAATTCAAAACCTGACGAGGTCGACCCTTTGGCACAATATTCGTACCAGTTCTATGTATTCGGTTCCTCGAAAAATTGTGGTTGGTTCTACACAAGTCTTCGCAACTAGAATCAAATATGTGCGGTTCTTCTGGCTGTTCTTTTTAAAGGTCTGAGTTTCTGGAACCTCATACATTGAAAACGGCGAGAGAGTCATATATATATTTATATGCACACACACACACACACACACACACACACACACATATATATATATATATATATATATATATATATATTCAAACATATATTGTTAAACGAATTCTTATGATGTTTTATCGTGAGCTTTTCTAAGCTTCGTATAGTGGCTTTTGTTTCGGGAGAAAATAAAGACAAAAACTGTCCAACATTTGGATATATTTATTATGCAGTTCCTCGATCTAAGCTTTCGGCTCACATCGCCAGAATGGTTATATGGACATTTAAACAATGATGTTCACCATCAAGGATGACATCCTGTTATCTTTACATAGAAGTTTGCTATGCAACGATAGCGGTCGCGGAATAGCAGACGCAGGTCGTAAATTCGTGATGTAATTTTATGACGTCGTACATGATGAGCATCTCTGTTGTAATGTCCATATAACCACCCTGATGATGGCACATTTTAGCCAAAAGCTTAAATCGACGACCAATATAATAAAAAATATCCAAATGTTGGACAGTTTGTCTTTATTTTCTCCCGAAACTGAAGTCACCATACGAAACCTAGAACGGCTCATTATCAAACATAATATACATTCGTTGTCTGTTGTATTTAACAATATATATATATATATATATATATATATATATATATATATATATATATATGTCATTCACAGACAGTACTGTTTCGCTGTATCACAGCTCCTCAGTGCGACTAGACTTCCGAATGCCTCAAGCCAGGATTGAAACTCAACTAATTTGGTGTCAGCCAGAGCTATCTTCACTCGGTAGAGTTACACAACTAAATCTAGCGTATTGTTTTTACAAATGTAAACAAATGCCATCAGCCAAAGTGCTCCATTCATTTTACTGAAGAGCTTTGCATTAGTGCAGGTGGCTGTTGTTTATATGATGTCCGAAGACTAGAACGCTTTCTAATCTGTAGATCGCGAGGACGTGAAACTCGAATATATATATATATATATATATATATATATATATATATATATATATATATATATATATATATATATATATATATATATATATATTAGGTCATCCCATAAGTTCTGTCCGAATTTTACCTTTTTGTTAAAATGAACGAAATTTAAAGAGTATTTTATAATGTCTAATGGAGCTGAACATTATTTTTTATGTTTAGATGCATTTAAACTGATCAAATTTTATTTCAGAGAACAATAAAATTAAATTTTGTTTGATTAAAACCCTGCTAACATGAAAGTACCCAAGAATCATTTGAGGCACATAATGCTTTATGAGTTCAAGAAAGGAAACTCAGCAGCCGAAGCGGCTAGAAACATTCACTCAGTTTATGGAGAGCAATGTGTGAATGAAAGAACTTGCAGAAGATGGTTTGCAAAATTCAGAGGTGGAGATTTCACCCTTGAAGATGAAGATCGAACCGGACGTCCAGTTGAGTTTGATGAAAAGCTTCTTGAAGCAGCCCTTGAAGAAAACCCTGCTTTATCAGTTGAGGAATTGGCAGTGGTTCTCAGTTGAAACCATACAACTGTTCATCGTCATCTTCAACAACTTGGAAAAGTTCCTAAACTTGGAAAATGGGTGCCTCATGAATTGTCTGAAAACAACCTCAAATCCTGAGTTGACATCTGCTCTTCTCTCCATTTTCGCCAACTTGTTTCACCTTTTTTGGATAGATTTGTGACTGGCGACGAAAAATGGATCTTTTATCGAAATGTTAAGCGTCGTAGACGGTGGCTTGGTAAAGGGGAAGGACCCCAGCCACAGCCGAGAAGGGAACTTCATGGGCAAAAGGTTCTTCTTTCAATCTGGTGGGATTGCCAAGTAATAATCCACTTTGAATTCTTACCACCTAATGCAACAATTAATGCTCAATTATACTGTCAGCAATTTGAGCATTTGAACTAAACTTTGAGGAAAAAAAGACCTGCTCTCGTGAATCGAAAACGGGTGATGTTTCATCAGGACAATGCGCGACCACACACAGCAAGAATCACGTCACAAAAGATCGAAGAACTTGGTTGGGAGAAAATTCCTCATCCACCTTATTCTCCTTGTTCCTTCAGACTACCATTTGTTTCGTAGCTTACAGAATCATTTGGACGAAACAGTTTTTGTAACACAGGAAGAGGTAAAAAACTGACATTTGTGAGTTCTTCGAATCAAAGCCAAAAGAATTTTACATTAATGGAATTAGTAAGCTTGTTAATAGATGGAAGGAAGTCATAGATAATCAGGGAAAATACATTGTTGATTGAATCTGTAATTAAATGTAACATTTGGTCACTTGTTTTCTTTATTCAAAATTCGGACAGAACTTATGGGATGACCTGATATATATATAGTTTTGAGGTAGGCTATATGTATGGTTTAAAGTGGTCAAAATCAGGGATAGAGTGTATGTAAATATAAAAGTGGACATTGAATTCAACATATATATATATATATATATATATATATATATATATATATATATATATATATATATATATATATATGGGAAATGGATTAAACAGACAAATTTTTTAAATTTATTTGTTTAAACGTTTTTTTCAATGGATACACATATTTGAGTAGATGCTCTGTTTTTATCTATTAAACAATATATCTATTTATAGCTACCGGACAATATATATATATATATATATATATATATATATATATATATATATATATTTATTTAAAGACATTTATATTATGTTTAACGTTCTTTTTATAGATACATAATATAAATGTCTTTAAATAAATTGTCGGACTATGTCCAATTCTAAAATATATATATATATATATATATATATATATATGTGTGTGTGTGTGTGTGTGTGTGTGTGTGTGTGTGTGTGTGTGTGCGACTTCAGAAATAACCGGTGCAAATTTAGCGTCAGTGTTTTTGGAAAGCACAAGGATGCTTTGGAGGAGATCGAATTCCAGTCAGGTCCATTACATTCACTTACGCACAAATAGGCTTGGGAAAGGTATGAATCCATCTCCTCCTGTCAGATATGGGTTAAATAATAGGACTTGAATCTGAAAAATATCATTGGCATTCTAAAAAAATGTTATGCAATATTTACTCTCAAAAGAACGAATTACAATCCAAAATAGGTTTGGGCTTTAAATAACCTAAAAAAGGTTGATAAGACATAAAAAACAGAATTAGTCTTAAAAGAGTCTTACAATATGTCTGAAGAAAACATTAAAAAACAAATCCCATCTCTGTCTAGATTATTTGCACTATTTACATTGTTCGGACAATTGTCCTCATCTTTATTGCCATATCCACGATGTTTCGACCGTTGTACGCTCTGGCCTTCTTCAGGATCTGTCTATATTTCTCAGATGAGATACTGTTATTATTTACATTATTTACATTGTTCGGACTGTTGTCCTCATCTTTGATGCCATATCCACGATGTTTCGGCCATTTTACGGTCCGGCCTTCTTCAGGATCTATCTATATTTCTGTGATGAGGTATTTTAAACGTCGTGAATATGACAACAAAAAGGAGGACAATAGTCCGTACAATGTAAATAGTGTAAATAAATCCCATCTCTAGTTATGTTTACTATGGTCTATCGCTGACATTCAACAGTGACTGACAAAGGAAATGTAGTGAGGGCTATGCTGCATAAGTCCCCCACCGTAGATGAAAAATATTCAAGAGTCAATTATACACTGATGCTTCCTATTGAAATACATCGATGTAATTTACCTGTTCGTGTACGCGTGTATGCCCAGTAATTTGTTTAAAGGCTCAAGTATAGCTTAACAATCCTAAGTTGCAACGATTTAGCTACACCTTCAAAAGCTTATCAGTGATTTGTGTTATCAACACGTGTAGTTTCCCAACGTAGAAGGCATGTACACAAATGTGTGTGGGTAGAGACGACTTCGCTGTAATGAAAAAGACGCTCGTAGGTATATAAACCTTACCTTTATCGACTGAAATTAGTTCTGGTGGACAAACGACGAAAAGGTAAGCAATGAAAACATTTCTTAAGCAAACAAAAAATGAAATACGTGTTGTCATAAATTTACTATATTTTTCAGTACTCGTTTCATTAGTAACTTGGAGTTTTCACTGGAAATTAAATGACAAGTTTCCTCCATACTTCAGCGCCCTCCGCAGTATTGTATTTGTTTGTAGTGATACTCTAATCTGCACGGTCACAACTGTTTCCCTAGTTTCCAGTTCCACTGGCCTTTTTCCAAGATTATTTTAGACTGTTCCTAGTACTCAAACAATAACTGGCATGACTATCATCTCTATGTTGCAGAACTTCTTCAGTTCTTTAGCAATGATACTCTTCCATTTTCTTTCAGATTCAAAACAAGAATCCACGATGTAACACGCCTTCTTCTCTTTTTTTTACAACTAAATTCGGTATTCTGGCTTGAATTAAGTTCCGAGTGTACGGATAACAACTGGAACTACTTCCTATTATTATTATTTTCTTTTACTTATTGAGTATTCCCACTAGTAGTTTGTTTCTTTGTTTAGCGGCATAGCAACTCCTTATGGGTCATTTCATGCTGAAATTTAATTTTCTTGAGCGCATTAGTAATTTTCTTTATAACTGTCTCTTTCTGGTGTTAAGTATATTTAGAATCAAACTTGAGTCTGAATTATTATTATTATTATTATTATTATTATTATTATTATTATTATTATTATTATTATGTCAAAAATCTGTTTCCTGGTGATATTTAGAGATTCTTGATAAAATCAAAAGAAAAAATCTGCAATATTATTGGTCCTGACCCGGCATCTCGTCTTCAGACGCTTTCCCAACACAGTAATGTAGCTACCTGGTGAAGTATTGACAGGAAAAAGAAGCTAAAGAAATTTATTTAAAAAAAAAAAAAAGAAGCGTACAAAATTTAATCTTTCTATTCACGCTTTTGGCTATACACACAATCTTCTAAAACTCAATAACGATAAATCCAATGTTAACCCCCAAAATCGAATAACTCCTTTTATTATTTTTATGAACAAAATTTAAAAACAATCTTTCAGAACTGAAAATTTGGAGTTGTTTTAATTTTAAAATATTATTATTATTATTATTATTATTATTATTATTATTATTATTATTATTATTAAAATGCTAATATTACTTACTCCTCTTTTTATACTATTACTCATTAGTGTGAAGTTGCGATCTAAAAAGGCAAAAATAAGCATAATATATCAAAGTAACGAAGCAAAAACACACCTCAGAAATTAAAGGAACCGGATAAGAGGATAACGACAAAATATATTATTAAATTGCTACTATTACTCATTCCTCTTTTTACGCTATTACTCATTACTGTCAAGCTGCGATTCAAAAGGGCAAAAATAAACAAAAACAAACTTTTTTCTTTCTCTTTCCTTCCATTTATTAAAACTCATTAGAGAGTGTACCTAAAGTCTGGATCAGTCTACTATTCCTCCATGCTTTTGCATATTGCTACCACATATGGCAGTGTTTGAATTTGTAGAACTAAAGAATGGAACTCACCTGAACATGTACCATGTACACATGAGCGAAATGCCTACAACTTTGCGTCTGTGAGGAAAGGGGGTGCAAGGTAGAAAATAAGTCACTTCCTACCACAAGACCACGTAAACGATTTGGATTCCTAT
The DNA here is from genome assembly GCA_964036315.1 of Acanthosepion esculentum. Classification (NCBI taxonomy): domain Eukaryota; kingdom Metazoa; phylum Mollusca; class Cephalopoda; order Sepiida; family Sepiidae; genus Acanthosepion; species Acanthosepion esculentum. The sequence continues at coordinate 102,702,288 of OZ038492.1, read as the reverse complement.
CAAGGCTGAAAATTAGAAAAGTGTTCAGGATAAAAAGGCTACGTACCGGTATATATATATATATATATATATATATATATATATATATATATACACACACACACACACACACACACACACATATATATATATATATATATATATATATATATATATATATATATATATATATATATATATATAAGAGGTATATTCTGTTTGCCGTTTCGCTTAAGGAGGTGGGCGACCATGGTTCTCCACATTTTCCTGGCCTTTGTAGCTCTTCGTAAATTCGTCATTTCGCTATCGCCACTAATTCCTGTTCTGCCAACCATTTACACAAGCTTGTTAGGTAGGCTCTGCACTGCTTTCCTCTGTTCCTCTTGCCTTCAATATATCCTGTGAGTGTCAAATTTTCTAAGCCCTCTTTCCTCGTGATTCACCCTAGAAATTCCAGTTGTCTCTTTCTGGTGTTAAGTATATTTACAATCAAACTTGAGCCTGAATTATTATTATGTCATAAATCTGTTTCCTTTCATCTTCAACTAAACATGAAGTCGCCATCCGCATACCCCAGGGCCGTCGCTTTTCCTAAAGGACAGAGTTCTGAAGTCTATAGTTGGGTTGATTTTATGAGGCCATTTATAAAACTCATTACGGAATGTACCGAAAGTCTTGATGAGTCTACTATTCGTCCAGGCTTTGAATATTGCGACCACATATAAGTCTGGTGCTATTACTATATATTTAGAGATTCCTGATAAAATCGAAAGAAAAATCTGCAGACGATGAAGCAATGTTTTCTAAACAACCGTCTTCTGTATTTCTCATTCCGTAATAATTTTTCTGTTTCGTAATTCTTTCACACCTAGTAACCTATTGTGTCCTAAGTCTTTACTGACTTGCTTGGGGTAACACCGATTAAAAAAAACTATATACTAAAGCTCAAATAGAAAGATTTGTGAATCTTTATATTATGCATGTTCTTGTGTAAATTAATTGAAACAACTGCTTTAGTTTCCTTTCTTTCCCCATACGGTCAGTTTTAGACCCACTGGAGTGACAGGATGTAATCGATTTCTATTTTTTCCTCAGTTTAGGTCATTTGCAATTGTGTGCAGTAATATGAATCTATTTTCGGAGTGTATGATGAAATTTGTTTGGCCTTGTAAAATATTGCGTCATCCGTGATTGTATCAGATTTTTATCTCGCCTAGACACTATTGTCTCGATTGTCGATTAGTTGTCCTACTAACATTGACTGCGATGGACGTTACATGAAGAAAGCGTACGAAAATTGTAACGCTGCATGAACACACTGCCTTACCAGTGAACAAAAACTCTCTCGATTTAAATCCAGTCAAAAATCTGTGGTCAGTCTGCAAGGAAAGACTTCGTGGAATGGATATATGGAGTACTAACATGTGCACTGGGTCATTCAATTAATTTGCAATATGGTCTACATCACCACAGTTCACAATATTCTGAGTTCAAATCGGTGATCCATCCCGATTTAAAAGATTCTGAATGCTAATTTTAAAAGTCATATAAAACTTCGGACTTTGTAAAGAAGAAAAAAAGAAAAACTTGTTTTCCTACCCAGCTGTATACCTTTCTGATCTCGTTCATAACTTAGTAAAGCTTTAAAAAGAAAAGTGAGAAATATGTTTGCATTCTTCTAAAATCTGGTATACCTAGAAATAAGCGCCCCAAATCTCTTGTGCATTTAAAAAAGATCGCCTCTACCTCGTTTGCTTCAAAGTCCTATCATTAGCATTTTTAATGGCGTGTTACCTTCGAGGAAGCTGAAGAGTTTGAGGAAACCTAATCAAAGCAAAGTATTTTAGGCATCTGAATTATTTTATGTAGCAGATGAAATTGTGCAGAACAGCAAAAGAAAGGTTAAATTATAGATGGAGGTCTGTGTGTTAAGAAAATATTATACACGGATATAAACCTTGTGTTCTAGGTTTATCTTACTAAAGTATCTTTTCAAACATATCTATTCTTTTCTTGAGTGGTTGCCTCAGTTTTCTTTCATTACTGCTTCCATGGTTATTTTTTTCCTCCTTCCTTCCATCTTTCTTTACTATCGTTTTTTTTTGCTTATTGCTTTCGTCTCTCTTTTCTTGTTCCAACCTTTCTCCTTTCTTTCTATTTTCTTGATTTATCTCATTCTTTCTTTCTTTTTATTTTCTCGCTGTTTTATTTCTTTCTTTCTTGCTATTTTCTCATTTTATATTATCCTGACTTTCTTTCTTTCTTTCTTTCTTGCCATTTTCTCGTTTTATGTTTTTTCTATTTTCTCGCTTAATATCACCCTTACTTCGCTTCTTTCTTTCTTTCTTTCTTTCTTTCTTTCTTTCTTTCTTTCTTTCTTTCTTTCTTTCTTTCTTGCCATTTTCTCGTTTTATGTCACCCTTTCTTTCTTTCTGTCTATTTCTTTTTTTCTTTCTTTCTTTTTTTCTTTCTATTTTCTCGCTTAATGTCACCCTTTCTTTCTTTCTTTCTTTCTTTCTTTCTTTCTTTCTTTCTTTCTTTCTTTAATCCTTTCTTTCTTTCTTTTTTCCTCTCACTTTTTTTGTTGCTCTCTTAGTCTAATGTTGCTAGGTAATCTTAACCAAACACAAAGAAAACAAGTGATTTTTGAAGAAGTATTTTTTTCTTTTTGTTGATATATATATATATTTAATTTATCCATATCATTGTATCCAGTGTAATCTTACAAACATTCTTTTACCCGGCCAGGCACAATGCTTGCTGTGTCCCTGTTACTCTTACTGGCCGTTGGCGGAGTCAGCAGTGGTAAGTTACAGCGTCTTTTTTTTCCTTCTTCACTCTCTATACACAAAGGGCGTGTCGACACTTTCACACAATTACGAGAATTCAAAAACGCCAGGCAGTATGTCCTGAAAAAAAAAATATTCTGACCACAAAAATAAAGAGAATTCTGAACTCAGTTTATTTTTTCATTGACTTTTTTTCTTCTTGAGAAAACCTTTTCGAAAATATCAACACCGTGGAAAAGCCCCCAAAATTATCCCCACTTTTATATAAAGACCGGTTAAGTGCGGATAATTTTTGACTTAACCTCGTACAATTGACCGAAACTGTTAAGAAGACGTAAAATACTTCAGACCAAAATTCCAGTCTAAAAATGATACTGTAAAATCATATTTTCTTCACGCAACAAATATACTGTATTCCCTATCACATAATACGCACCGGTGTATAACACGCACTTTTCTCAAGTTTTTCCGATGGACTGGTTCATTGTCGAATATATGTGAAGAAATATAGTCTTAAGATGTGCTATATTTATGGGATAAAGACTAAAGTGCTCAATATCAGAGATAGAGCGTGTGTAAATATAAAAGTGAACATAGAAGTCAACACTTAGAGGCGATAGGGCTGACAATTGCGTTTAGCATGAAACACACTGTCGCCTCTAAGTGTTGACTTCTATGTTCACTTTTATATATATATATTTAAATATTATAACATAAATATGTTATAAAATCACTACAAAAATGGCCATTTTGTTTCAACACTTCTGGTGTCTTATCAAGTGATGATGTTGAATGTAGAATAAATGGTTTTAAAAGTTTCAAATTAATTAACGATCCTTCGCTAGGGGTAAACGCTGTTACATAAGCTAGAATGATCAATCAAAATACAAAGTATATGGTATTTTAAAAAATTTGACAACGAGGCAAGGTTATAGATATTAAAAGATTTATAAAATTTGAAATTAAAATTAAAAGTAAAAAATTGTATATCATATGTTGATAGCTCCAGACAAAAATGTATACATTTTACAGTTTACTTCAACTGTGATGACCACCTCTCACGTAAAACAATTCAAACACACTCAGGTTATAATACATAAGCGCCCAGACATATTTAGATATATATACACACAAAAAAAAACGGTGACGAGACACGACCATGATAAAAAAAAGTCAATATATATATATTATGTACATTTCATTGAAAACGACAAACAAGGTGCTATTATTTAGTTTTTTAGACAATTTCTCATGCGATCTAATAATTCTTTTCTTTTCGGATGATAAATTATATAAAAACTGTCCGAATGTTCTTTTTATCCGATCGCTTTCGGCTATACATTTTTAGCCATTTTCAAGGATTATATTTTAACTGTTAAAATAAGAAATAGTTTGATGCGTATCCAAATGTAAACAAATGACGTCTGTTTTGTGGACATGTACAATGATATTTTTTTGTATTTTTCAGCTGGGTACCGCCGGGTATGTTATCATACCAACTGGTCTCAATACAGACCTTCTCCTGGAAAGTATTTCCCCGAAAACATTGATCCAACACTCTGCACCCATATTTGTTACGCTTTTGCCAAACTGAATGGGAATCACCTCACAGCTTTTGAGTGGAACGACGAATCTGAACCATGGATGAAGGGAATGTAAGTTCAGCTTTGGAGACTTTTTTTCTTTTTACCCTTGTTTTCTCGTTCAACTTTCTTTTCCAGATCTGCCGCCTTCTTCTCAATGAATATGTCTTCAGGTGTGCAGCCGTACTCACCACGTTTGGCTAATTGAGGGTTGGTGAGGCTATAGTTGGAGGTTTTCAATTCAGAGTTGTTCTTCTCCCTGACCGGTTGCCAACCAAGGACTATTTTTGCTATAGGACACAGTTTTATATTTTTGATTTTTTTTATAGCCTGTCCTTCTATTTGTATCAAAGATGGATTCATACCTTTCCCAATGTAAGTAAATATAATAGATTCGACTGGAATTCGAACTCTGCTCTCCGATTCCTCAATCCAAGCCGATATCCATTTCTCCATCGTACCTTCTGTTATTCAGTTTAGCTTCTTTTATTCAGTTGAAATAATAGATAGAAAAAATGAACTTAAAGTTTTAAATTATTCATTAAATTATTTATTATTTATTTCACAATAGTTATTTTATACTAGTGAAGCCGTGCCGTCAAAAATTACGACAATAGAACATTTTAATATTAAGATGCAATGCAACAAACTTTCTGGAAAAAAAATGCAGTAATATTGTACTTGAATCGGTTGTTGCCAACTGTTATATTCGAAACCTCGTCGCCAACTGTTTAATCTCGAGTTTTCGAGATAACGGAGGAAATAAATAAGGAAGACAAAGTAATGAGAAAGTTTACTACACGAAGCTACGCTTAGCCATTGACCTATTGCTAACTCTCCCTCTATTTACCAACCTCCCAACAAGGCAAGATGTGGCAAAAGGCCAGTTTTTAATCTGGAGCATTCCGAGCGTAGGCTCGGGCAGAAATTGTCCGTAGACCATGTATACACGAGGTCGGGTTTGTCTACCTCCAAAAACGAGACTCTGCCCTTCGAGATATCCTCGTTTGCCCCCCCCCCCCGTTAGGAGGCAGAGAGTTCGACAAGAGAGGAGGAGGAAGAGGAAACTTCCCCCTCAGACTCCGCTTAATTCCGTTTATTTATATCAAAGGACAATTCCATTCATTTATGTCCGTTATGACAGCATCCAATAAAACGGAGATGCAAGTAAAATAAATGCCAATGAACCTTTGGCTTAATTAATTCGTTCTCTTTATATTTTTAGATGGTCAGTGGTCTATAACTTATTTATTATACTCGACATTGAGTGGATCTAAGAAGGTTGCGTGAATATTTAAGATTGTGCTGCAAATAAAATATGCAATATCCACAAACATAAATTATAAGAAATGGCCAAATGGTAACAATATTCAATCACGACAAAAAATACATGTTTGAAACAACAGATTAAATTTTATATACACAATTTACAATTTCTTTGTTTGTAATGTTCTGTGCAAAGGTATATTTAAGAGAAAAGGTTCTTTGCTGTTTCGGAAATGTTCAATGTCTAAAAAGTTGTCTGCCTTTGATTAAAAAGGTTGAATTTAACTTAGACAAAAGATTTTTCTATGAAAGATATTGAGTGAAAAAGGTTTGTTGTGTACATTTTTCTAATCTCTCATGAAGGAAGTTTGTTTCTTTGGTAGCACATAAATCCCGTGTATATCTTTCGCGTGTGTGAGTCTCAAATGCGACGAAATTTCGTTTACTATTTCTATTTATAGTTTTCTTAACAACCAAATCGGCTCAACGTGGCTTGGTAGCTTTTGCGAATTTTTCTGAGAAATGCGTGGGCGAATGTTGTATTTTTTAGCCAATAGGATTTCTTGAAACATTTAAATTAGGGATGAATTTGAGAAAAATTATTTTATATCGGTTGAGCCTATTTTTGCACAAATTTTGATTGTTTGGTTATGGAAATTTCTCGAAGCTTATTTTTTATTTAACAACCAATGAAATTTAAGAAAATGTTTGAAATTAAAATGAGGGTTACTAAAATGGTATAAGATGACAACTGGAAAAAAAATCTTAGTTTTTTTTGCCGATGCGTTTTTTCTTCCGACTTTTACAAGGCAAAATTGAAATCGAATGTTTTTGTTGTTATAGTTACATTACAAAATCCAAATTTTAAAAAAAGAGACGCTTCTGCGTAAACCTCTTTCTGGTTAATGTAAATTTCCTTTATACTAAGAGGAAATTTAAATTTGGATTTTGTAATGTAACTATAACAACAAAAACATTTCGATTTCATATTTGCCTCGAAAAAGTCGGAAGACGAAACGCGCTATCAAAAAACTAATTTTTTTTTTTCCAGTTGTCATCTTTTACAAATTTGTCATGTCCACAGAATTGATCTGGGAATTTAACTACTTGACATTATATAAATCACTTTTCGCTGAATATCTATTCGTGTTAAAACGATTTCTGTTTAAAAGAACAATGACACGAAATGAAAACACAACTCAAAAGAAACAGTTTTTTTTAGCAACAGAGCGACAAAGACAGTAAGGAAAGAGATACAAAGCTTATCTCAAGATCAAATTGGAGCAAGACGAAGGAGTAGACAAAGGTATCTAAGTTCTTCGCAAGAAATGCTTGAACAAATCAGACCGCAGTCTAAGAAACCTAGTAGTAAGGGAACGGATTAAAACGGTTCGTTTTCCTCTGGAACTAATTTTGTCTAAATAAAGGTAACTAATTTATTAATGAATAAGGGAAGTAATCACTCATAAATTTACTACCTTAACTTGATTTACCTCCCTTTCCTTTATAGAGCTTGATACGAAAGAAAATAAACAAGTGCACAACGGTAATGTAATTATCGCTATCGCGAATCCCGTGACCCATCAAGGTCCTGCAACATAGGTAAAAGTTGTGTTTCTTGGGCAAGAGAGCCTGACGGAGCCCAACCCTCTCCAGGCTGGATTTGAATTCAGAGTTACCTTCTCCTAGACCGGTTGTCGCCCAAGGCTATGGAACCCAGTCTGTCCTTGAGTGGGGGAAGAAGAGGATTCATGCCTTTCCCAACTTTATTAGCACGTAAGTGAATTCCGACTGGAATTCGAACTCGGCTCTCCGATTTCTCAATCCGAGCCGCAATGCATTACTCCACAATTATTAGATACTAGTATTAAATGCTGTCAAAAGATTTCGAAGTCATCTGAACAGCAAATGTAGTACGGACTACTGCCGCTCCCCTTTGTGAGCAGTACTCTTTGTGAAATGCCTATATACACGCCAAAGGAACTACTTCGAAGGAGACAGAGGAAACTATGTATTAGATTAAGTAATTTTTTTTACCAAGTCAAATGATTTTTTTCTTTTTCAAACGCTATGCCTTTTCGAGATGTAGGCGAACATGGCTCTCCAGATCTTTTTCTTCGTTATCTGTGAATTAATACGACTTCCTGGGTAAGATAATATTAAAAATAAATTTAAAAAATAAATTAAAATTGTTTCCATTTTTATAGCCATTGTCTCTAGGACTTCGTCATTGCTCACATGTTCAGTCCATGGTAGTCTCAGCATCCTTCTGTAGAACCACATTTCTGTTGCTTCAAATCCCTTCATCTGTGGGGAGATTGTCCAGCATTTACTACCATATAGGAGAACTAATATTACATAACAGTCCAGTACTCTTTCCTTTGTTTCTCTTGCTTCAAATCTCTTCTTCAACTTTGAGGAGGTTGTCCAACATTCACTGTCATAGAGAAGGACTGATATTACATAACAGTTCAGTACTCGTTTCTTCGATTCTAACTATATTTTTCTTTTTCTTAATACTTTGCTCAGCTTTTGGAAGACATCTTTCTCTTTTCTCTTCCATGTCGCAATTTTCGTACCGTAAATAGTGATCATTTTTGCATAAATGCCCTTGAGAAAATCAAAAATCTATCCCTTCTCCCCGACACCCATCCAAGCTATGGGCTGAATCGCGGGATACAGACTAGAGGCTCTTTAACCTTGGGTGGCGACCAGTGACTTTAAATACCGGGAAGAGGAAACAACTTTACTATCTTTGCCAAGAAATCATGGCAGATATCAAATAATACAGAAATGGAATCTGTGGAGAGCGATGATCGCTTACGTCCCGAAGGGACATGGCATTTATAAAAAAAAACAAACTTAAACCGTATTGCATTGCACATATTGTCCAAATTCACAACCCACTGCCTTTTTCTAGTTCTACATATCTATATATCTGCCTACATTTATGTGACGGGGTTATCGGAGAAAAATACAAAGGATCTGTGATCCATATAACATCAGGACAACCTTCAAAAGCTGGACGACACTTCGCAGATATCTCTCCCGAGTAAGACCCCCCCCCATAGAGGGGAACATGACTAAGGACTGTGTATACGCTATCCCGTGCAGCTGCAGAAAGAAATATAAAAGGGAGACAAGCCGCCCCCTTAAGGTAAGTCTTCAAGAACAGCAGAAATCTGTAACACCAGGGGAAGTGGAAAAATCAGGCGTGGCTGATCACATATGTAGAGAGAAGGGAGATCACCGCCCTCTGTGGGATCAGGCTGAGATCATAGACAAAGAACACCATTTGAAAATTCGTAAACTTAAGGAATCAGCACATATGCTCGGCCACAAAAATCTCCTGAGCTGACCAAGCATAGAAATGAATACAATATGGGAACCAGTAATAAGGAGTGCCAGAGAAAAGCGATAATAACAACAAAAGTTGCAATATGAGCTCTGGTAAAAACATGTGATAATAACAGCAAAAATTGCAATATGAGCAATGGTAAAAATCATTGCTGAAGACATTAAGTTTATAAGTCCTAGAAATTCATACACAGATGTCCTTAAAGATACATGGCACAGTGGATAAAGGCGTTGGTTAGATCCAGTGACAGGACCCAGAGAGTGTGAGTTCAATAAGGAGTGTCAGGGAAATACCTGGTTAAGGGGAGAGGGGAATTAACAGGAGATAACTGACATCCATTAGACATGGCACGTGGAACTAGAACAGTCTACCCGAGCGAGCAAAATAGAGGGTGGCAGCGGTAGTGAACCAAAACAACTTGGAGATTTGAGTTAAAGGGAAATAAGTGAGACACCCGGAAGAGGCATGGCACGTGGAACTAGAACAATCTACCCCGTTGGATGAAATAAAGGGTTCGGTTTGAAATTCCAAACACCTGAAGAAGGGCGGAGGGTACAACGTCTGATACGTAGTGAATATGGCAATGAAGATGAGGATAACAGCCCGAATAATGTAAATAATGTAAAGAAAATGCTAGTAAAAATGAATAAACGGATGACGGTTGATAAAATATTTTTGTCTGAAATTCCGAGGGTTTATTATTATTATTATTATTATTATTATTATTATTATTGTACGCCTAACAACACTGAGAAAGGCCGAGGAATGAATTGACCAGAAATGTCATGACAAAACCAGAAGATGAGATTATTAATTTCTTGCAACCTGTAACCTTTTTTTTTTTTTTTCACGGTGCCTTTCTTAAGTTTCCAAACCAATTTTCTTTTCCTTCAACCTCCAGATGTTTTAGAATTTCAATTCGAGGTCCAAATGACTGGATCCTTCTGAAAGCGTTGATTAGTTTTCTTCCAATATCATTCAATTTACAAGGTCTGTCTTTGGTACAATGTCATGGATGCAGATGTTGCTAATAATGATTGTATTACGGATAGATTTCGAATACAGATTTTTTTATGGAAAACATCACCTACTTCGGAAAATCTATCTATCTATCTATCTATCTATCTATCTATCTATCTATCTATCTATCTATCTATCTATGTCTGTTTAGATCTTTGTCTGTTCAAACATATCTATCTGTTTAGATCTATGTCTGTTTATATCTATCTATGTATGCCTGTTCATACCTATCTATCAATACATCTATGCCTGTTTATATCTATCTATTTCTGTTCATATGTATCTATGTATCTATTCTTGATCATATCTATGTCTGTTCATATGTCTGTTTATATCAAAGTTTGAACATATATGTCTGTTTATATCTATCTTAGTCTGCACATATATGTCTCTTCCTCTATCTGTTTTAGTCTGTTTCTATCTATCTATCTATCTATCTATCTATCTATCTATCTATCTATCTATCTATCTGTTCATATCTATCTATCTATCTATCTATCTATCTATCCTATTCTGTCCATATCTATCTATCTATCTATCTATCTATCTATCTATCTTATTCTGTCCATATCTATCTATCTATCTATCTATCTATCTATCTATCTATCTATCTATTTATCTATCTATTCAGGTATGAGAGAACCATGGCCCTAAAAAAGAAAAACCCGTCAGTGAAGATTTTGATCTCAATTGGTGGCTGGAACATGGGCTCTCCACCTTTCACTGCCATGGTAGCGAACGCCGCAAACAGGAAGGACTTCATTGACCACGGTATTAAATGGATGCGAAAACGAGGTTTTGATGGTTTGGATGTCGATTGGGAATACCCGGCCAACCGAGGAAGTCCACCAGAAGATAAAAACCGATTCTCGGCTCTCATTAGGGTAACAATTTAACAAAGTCTTCGTCCTTTTTGTTCCACTCAGTGGCTTTCAAAACATGCATTGATGGCTGACACCTCTTGTCGTTTTCATTTTGACAATTTATTTATGTAAATTGTCACCATTAACCCTAAGATAATGCGTCAATGTCCGGATTCTAATAGAATTCAATAATGCCCTTGATGTTGTTATATATATATATATATATATATATATATATATATATATATATATATATATATAAAGACATTTTTATGTTTAACATTCTTTTTATAGATACAAGTATTTAAGTAAATGCTCTGTTTATAATAAACAGTATTAAATAACATTTACCGGTCTGAATGTCTGAGAAATTTTCATAGAAAATATTCGTCCTTCGACAGGATTCGAACCTGATCAAATACGATTTATGCTAAATTCAAACTCACCGAAAAAAAATTGTTAATATAGGTTGTGACATGAGGTTGTCAGCATATAAATCCGAGATAGTTTCATTATGGACAGATACAAATGGTTACATTATTTCATAAAAAATGTCTTAAAAATACTTGTCTTTATATATATTTATATGATAGGGTGTTGTGATGATAATATTGTAGTCGCATGAAGTTTTACTTTCGAATCGGAAATAGTGTAGTGTGTTACATGGGGTTCACCTGGGGCAACAGAAGCCTCCCACAGGGGAAACGAGACACATCTTGTCCCTACGGCACCTAGCGAATGTTAAGATAAGGTGGGTGTAATCTCACAGGGTTTTGTTTTTAATTCTAGCTTACAATGGTTCTTTAAAATTACGCACATTTGCGTATGGAAATAATTTTTTACTTCGTATAAGATGTTATAGAAAGTAATAGAATAAATAACTATGTTGATTATATTTATATACAAAATATTCTTCGCACAAAATGGCTACCGGGAATTTGATGAAGTACAGGGTGCCCCCCCCCACACACACACAAAAAGAATTTGACATAATTTTAAAAGCAATCATCTTGAAATCTACTAGGTCTAGTTCAATGAAATTGAACAGTTTAGGTGTTGAACATCATAAGTTTATTATGTGACCGATTTCATCAGTGTTCATTATGTGCACCGACTGTGACATGGCACACGTCAAGTCGGTATATATATATATATATATATATATATATATATATATATATATATATATATATATATATATATATATATATATAGACGACCCTCCGCAATAGTCCTTCTCCCAGACTAGTTCCCATCCAAGGATATATAACCCAATCTGTCCTGCTATTTACCCATAGCTATGGGAAGAAGCAAAGGATATATATATATATATATATATATATATATATATATATATATATATATATATATATATATATATTATAATATATATAATATATATATATATAATATAATATTATAATATATATAATATATATATATATAATATAATATAATATAATAATATATATATATAATATAATATAATATAATAATATATATAATAAATATATATATAATATATATAATATATATATATATATATATATATATATATATATATATATATATATCTTGCCAAACACACTGATGTTGATAACTGTCTAACAGATCCTTTAGACCTGCAAAAGCAGCCTTCCTCTTTAAATTTTTGGCACGAAGTCCGAATTCTTTTGTCAGTTGGTGAAGTTTTTTTCCAGATTTTGCTTTGAAGGCGCGCTGCAAAGTCTTGCGTGACTGTCTGCAAGCATATTCCAAGACGCAAAATGACTTCTCTTTGGGGATGGACGTCATGGCTCAACCTTAAGACAGAACAAAAATAAAAACATTAATTATAAAATTTTGATCATTTTTATACTGGATGCGGCTGGTATTTGAGGACAGATTTTTATGCATTGGCTGAACAAATGAATATAATAATATTTGATTACAAAGAAGTAAACATGAAATTTAGCTAACTATTATTTGATTCAATAAAACCACCACTAGCATCAATAACTGCCCCTACACGAGGTCGAAATCGGCTGCAAGTTCTGATTAATTGGTCCTTATTTATGTCAGACATTACTCGAACTATTGCAGCTTTAAGAGAGTCTTTGGTGTTATGAGGCTGTTTATTGACCTCCTTCTCAACAACGCTCCACACATAATAGTCTAGTGGATTGAGATCTGGAGTGTTAGGAGGCCAAATGTTGGGTGTGATGTGGTCGTACAAATGGTCAACCATCCATTCTTGCAACTCTGAGGAAACGTGCAATATCCAAATCGCTATGATCAGCCTTTAATGCCACAATCACAGCATGCCTTTTCATTTCATTTGTTTTCAGAGGGTTTGCCATTCTTGATTTCAGAAAAATAAAAGCATTAGAGGTTAGTAGGTAGCAGTATTAATCTTAAATCTGTATGTCCTCAAATACCAGCTGCACCCTGTACATTCTGTGAAAATTTGAGGTTATTTCAACAAGAATTGCCAAAATTATTGGCATACGAAATGATGTCAATTTTTTTATTTTAATCACATCAACTGACAAAAGGCATGAAACAAATGCAATAATTCTTGCTTTATTTCCTTATCTATAGTAACCCCTTTCTTCCAGAATTTCAATGCCTTTTATAGTAAATTTATTTACAATGCTTTTGTATAGAAAAATCATTTCTAATGCATTTACGTCATACATATGATAGCATTATTCTGATTGTAATACTTGCATTATCCTGAACTTTGACTATCTTTAATGATCACTTGTTGCTCCGTTAATATTGGCCTTGTCCCAGATTTCAGTTGATTTAATAGTTATTTGAAATTGATAAAGGAACATGCTATTACAAATGCCTGTGCCTTATGAAATAAAACCGATTTTCTCGTAAGTTGATACGTAATCAGCAGACAAACATTCTGTAATTACTAAAACCATTTAACGCAGCAGGGCGCCACGTCGTCGGATAATAGTTAACGAGGCTTGTCTGGCTGATCATTACTACTTCGTAATAGTTTCAGTTTTCATTTTGTAGTGATTTTTCTAAGCGTAGTTTAGATGTGACACAATCCCGAGTTTGTCTTAGAGAAACTTTTATATTAATTGTCTTCATTTTTTTTTTTTTGTCTTCAGGAAACCCGTCTTGCCTTTGATGCTGAAGCGAAAACATCTGGAAATCCTCGTCTCCTTTTGGCAACGGCTGTGTCCGCGGGAAAGGACAAAATTGACACAGGTTATGACATTCCTGAAATTTCAAAGTACGTATTAGTGTTGCCAAGCAAAATGGCTCAGTGTCAACGTTTTGTAATTATGGGTTTAAAATTTGCTATATTTAGAGGAGAAGGGCGCTCACAATCGGAGACAAAGTTTGGTAGACATAGACGGCGTGGAATGGCAATCAACACGGGTCTGAAGACTGCTTGAGATGTGAAACTGACAGTCAACATGCAATGTTGACTTCTCTTCCCACAGTCACTATCTCCCTCTCTCTCTCTATGTATATATATATATATATATATATATATATATATATATATATATATATATATATATACATGCATACATTGGACTCTCCCGTCGGTTTTCCGACGTATGAGGGTCAAGAAATGCAGTTTCTAGGAACCGACTGCCAGACAGAATTGCACATATGCTTTTGATTATAGTGGTGAAGGCTTTGTGCAGAGATTGTGCCTAATACAGAGATAGGGTGCACAATGTGTCACAATGTCCCCAGACGACCCTCCGCAGTAGTAATTCTCCCAGACTAGTTGCCATCCAAGGATATATAACCCAATCTGTCCTGCTATTTACCCATAGCTAGGGGAAGAAGCAAAGGATATTTATATATATATATATATATATATATATATATATATATATATATATATATATATATATAATATATATAATATATGTATAATAAATACATAATATATATAATATAAATAATACATAATATATATATATATATACTAATATTAATATTTTATATATATATATATATATATATATATATATATATATATATATAAAGTGTGTGTGTTTTATTGAAAATGATGGACAAGGAAAGTCTTAATATTTATATTAAGTTTTTCTATTGATCTTACCGTTTTCCGCGGCGGGGGCGGAGGCTAAGATAATGCCGGAAGTGATCCATAATGAGTATTGTCCGAATCCTTTTGGGGGTCAATTCATTAGCCATTTTCACGGGATCGGTGTTAAAATGTTTACAATGTTTGTGGTCAAAGGTGTATCGTGTGGAAGCAGAATTAATTCCTAGCGGTGCAAGAGAAAAGTCACTGCGGTGCTGTTTCTGTGTGTGCGTGCTCCAGTTCTAAAACATTTCAGTAACTACTAGAAGGGGGGGGGGCGTCTAAAATGTCTAGTTTTAGGTTAAGTGAGTGGTTGCCCATTTTTTCGGGGTGGGGGGACATGCCCCAAGCATCTCTAAAATCCTGGTATCCCCCATGACATATAATTCATATTATTCAAAAAGATAACTTCTATTCACGTGGCAGAAGTCTAAAAAGACATTAACTTAGTCTAAACAAGATTCACATAGGCATGGAATCCATGAAAGAGAAAGCGCAGTTGAAGTACCGAAGAAGAAATTACCAAGAAGTTGTTATATATATATATATATATATATATATATATATATATATGATAGAAATTGTAAGGAGGATTTGATAATTATAATTAAGTAATTCATTGAGTCTGAAGGAAACCTCAACAGAATGCAGAAAGCACTGGACGGCCGTTTCGTCCTATATTTGGATATTTTCAGACTCAATGAATTACATAATTATAATTATCAAATCATCCTTACAATTTCTATCATGTGTATATCATTGCTTGATCTAGCTTCTAATGCTTCAGTTTGAGCGGCTTGGTGATAGTAGTCGTGGCTCCGGGTGGCACAGTCCTATGGTTACAGAGAACTTCCGTTGAGTTCCACCACGGATTTTTGTGAGCGAGCGGCGCTATATTGAGTCTGATTTGCTATCTCTTCGTCACCGAGGCCCGTTGGAACAGTTGGTATGGTGTTTGCTTGACAGCCTAACTGTCAGCGGTTTCAATTCTCGGTAGTGGATGCGCACTGCTGATGAGTCCCAAATATAGGACGAAACCGCTGTCCAGTGCTTTCTGCATTCTGTTGAGGTTTCTTTCCGACTCAATGATTTACTTAATTATATATATATATATATATATATATATATATATATATATATATATATATATAAGTGAATATAGAAGTCAACACTTAGAGGCGACAGTCTGTTTCATGCTAGATGCAATCGTCAAGCCACGAGTGCCTATTCTTTTTCTCGGCTATTTATATATACGGGTCAGTGGTGCTTTGAGAGTAGTCTATTTTTGCGGTTATTTTACCAGAAGTCGTTTATTTGTTTATTTATTTATTTGGGTTAAATTATTTTGCTTGTTTTTATTTTTTATTTTTTATTATTATTTTATTTTTATTTTGATCGGTGTTTTTATTAACGTAGTAAAAATTTGTTTATATAACTTATTTAATAGTTTTGTTTTTGTTTGGGAAGATAATTAAAGCTATTTGTTCAATTTTGGGGTTGATTGTCGTAGTTTATTCTAACTATTATTTTGGCGGGAACAGTTTTTAATTTGTTTATTACTTCATGTATTTATTTGGATTGATTATCTTTATTTGTTTTTTCTAACGGCTAGTTTATCGGTATCGGTTGTTAGTTTATTTATATATTTAGATGTATTAAATTAATTAATTATATATATATATATATATATATATATATATATATATATATATATATATATATATATACAAGTCTAGGATTGGTGTATACGGAATAAATTCCAATAACCAACAATTACTTAATTATATATATATATATATATATATATATATATATATATATATGAAATGGACAAAGTGCGACAATTATTTTAAGACATTTTTATGTTTATACATTCTTTTTTTATAGATACAAATATTTAAGTAAATGCTCTGTTTATAAACATAAAAATGTCCTAAAATAATTGTCGGAATTTGTCCATTTCATAATGTGTGACGTCATATGTTTACATTTGGATACGCATCGAGCAGATATGAATGTACTTGAGAAAATCATGGAAAATTGTAGTTTAAAAACAGTAAAATCGACCTTGCTAACCGAACGCTCCTTTGTGGCCAAATCGGTTATAGGCACGTCAGACTATATGACGGTTCCGTATAGGATACAGGTTCGATTCCAGTCGGAGGACACACATTAAAATATATATATAAACAAATCATAACGCATGTGGCCTGATGATTGCATTTAGCCTTTGAGTGTTGACTTCAATGTTCACTTTTATATTTATATTTACATACACTCTATCTCTGATATTGAGCACTTCATCCCATAAATATAGCACACCTTAAAACTACATTTCATCACACATACACACACACACACACACACACACACACACATATATATATATATATATATATATATATATATATATATATATTACGAGTCTTTTATTATGTGTTGAATATGAAATCATTAGAGTAGCGGAAGTGGTTAAAATTATTTTCAATGTATTTCTTCTCTTTATGTAAATATTGAGTGCTACAAATTCTGACGGCTCTTAAATAGAATCCAATTATATATATATATATATATATATATATATATATATATATATATATATATATATATATATATATATCTTAGATCCTTTTACAAGAGCCAGATTAGGTCGAGAATAAAGTACTGTAGTCATATTTGGCCAGTAGTTGCCCGGTCCTCAGTTTTCAGTCTAGTCACTTTTTGGATCAATCAACCATCGCTTTTATCCACTGGGCCTGAAGAAGGTCGGAGTGTACATCCGAAATATACTGAATGTTGCAATAAAGATGAGGACAACAGCCCAAACAATGTAAATAGTGTATACGAGTTACAATACCTCATCTGCTTTTTATTATTTTTATTAAAAATGTAATACCACACTACGACACCTGTGTCTTTTTTGTTCTTATAGATACTTTGACTTCATCACCATTATGACTTATGATCTTCATGGTGCTTGGGAAAAGTTCACCGGACATAACAGCCCTCTGTACGCACGCAGCGATGAGCAAGGACTTCAGAAGAATCTCAACATGGTAATTTATCAATAATTTATTAGGAAATTTTAATAGTAGATAGGTTCGCCTATCGTCCGGTTCACACTCCTCTCCGGTCTTTTGAACAGGAGTAGAGGTTTATCCCTTGTTTCCTGTTTACGATTCGTTTTTTTGGTTCCTTCTAAAGTCTGATTCAACTCTATACTCCTAACGCTTGTTTTTTTCCTATGCTAATACAACTCCACACAGCAACGCTCTACCTTGAGCGGCTCTTGAGTCTTGTAAACATTAGTTAAAAAATAAAATTTACTTTCCAACCGCCATAACGTAACTCCTCTGTTCCTTTTCTACATATATTTTCATGGCAATTGATCTGGTGAGATTTTTCAGGTCCTATCAATCTAGAAATTTCGCAAAAAAAAAAAGGTGATTTTACGGGAACAACAGACCGAACTCGCCATCAGCAGTTACTACACATAATATATACAGTACGTTTTTCTAGCCTTCAATAACCCGCAAAGGTTGATAACGCGTAAAAAACAATCACTAATCAATGGAATCTTTAAATTTAATGCCACGATTCCTTAGCTACCTGTATGTATAGCGGTACTGTATATAGGTCACTAGGGGATTAAGAAAAGTAGGGAGGAGAAGAAATCGGCCCTTTTTAGTTTCTTTTGTTCAGAGTTAATGCTGAGGATTAATTTACGGACATAGAGATTGTTTATTTATGCTTGTTGGGTGGTTGGAGGATGCGTGTATGTAGATAGGATAAGTTTATGGTTATATATGCATAGATGTTCATAATATTCTATTTATTTCTTCAGAAATGGGCTTCGGAATACTGGGTATCGAAAGGTGCGCCGAAATCAATTCTTAACATCGGAATGGCTCTGTATGGACGAGGATTTACACTGACCAACAAGGCAAATACCAAGCCAGGTGACAGCGTCAAAGGTCCATGCAATAAGGGAAGATATACCCGTGAGAAAGGATTCCTCTCCTATTACGAAGTAAGTCCATTCATTTGAAAATCTCTATGCTTGTAAAATCTTTAAAAAAAAATTATTTAACATGAAAAGGAAGAAAATGACACTTGCTTGGTTGAAATCATTTTTTGCAGTAATTAAGAAATTAACTCCAGGGATTTCAGTGATTGATGTTCGATGGCTTAACTGTGAATGACGGAATTTTCCGTTCGAAGGGTTAAATTGCGAATAATGGAAATTTCCGTGGCTGCAGTTTACTGGCTCGACTGCAAATGACCGAAATTTCTATTCCACTGAACGGGTTATACTTTGTTTTTAGGTGTAAATGTTTAATTTTTAAAGAAAACTTTGCTCTTGTTTAATAAAACTAAATCATGAATCGATTTCCGAAATGAGACATAAGGATATTATTCAAATATAAAAGTGCCCGTGAATTTAAAGTAAGTAAAAGTATTTAAAAAAAGTAGTTAAACATTCGGCTTAAACTGGATCAAAACTCTATTGAAATTAACCAATCTGGCGTATTTGATGAATAACGAACTTTCCGACCATGAGGCCCGGGTTTGCATTTAACGATGGTCAATTTATGACTTTTTGATGTTAACCTCCTGGAATGGCGATCTTTACTGCCCGCCACCTTTTGAAGGTGTCTGAAAACCATAACAGGTGCCGTGCCAAGCATTGTGAATGAAATTACGTAGAAGGGAACTGTTTGGAAGCCATCAATGGTTGTGCTAGCATAAAGTTATAAGCCAGCGTGACCGAGCGTACTGGCTATGTTCAAACTGTTCTTCACGCCAGAATTATGTGCTCCCTTCCAGAAACGGTAAGGTCAGTGTTTTAGTGTCTTCCCTCTAATATAAAGTAGTAGAAATAGTAAACCTCGGGGGATGGGGACGGTGATCTAAACTGAACGCTGGTCAACCGACACCCACTCCCAAGTCGTGTAACACACTTCTGTTGTATTTAGTGTTCAATACACTATTTATCTGCCACCTCTTGTTTTGTTATTCCTTAACCAATTACCTGGTCACAACAGTCCGCTTAACATAGTTTCAATATAAACCACAGTTGGATTTTGTGGACGTTAAACAAACAAATGTGAGTGAGCAGGCGACTGCAACAGGGATTAGCTAGCCGCTCTAGAAAACCACTGTGCTCAGAAACTAGGGACCGGCTATTAATTAAATTATCCAGTTCAATGGTTAAAACGAATGATTGAATGCCCTTTGGGTTTATATTCGGAAATCAATTTTGACACTGATGTTATTTCGAAAAAAAAATGTTGAATTTTCGAACGTAACTCATAATTGATACAACAATAGTTAATAAAAATGAACACGCTACCGCCCCTGTCTTAATGATTGGATTTCTCTGTATCCTTGGAAACAGAAAATTATGAATTTATATGTGCGTTTAAAACTCAGTAAATTTAAAAATAAGTTATTCCAAAATTCGCTTGAAGATGAAACGGAACTAATGCTTTTAATTTAGTTTAATTTTAAATATAATTAAATTTGAAGTTTTTAGCTTCAGTTTTTGAAACATGTTTATTACTGTGTAGCGAAGAAACCATATTTTAAATCAGTTAAGTTATAATGTTGAATTAAATATAAATTTTCAAAGTGACGTGTAAATATAATAAAAATGATCAGTTTTGTTAGAATTATTTTAGTCAATTCTATCCTAGTTTTAGACTGCATCCGGCAGCAAGGCCTCTGGTCAGGAGGTTTTGAGGAGCTTGAACCATCTCTTAATTGCTGGTGTTCCCGGGTCCAATCTGACCGGGAATGGTAGCACCTGTCAGAGTCCCAGCTATGGACAAATAGTTAACCCCCAAACTGGGGTCAAAAACACCATGAAAGTGTAAAAATAGGTTTTAATATCAGCAATGCTTTTTGTAAAAATGTTACCAGCAATTAATTTTTTAAGAAAAAAATTATTACCAGAAATGAATTTTTGAAGGAGAAATATTAGCAGCAATATATTTTCGAAAAAAATATTACCAGCAATACATTTTTAGGAAACAAAAATATTAGTAGCAATAAAGATTTTGTCGGCATTAAATAACCCATTGAGGTTGATATACCGTAAAAAAAAAGAACCTAACCAAACCAAATATCCTAATTTATTCAAACTCAAATCCAGTTTTCAACTCGTGTAAATGATGTTAATATCTCTCACTCACTCTCTTTCTTGTTTCTTCTCCTTAGATCTGTGACATGATTAAAACCGGTGGAACAACTCACTGGATTAAAGAACAAGAAGTACCCTATGTCGTCAAAGGTGACCAATGGGTGGGATACGACGACAAGAAGAGTTTGACGATTAAGGTTCGTTTGAATAACTCTTGAACATTTTGACAGGTTAAAACTATGTTTAGTGTGTTGTTCTGAGAAGCAGTTACCAGTGAGTTCTTTATATCTTTGAATATAGGCTTGTACAAAGGAGAATTCTTCTTTTTCAACATGCCACGTCCTTTCAGGACATTGGCGATCATGGCTCTTCACAATTTCATACCCCTTTGGCCTTTAGCTGTTTTTCTCCCTTTGCTAAACTCCCGCCCACACCTTTCCGCAATCCGTTCACACAATCTCGCTAGATATGTGGCTCGCTGTTTTCCCTTATCTCTCTTGCCCTTCTGCCTCATCAGTATGCGTCTGAGGTATTTCAGCTGTCTTTCCAGATTTTGAGTAGAAGTGTTCTTTCTGCTGACTTTTTCTTTAACATTTCCTTGTAGCTTAATCGTATTCTTCTCATCCGTAGGAAGATTGTCCAGCATTCACTGCCATATTAGAGGATGGATATAACATAGCAATCGAACACACTTTTCCATGGTATTCTCACTATCTTTCTTTACATTTCTTTTTCTTCCAGTTTTCTCCTCATCAGATTGTCAAGCATTCATTCCCATAAGCATATCACATAGCAAACCAGCATTGTTTTCTTTGTTTCTAAAGAAATCTTTGTTTCCCAGGTTTAGGGAAATTAGTAAAATTTAGCCTAATAATAATAACAATATTAATAATAATAATAATAATAATTGTAAAATAAATTAATGGAAGAGCATTATAATATCCATTTTTATGAACACTATCACTACTGTCTTGTCATAGCATTGTTGTCTGGCTGTGCTTGCCTATTTTATGAAAAAATAGAAAATTACTAAGAATAAAAGGTTATAAAGACGTTGAGAGTGATTTCTCAGGGGGGCCGCCATTTTGGTTACGAGGGAATATTCTGAAATACAGTCAAGTTAACGTCACTCCCAACACAGTATAATGAAAATACATCATAAAATTTCGTATTTTACGCTACTATATGTCTATGCTTGTTTCGAAATAGCCCTAAGAGTTATTTAGTTCTTAGCACAAGTACAAGGGACCAATATTTCACGGTGTCTTGAAAACGTATATATATAAGTCAACAGCAGTGAATGTAAGTTTCGTAAA
This sequence comes from Acanthosepion esculentum, assembly GCA_964036315.1. Taxonomy (NCBI): domain Eukaryota; kingdom Metazoa; phylum Mollusca; class Cephalopoda; order Sepiida; family Sepiidae; genus Acanthosepion; species Acanthosepion esculentum. The sequence goes on along the minus strand of OZ038492.1, from coordinate 102,679,903 downwards.
AACGTATAAGTACGTCTACAGCAGGGGAAGTATTAAAGATAGAAATGGAAATAAAAATGGAAGAAGACAATTCTATGTGAGAAAATTTCCTTTCGGAAAGTTTGGTCTTAAAAAATGTAATTATATAATTTAAATTGACGACTTTAAGGCATGTCTTTAAGAATATAGAATTATCGCCTCTTTCATAACTGCCCTAGGTTTTTCGTTTTTCTTTTTAATAGATCATTCTGTGGTTTTACTGGAGTAACTTTTTTTCAAAAGAGAGGTATACAAAATAGGGAGACCGAATTTTCCAGGCAAAATTTTATAAAAACCTAATTTTTTTTTACCAGATATGTGCGTAGCGTAGCGTAACGCGGAAATTAAAATCTACGATCCAAGTTCAAATTATGACCTAGCAATTCCGTTCAAACTGTGTTCACTTTCGCACTAATGCTCTTGTGAAAGGCATCTACACCCTAAGGTTAAATAGAAGATTAGACTAAGTGAAGGTAAACTGAAACCCATGGAGAAGGCAACAGGAAAACGAGTTCACGATATTTCGCAGGAAGTCATAGCAATTCACAGATAATAATGAAAAGGACGTTGTGAAGAGCCATGATCGCCTACGTCCTAAAGGGAGAAAGAATACGCAGTATACCAAACCGTAGAGAAGGCAACAGGAAATCAATCCACTGCCTTTCCTTGGAAGCCATGGCAATTCATGGGTAATCAAAAAAGGAATCTGTACAGAGCCGTGATCACCTACATCCTCAAGTGACATGTCATAAAGAATTATGATCTTTATAAAAAAATTATGACCCGTATAAAAAAATTATTACCCCTATAAAGAAGTAGAGGCTAAAACGAATCAATATCTACTTTTCTTTATAAAGGGTGTTTCATTAAGACGGATTATATATAAGGGTGTTTCATTAAGACGGATCAAAGTCAGCAGTAAATAAATCAGTGAATTGGTGAAAATTTATTTATTTCTCTGTTGGATCATGTTATTTAAGTCATGACAATTATGTGTGAAAAATAATATCGCCCAAATATCCGCCAAATCTGAAAGAAAAAGAAAAAAAATCATTAGACATTTAAACTTAATTCACATTTAAAATCGGTCAAAGTTATTTGAACACCTTTTATAACATTATTGAAAACAAAATCTGTTGAGAATGAAAAAAAAAACAGTTTTATATAATTTTCTTTCTTTCTTTTTTTTTTTGTTGGCGATCATGGTTCTCCACAGTTCCCTGTCCTTTGTAGCTCTTAATAAATTTTATCTTTTTGTTATCTCTCCTATACAATGTTCCGCCATCCGTTTGCTCAAGGTCGCTCGTTAGTTTTTGCGTTGTTTTCCTCTGTCTCCAAAACACAAGAAACAGTTTTATGTCAATTTCTTTTATTTTCTTTTATGAAATTATCCGATGATTTCCTGGGGTTTTTACGCCTTATTCAGAAGTTATCTGCACCCTGTGCCGTCTTTTATTTGCCTCGGAAACACTGCAAAACCTTTCTGAATGTCTACTGTAGAATTTATTTAAAACTGTTGCATGACAACAGAAGCGTAACATTCAAGCCTTTTTTCCCAGCCCATTAGCGTAAACGGTTCATTTCCATCATTGAAAACAATAAATATAAATTTGACTTTCATCTACAGAATTGTAAATAACTGATAATTATGCAATGCCCATCATACAGATAAATAACGGACCCGTCTTAGACTAAATTTAACTGAGTCTATGACCTAAAAAATAATATTAACTAGAATTAATCAAGCATATTAATTGACAATATTGTCTATCGAACATGCAAATTACAAATTGGCGATACCCAAAATCAAGCAAGTACAAGAATTTAAATAAGTGGAAAGTGTTTTAACAGAGGAAGGAAATTGCGACAGTGAAATCCGAGGATGTATTGAGTTATCGAAAGATGCCTTCCAAAACAAAAGTAAAGTATTAAAAAACAGAAAAAAATATTCATTAGAAACAAAGAAAAGAGTACTGAACTGTGACGTGATGTCAGTCCTCCCATTTGGCAGTGGATGCTAGACAATCTCGTCACAGAAGAGCAACAGAAATTTGGTTCTACAGAAGGATGCTGAGAATACCATGGATCGAATATACAGTGCTGTTCGATAAAAGTGACTCACCTGATTTTTTTTTTAGTTAAAAATTTTTCCGCCTATTGTTTTTGGGGTCAAACTAATTTTTAATCTTACTAATATAAAGACCCCTTCCCGATCACCTAGTAAAAAAGTTTACTCACCCTAAGGTATTCTATTGATAATTATAATTTTGGATATAAATGAGATTTAGGGAAAAACTCTGTGCAAAAAAAAAAAAAGTGACTCACTTATTTCCTGCAACTAGTAATCAATAGAAACATAACCGAACAGCTTTAAATAAAGAATAATAGAGGTATAATTTATTTATAATAGGTAATATAGTTCGAAATATTTAATAATCTATGGGTCCTCCTTTATTTTGAATAACCTTTTCAACCCTTTTTGGCATTGACTTGATTAGATTCTGGCAAATCTCATCTCCAAGCATTGAATTCTATTCGGATATGAAATTCACAATCAAATCATCTTTGTTGCTCAACCGCTTTCTCCAGAGCCTGTACTTTATAATGCTCCATAAGTTTTCTATGGGGTTGAGGTCAGGAGATTGGGGCGGCCATGTCATAACACTCACCTGCTTCTCATCAACGTATTCCTTCATCAATTTTGATTTGTGACAGGGGGCATTACCCTGCATAAAAATGAGCTTGGTGGGGTCGATTTGCACCCTTTCAGCAGAAGGGAGCAGACAAGACACTAAAATTCTCTTGTACTGCTCGCTCCTGAGGGTCTTTTCAATAGGTTTTAAGAAACCAGTTCCATGAAAAGAAAAGCATCCCCAGAACATTATACTGAACGGATGCTTGACAGTACTTACTGCTAAATTCAAAGAGCTTTCAAAGCTTCTTCTTCGGATTTTAGATCGCTGATCCTTTGAATTTAGCTCAACTTTCGTTTTTACATTTAGTAAAAAAAAACCAGGTGAGTCACTTTTATCGAACAGCACTGTATGAGCAATGAGGAACTTTTAAAGAAAATGGAAACAAAATGGGCACTTATGCTTAAC
>OZ038492.1:102651784-102671784 GCA_964036315.1 Acanthosepion esculentum | reverse complement strand
ATTAAACCAGTATTATCTCAAACAATATTCTAACAATCTAAAAATATCTTCTGGCTTTAAATAACCTGTAAAGGGTTGATAAGCCATAAAAACGAATCAATCAATCAGTGAAATATTGGTTAACTACGCAGGCATGTCTTTTAGACTTATTTATATTGTCTGCAATACAAATGTGTAGAAACTACTGCGGCCACAAAGTGAGGGATCATTATACATATTTATTGTAATATAGAATTGATCCACCATTTCATATCCACATTTTAATATCTTGTTTGAAATGTGTATTTTTTATTTTAAAATATATATTATACTGTATTTTTCAATAATTCTGCTACACGTGTTTCTGGTTTCCTTACCTTCTTCAAGCAAAGACTATTATAAAAATGAATTTTTTTGCGTGGTAGTGATTCAAATGTCTTTTTTGGACTGCTGATAAGAGTTTATATATATATATATATTGCATATAGTTCTCTTGTTAATACTTCGTTCATTCACGTGATACGACGTCATAGAACTCTATTATGAATTCATGATAACGGTCGCGAAATATCAGTAAATTCAAACGGAGCTTCTTTCAAGCCACTGCAGAATCAGTTTTAATGTATGGTGCCACTGCTTGGAGATTAACGAAAATCCTTGAGTCTAACCTTGATGAAACCTACACTCGGGTGCTGAGAACTATCACTTAGGGACAACATCCAACTAAATCACAAATCCATGGACCCATCTCTGATATTTCTACAAACTTGAACGCAGAATGCTGCTAGCGAGGACAATAAGAACTTTTAAGTGATCTACTGCTCTGGACACCTAGTCATGGTGCAAGACGGGTTGCTGGCCCAGTAACAACCTACATTGACCAGCTATGTAGAGAGACAGGATGCCACTCTAATGACCTTCTGGCCTTAATGCGGGATAGTGATGTTTGGCGTCCTAGTCTGATGAATGTCCGAGCTATAGCTCGTTTGAATCAATTAATAAAAGCTCGACGTAGACGAAAGAAGTAAAGATATGAAATTCGACAATACAGAGTAATCCAGCAGTCTTTTCTTTGTTTCTGAGAACATTTTCCTATCTCGTAATACCTTGCTTGGTTTCGGAAAATTACGCGTTTGTTTTTCCTATTAGGCAAACTTACTAATGTCCCTGTGTACGGGACGAGACTAACATGTAGCTAATAGTCGATTTTTTATCTGAAATTTTCATTGCAAAATGCTCGTTCAATGTGATTAATACTTCCAAATGAATTAAGTGCATTGACAATAGATTACGTTGACAAATATTTGTTGTCTAAAATAAACGTTCTTTCCATCAGCAGGCTGTGGTCTTAATAACTTAGCCTAATTGTATAGCTGATTATTCAATCATTTCGCAATTGTACAAAGTGCCTCGACCTAATTTGATAATAAAACAGTTTAAACGGTACACTAGTTTAATTAGGGGTGTTGACAGATTGTAGACTTGGTGGAAACGAACACATCAAACAGGCTGGTTTTAGTGTCTCCAAAACCAAGCTAGTAAAGTTTCCTGATCACCGAATTGGCCCTAAATTATCACGAGTCACGGTGGATGATTTCGCTCTCAAAGATTACTTGCCTTAATAGCCTTTTGGTTACTCAAGTTCACCCTAGACCTCAAGAGGGGCTCATATATACGATCCATAGCTAAAAATACTAAAAAATCTTTTTATGACTCCAATAAGTACCTGTCACTCCCTACAATGCTTTGTTTTCAGATAAAACTAAAAATGAAGTATTGCTGCCATGTCTGGGCTGGATCTACCTCTCTTTGACAGAGTTCAAATGCATTTGTGCAGCCTTGAAGGCGATGAATTATTGTCCTCCCTGCAAACTTTTAGTACAGACGTAGCGTCGCAAGCCTCTTGTTATTCTATCGCTATTTCCATGACAAATGCTCTGACGCTCTACATTCTTTAGCTCCGCCAGTTAAGATCTGTCTTGCCAGGTAGACAGGGGAGAATCATTATCAGTTCTTTCGTATTCCGTTAGTAAGGAGGAAGTCCCATTCGGACAGCTTCTTTCGTAGAAGCGTTAGACTGCGGAACAGGCTCAAGAGTGGTTGCTTCCCTGAACACTAGAATCTTAATCTGTTCAAGTCTAGGGTCAGTCGTTTATCTATTCTACAAATCCCCATAATCTGCGCTTTCTTTCTTCTCTTTCGTCGAGACAACAATCTCGCTTAGTACCCTTCGAATATTATTGGGTTCTGAGCCTTGTAAAGGTTTGGTTTGATTTGGTTTACGGCATATCAACATCAATGAGTTATTTAATGCCGACGAAATTTTATTGCTGGTAATATTTTTTTCCAAAAATGTATTGCTGGTAATATTTTGTTTTCTCAAAAATATATTGCTGGTAATAATCTTTTCTTCAAGAATTCATTGCTGGTAATAATTTTTTTACAAAGATGTATTGCTGGTACTAAAACCTATTTTTACACATTCATAGTGTTTTGACCCTAGTTTCGGGTTAATTATTTGCCCATTGCTGGAACCTTAACATATGCTATCACTACGAGTCAAGGTGGGCCTGGGAACACCAGCAATTAAGAGGTGGTTCCACTCTCTTCAAAACCTCATGATCAGAGACCTTGGTGTCAAATGTAGTTTATCGTCTTACCCAGGTACGCGGACGGGTTTGGGATTAACTATTTGCCAATAACCGGGACCCTAATAGGTACTACCACTCTGTGTCGGGGTAAACCTGGGACCACCAGCAATTAAGAGATGGTTCTTCAAAACCTCCTGATCAAAGGCCTTGCTGTCGGATGTAGTTTGTTGTCTTACCCAGGGCGGCTTGTCTTGGGTAAACATTGACTAAAAGAAATCTCTAGGAGAAGCAATAAATAATTTTAAATTAATTCCTATGTATTTGAAATAAAAAACCACAAGAAAGATGAAATTTTAAATAAATTTCATAACCGTTCCGATGTCTGTAAATGATTTTACTGACAGTCTTCTTGCTAGCGGATGTCACGTCAATGAAAGTACTGTAACAATCTGAGAAGTGTTACAACTGACGATGTAAAATGTGACAGAAATCCAAAGGCACATTGAAGCAGCGAAAGGTACCTTCAAAGGGTACCTTCAAAAGTACTTCAAAGGTACCTTCAAAGGGCACCTTCAAAAGATTAACTAAAAAGTACGAAGAAACAAGAACATTTCGTTAGAGAGTTGAACTGTTATGTAATATTACTCTTCGTATAGGGCAGTGAATGCTAGATAGTTTCCTCACAAATGAAAAGGGGACTTGAGATCACAAAGGTCTGGTTCTACAGAAGGCTGCTGGGAATACCATCGACGGAACATTTATTTAATGAACGTAGGAACAACTATGACACTTGTACCAAGAATCAGAGAGAGACGTGAATGGGAAAAATATTGAGGAAAAGGCTTGGAGAATTTGACACGAATAGGACATATTGAGAACAGAAAGATACGGCGGGCTTGTGTAAATGAAGGGTATAAAATTAAATGAGAGAGATCGAAAGATATGTATAAGAAATTGTGGAGAGTCATCATCTCCTATATTCTGAAGGGATACGGTACAGAAATGACGCTAAATGAAGCGTATCTAGAAGAATCCTCAACAGAATGCAGAAAGCACTGGAAGGTCGTTTCGTCCTATTTGGGACATCCACTACCAAGAATCGAAACCGGACCGTTACGATACAACGCAAGCGTCGTCCCAAATAGGACGGAACGGCAGTCCGGTGCTTTCTACATTCTGTTAAGGATTCTTCTAGACTCGATGAATTGCTATAAATGATTATTCAAATCCCCTCAAAATATATATATATATATATATATATGTATGTATATATATATATATATATATATATATATATATATATATATATATATATATATATATATATATATATATATAAAGAAAGAACAGTAAGATATATAATCCGGTGTTCTTATAGATATTTTTATTTTTACAAAATAGTGCTCAATGTAAATTTACAGAGCATTAATATTACAAATTAACTGATTTAAAAAAAAATTTTTCGCTACAGAGTAATAACCATGTTTCAAAAATGGAAGCTAAAACCTTCGAATTTAATTTTGTAATTAAATTAAAAACATTAGTTCCATTTCATCCACAAGCGAATTTTGGAGTAATTTATTTTTAAATTTACAGTTTTAAAGGCACGGCAAAGATTCATAATTCACTGTTTCCAAGGATAAGAATCTGGATTTTGTGTGTACATGTGTGTGTGTGTATATATATATATATATATATATATATATATATATATATATATATATATATATATATATATATATATATATATACAGTTAAATTCCCAGATCAATTCAGCCAAGACAGATTGGTATAAAATGACAATTGGAAAAATCTTAGATTTTGCCGACGCGTTTCGTCTTCCGACTTTTTCAAGGCAAAAATGGAATCGAAATATCTCTGTTGTTATAGTTACATCAAAAATCCAAATTTAAAAAGATAGACGCTTTTGTACAAGCCTTTTTTCTGGTTAATATAAATTACCTTTATAGTAAGAGATTTTTTTCTCATGTCGACAATACAGTTAAATTCCCAGATCTCACGCACGCACGCACACACACACACACAATAAAATCCACATTCTTATCTATTCTTATTTTAGTTATCCTTCACAAGAGCCAGATTAGGTCGAGACTGAAGTATTGTTGTCATATTTGGCCGGGAGTTGCCCTGACCTCAGTTTTCAGTTACGATAGAGTTCAAAAGCGTGTGCATGTGGAGTCCTATCAACAAATTTAGTCCAATGAAGTCCTGAAGAATGAAACGCATCATGAGTAAACTTTTTTCCACTCTGTACTATATGTATGTGTGTGTGTGTGTGTGCGTGCGTGTGTGCGCGCGCGCGCGTGTGTGTGTGAAGATGCTGAGACAAAGTGGAAAGTTTATAAACGATGCGTTTTGCTGAGAGCTTCGGCTATCTTTCGCTTTCTCAAGTTAGGATAGCAGGAAGAGAAAACTCTATGTGAAGAAAACTACCTTGGCATCTCTGGGGATAAGTGGAGGGCCATAAATCGAATTAAATCAGATTAACTTATAACCTCCAATGTCCCGGGTTGTCTGCATTTTTGCTTGTTTCAACTATATCTATATAAAACTAGAATGTGTTTTTATTATATATATATATATATATATATATATATATATATAGAATGTGTTTTTATTATATATATATATATATATATATATATATATATATATATATAGAATGTGTTTTTATTATATATATATATATATATATATATATAGAATGTGTTTTTATTATATATATATATATATATATATATATATATATATATATATATATATGCACATTTCATTAAAAACGACTGACAAAGTGCTTTTATTTAGTTTTTTATATAATTTCTCGTGCGATCTAATAAAGTTTTTCTTTTCAAATGATAAATTATATAAAAACTGTCCGAATGTTCTTTTTATCCAAGCGCTTTCGGCTATACATTTAGCCATTTTTCATTTTTTTTTTAATGTATTGCCGAAAGCGCTCGGATAAAAAGAACATTCGGACAGTTTTTATATAATTTATCCTCTGAAAAGAAAAAGAAAGAAGGATTACTGCCTAAATACACAAATATATACACTTGTACGTGTAAGTATGTATATATATATATATACGTGCCCATACACAAACACCCACCAAGACATATACATATATTACAGCCTTTTTATACTCGTTCATATATATATATATATATATATATATATATATATATATATATATATATATATATATATATATATATATATATATATATATATATATATATATATATATATTACGAGTCTTCTGTTTTGTGTTGAATATAAAATAATTAGAGTAGTGGAGGAGCTTAAAATTATTTCCAATGTATTTCTTCTCTTTATGTAAATATTGAATTCTACAAATTCTGACAGCTCTTAAACAGAATCCGATTATATAGAGAGGTACGGCGGAGTAGTGGATAGCGGCTCGAATTGAGGAATCCGGGTGCCGAGTTCGAATTCCAGTCGAATCCATTACATTTACCTACGTGCTAATACCCTTGCGAAAGGTATGAATCCTCTTCGTTTGCCTCCAGCTATGGGTAAATAGCAAACTGGGTTCTATAGCCTTGGATGGCAACTGGTCTAGGAGAAGGACAACTCTAAGTTAAAAAAAACCTTCGAAGTGCACCAGGTCTCTGTATTCGGCCCTTCAAAAAGTGTCGGTAGTTCTGCAAAAATCCTTCTCCACTATAATCAAATCATATGTGCTGGTGCCAGGCTGTCGGTACCTAGGAATTGAGCAGCTGCTTGACCCTCATACGTCAGGGAGAGTCCACCATATATATATATATATATATATATATATAGATAGATAGATAGATAGATAGATAGATAGATAGATAGAGATATTAAAGGTAACAAATTATTTATTATTACAGAGCAAATAATTAATAAACAATAAAATCCAAAAATCACCTCATGTAGTGAATAGCCTATTTCGGCAGACGAAGATATCGGTCGTCTGTTTTATCAACCCCGGTGAAGGAATCTCCTATACCGAAATGTGTAGTGGGGGATTAGCTTATATATTGGTTGCAAAACAAAAATGATCCCTCACTTATTGTTTACTTTGGTCAGATGTTAATAATCAACAAGCACCCTTGCCAGACCGAATTACATTTGAAAATACTGATCTTTAAAAAAAATAGACCAATCCGACAAATACGTTTCCTCGAGTAGAAAAATATATAATGGCAAAAAGTATGGAGATGTGTCTATCACTGAGTATTAAAGGAAAACTGATTGCCCACTTATTGTATTTGGAATCAAATATAAATAATATAGAATTACGTAGATAGGTGGCTCGAAAACGTTAATCGCTGGGTTCGTGCAAATATCAATGGCCCAGTGGATAAAGACATTGGTTAGATCCAGTAACTAGACACAAAGAGTTTTGAGTTCAATACCAGGCCACAGCAGTGGTGAACCAAAATTTGGAGAGTTCAGATAAATGGAAATGGCTGAGATATCCGGAAGAGTCACTGCTTCGGTGGACGAAATAAAGGGTTGGATTCGAAATTCCAATCACCTGAAGAAGGCCGGAGCGTACAGCGGCAGAAACGTTGTGAATATGGCAGTGAGGATGAGGATAACAGTCCGAATAATGTAAATAATGCAAGTAATCATAATACCTTATCTCAGTGATATAGAGCCTTGGGAAAGGTATGAATCCACCTCTTCTCCCCAAGCTATGGGCTAATCAGTAAGAATTTTAGCACTGAACAATTTTCTAAAAAAAAAATGAAAAAAATTTCTGACAAGCTAAAAATATTTTCTGGCTTTAAATAACCTGCAATAGATTGACAAACCGTAAAAAAAAAAAACGAATCAATCATCAAGAAGCTAGATTACCAAACTGGATTATATTTTAAAGATCAGTGGAACTAAATTTTGAATTGACTTTCTTAGTAGGCCAGCTCATTTGAAAACTATACCTAAATATGGAGAAATTGAAAATTTAGTATCGCTCGGCTTTCAAAATTATCCTCCAAACTTACAATTCCGTGGGTGCTTAGCGAGGGAAATTATATTTTAACTCTTATGATTTAACTCAGTGAGGCAACAGACTTTGAACGCCTATTAGATCTAAGGTTTAGTCTAGACCTCAAGAGGAACATATATAAACAATTCTATTGCTGAAGAAAATGGTCGGCTCATCATCTCGTCCCAGCAAGTATCTGACGCCTTCTACCATGTTTAAGAGAATCAGATGAAGCCAAAAATGGCGCTATCATATTTGCGATGGGTCTACCCAATCCTCAATTTCCACTCTCGATAGAATTCAAAAAGCATTTACGCGATCGTGTGGATAATGAGTTAGTTCCACCCACCCAGATCCTTTCGCCACAAATGCAACGTTACAAGCCTGTCGATACTCTTTCGCTATTACCATGGCAAATGTTCAGATGAGCCCCATTCACCAGTTCAGATCTTTATAGGCTACACACCATGCTACTTCTACGAAGTCGAATCACCGTTATTTCCCCCGTGTTATAAGGAAAACGTTCCACTTTGTGGAAATTTACTCCTGCGTGAGTATTTCTCTAAACACTTTAATCTCGACTTATTCAACTCAAAGGTCATTCAATATCTTTTTTCCTTGCCACATTTTTCACTCATATCATACATCATTACCATTTTAATAGCCCTCCACACTGAGTGGCATCTATTTTCTTCCTGAAAGTATATAACAAAGAAGAACTAACACGAACTGTGGACAGTTCCTTTAATGAGTACTGAACACAGATCAAACTGACAAACATCTAGACACAGAAAAAATACAAAACTATTTTTTGAAATACAAAAAAAATATTTTCTTTTCTTTCCTCTACCAACTTTCAACCTATAAATAACTGCCGTGCCGATGCAATAAAAGTAGCCAAGCAAAAACTATCAAGGGACACACCTCGGAACCCAAAGCGTTGTTTATGACAAAATCAACCAATCAAGAGACAACATAATGAGTTACTAACTACATGCACTTACAATAAAAGTGCTACATGATCCCGAGCCTCCTTTCCATACTAATCATTACCATTTCGTCTATAGTCCTCTATCTTGATTGGCAATAATAATAATAATAATAATGACAATAATAATAATAATAAAAAAGTTTCTGATTTGTTTACGCTCTCAATATCATATCCTATTTTTTTCTCATATATTTTTAGCTATTTTTATAAGAAAAAAGAAAAAATTTTTAAACGAAAGACACTTTTTAACGTTGCTTGCGTTATTGAAATCGTCATAGCTGAATGCTGGCTTTCTTTCCATAAAACTGACAACCTTTTCAATAGCTTTTTCAATTTCAGTCCAGGTTTCATCACAATCATGTTTTTTTTTACTTGTTAATTGTGAGTGTGAACGCTGAAGAATAGTATCTTTGGAAGATTTTATATCATACAATGTTGACTTTCCTATGTTGAACTCAGCCATTAGTTACAATGAACTTTCACCAGTGTCTAGTCTGTTTAAAATTTCTACTTTTTGAGATAACTCCAAAGTTGTTCTTTTCATCTTATTCCCATCATCTTTTGCACCAAATGCAAGCCATTAGGGTGAAATAAGCATAAGCAATTATCCAAAATAAATTTCCTGAAAAACAGAAATTTCAAACTAGTTACATATCACCCAAATAGTTCGAATAGACACATCAAAATGAATGTCCGGATATGAGGGATTCCGGATATGAGGATTCTATTGTATCGTGAAATTTTTATGCCATCTGTGTTTTATGAATATGCTTCTATGAATATGCGGTATTGTGGTATATGTTGGATTGAGTGGTGATGGATGAGTTATTGTGGTGTATGAGTAAATTGTAAAGGATGAAAGGGCCGTGAATCAGATTAGCTAGGTTTAGGACAATCAGTGACGACCAGCCTCACCCCACTTCTCCTTTGGCCTTGAGCCAAAGGTTCAATTAAAATACAATAAATACACAGTATCATATTTCCAAAAGAAAACAGATATAAAATAGATGGAATTTAATATTTATTTTTAAAGAAATGAAAAAAGTTTTTTCTTCTTTTTTAATGACATTGCCTTCTGTGGATTCTTCTATTTTCAGCTCCAACCCTTCCACCTGGTAAGGAGGATACACTGTGTTCTGGTAAAGCTGACGGTACCTACGCCCACCCAAAGTCCTGCACGGACTATGTACTCTGTCAGAGTGGTAAAACATACATAGATCACTGCACCGCAGGTATGTGGAACGATGCCATCAAAGACTGCGATCCAACTCCTGGCTTCGAATGCCGCCGCGGCAACTTAGTCGTCACGAACCCACCGGCAGTTGTCACGAAACATGTAACACGACCTTCGGGAAGAAGTAAGTATAAATTTAGAACAAGAAAAAGAATTCTCCAGTAGTCTGTATAATTCTTTCTAGAAAGTTAAAGTTTAGAAAAATAGAAAGTTTCATCAATAGCTTTATTTTTCTCAATCAGACAACGTATTGTCAGTATCTGTATACAAAAAAATTTAAAAAAAAAAAAAATATATAAAAAAATAAAATAAAAACAAAAAATAAAATAAAAATAAAAATAAAATAAATAAAAATAAAAATAAAAATAAAAAATAAAAAATAAATTAAAAAAATAAATAAATTAAAAAAGAATAAATTAAAAAAGAATAAATAAAAAAATAAATAAAAAATAGATAAGTTAAGAAAAATATTTAAAAATAAATAAATTTAAAAATGAATTACAAAATAAATTAATACGAAAAATAAATAAAATAAAAAATAAATCAATAGATAAATAATAAATAAAATAAAAAAATAAAAAATAAATACAAAATAAATAAAAAAATTCATTTTTCTCAATCAGACAAAGTATTGTCAGGATGTGTATATACAAAAATAAACAACTAAAAAAATAAAATAAAAAATAAATAAATCAAAAAAATAAAAAATAAATAAATAAAAAATAAATAAATAAAAAACAAATAAATAAATTAAAACATAGAAAGTTTCAGCAATATCTTCATTTTTCTCAATTAGATGAAGTATTGTCAGCATGTTTATACACATAAATAAATTTTAAAAAGTGAAATAAAGGGGAATTCCCACGAGTATTTTATAGTCGTAAAACTTTCAAGGAGTTTATTCAATCAGTAAATCAAGAATTATGACTCCTCAGAAATTTTCAATAGAAATCCGTGAAATTTTTACTGGTACTTATTTTACTTTAGCAAGCAAAGTTTCAAAGTTTAATTATATCAAATAAATTTATCATCATTCGAAAATTTCCGATTTTACCAGAGATAAAATGTTAGTTATTAACGAAGCAAAAACAATATTTCATAAAATTAGAAAATACGAACAAAACTCGTAATTCTGAAACCGAAATATTTCGAATTTCGAATTAGTTTCTTCCAAACTGTTTTGTACCTCTCAATATATATGTAATTAAGAATATTTAGAAGGCTTATGTTGTTACGAAGGTTTATAATTCTATATTTAACGAAGAGTTCATGCTTTTGCATCGTTTTACTCTTTCTAGTGGACGGAAAGTTTTGCAGTGGAAAATCCGACGGTTTGTACGCTGACCCGAAAGATTGCAATGGCTACTACAATTGCGCGGCAGGGCTTACTTTCCACAGTTTGTGCGGACCCAACACTGGATTCGATCCCAAAATCAAAAGCTGCAACTTTAAATCCGCTATTCCTAACTGTTCTTGAAACTTTTGACTGAAAAATAAAATGTAAACATAAAAGGAAATACAGTAATTGGATTAATTATTGGCGTACAGCCGTGCGTGTGCCTGTGTGTGTGTGCGCGTTCGTGTATGTGGTCTACTTGCATTGCAGGGCTTAAAACAATGTTTAAGGAACTGTAAGATTTAGCAGTGACGAAAAACCAGTGACCAACTAAAACACATGTAAAGGAAACTATGTAAAAAAAAAATTCATTGAATTTGCTCCCACGCACATTTTGTGACTAATACAATATCCATTATTTCAAATGACTTTCGCAGATTAAACAGTGATTTTTATGCTGCATAAATATAATATATATATAATATATATATTATATACTATATATATTATATATATAATATATATTATATATATATTATATATATTAAATAATATAATATATATAATATATATATTATATACTATATATATTATATATATAATATATATATTATATAATATATATATTATATATATAATATATATATTATATAATATATATATTATATATATAATATATATTATATATATATATTATATATGTTAAATAATATATATATTATATACTATATATATTATATATATATATTATATATGTTAAATAATATATATATTATATACTATATATATTATATATATAATATATATTATATATATAATATATATTATATATATATATTATATATGTTAAATAATATAATATATATATTATATACTATATATAATATATATTATATATATATTATATATATAAAATATATTATATATATAATATATATTATATATATATATATTATATACTATATATATTATATATATAATATATATTATATATATATATATTATATACTATATATATTATATATATAATATATATTATATACTATATATTATATACTATATTTATTATATATATAATATATATTATATACTATATATATTATATATATAATATATATTATATATATAATATATATTATATATATAATATATATTATATACTATATTATATATATAATATATATTATATACTATATATATTATATATAATATATATTATATATATAATATATATTATATATTATATATATTATATATAATATATATTATATACTATATATATTATATATATAATATATATAATATATATATATATTATATACTATATATATTATATATATAATATATACTATATATATTATATACTATATATATAATATATATAATATATATATATTATATACTATATATATTATATATATAATATATACTATATATATTATATACTATATATATTATATATACTATATATATTATATACTATATATAATATATATATATATTATATACTATATATATTATATATATAATATATACTATATATATTATATACTATATATATTATATATATAATATATATTATATACTATATATATTATATATATAATATATACTATATATATTATATACTATATATATTATATATATAATATATATTATATACTATATATATTATATATATAATATATATTATATATATATTATATACTATATATATTATATACTATATATATTATATATATAATATATATTATATATATATATTATATATATAATATATATTATATATATATATTATATATATAATATATATTATATATATTATATATATAATATATATTATATATATATTATATATATAATATATATTATATATATATATATATTATATACTATATATATATATATATATATTATATACTATATATATAATATATATATTATATACTATATATATTATATATATAATATATATTATATATATATATATATATATTATATACAATATATATTATATATATATATATATTATATACAATATATATTATATATATATATATATTATATACAATATATATTATATATATAATATATATTATATATATATATTATATACTATATATATTATATATATAATATAATATATATATATTATATACTATATATATTATATATATAATATATATTATATATATATATATTATATACAATATATATTATATATATAATATATATTATATATATATATTATATACTATATATATTATATATATAATATAATATATATATATTATATACTATATATATTATATATATAATATAATATATATATATTATATACTATATATATTATATATATAATATATATATTATATACTATATATATTATATATATAATATTATATATATATATTATATACTATATATATTATATAATATATATATTATATATATAATATTATATATATATATTATATACTATATACATATTATATACTATATACATATTATATACTATATATATTATATATAATATATATTATATATATATTATATACTATATATATTATATATAATATATATTATATATAATATATATATATTATATACTATATACATATTATATACTATATATATATTATATATATATTATATACTATATATATATTATATATATATTATATACTATATATTATATTATATATATATTATATACTATATATATATTATATATAATATATATTATATATATATAATATATATTATATACTATATATATATTATATATATTATATATATATAATATATATATATTATATATAATATATATTATATATATATAATATATATATTATATATATAATATATATATTATATATAACATATATTATATATATAATATATATATATTATATACTATATATATATTATATACTATATATATTATATATATATTATATATATTATATACTATATATATTATATATATATTATATATATTATATTCTATATATATATTATATACTATATATATTATATATATATTATATACTATATATATTATATATATGTTATATACTATATATATTATATATATGTTATATACTATATATATTATATATATGTTATATACTATATATATTATATATATGTTATATACTATATATATATTATATATATATTATATACTATATATATATTATATATATATTATATACTATATATATATTATATATATATTATATACTATATATATGTTATATACTATATATATATTATATATATATTATATACTATATATATATTATATATATATTATATACTATATATATATTATATACTATATATATATTATATATATATTATATACTATATATATATTATATACTATATATATATTATATATATATTATATACTATATATATATTATATACTATATTATATATATATTATATACTATATATATTATATACTATATTATATATATATTATATACTATATTATATATATATTATATGCTATATTATATATATATTATATACTATATTATATATATATTATATACTATATTATATATATATTATATACTATATATATTATATACTATATTATATATATATTATATACTATATATATTATATACTATATTATATATATATTATATACTATATATATTATATACTATATATATTATATATATATTATATACTATATATATTATATATATATATTATATACTATATATTATATACTATATTATATATATATTATATACTATATATATTATATACTATATATATTATATATATATTATATACTATATATATTATATATATATTATATACTATATATATATTATATATATATTATATACTATATATATATTATATATATATTATATACTATATATATATTATATATATATTATATACTATATATATATTATATATATATTATATACATATATATATTATATATATATTATATACTATATATATTATATATATATTATATACTATATATATTATATATATATTATATACTATATATATTATATATATATTATATACTATATATATTATATATATATTATATACTATATATATTTTATATATATTATATACTATATATATTATATATATATTATATACTATATATATATTATATACTATATATTATATACTATATATATATTATATACTATATTTTATATACTATATATATATTATATACTATATTTTATATACTATATATACATATTATATACTATATTTTATATACTATATATACATATTATATACTATATTTTATATACTATATATATATTATATACTATATTTTATATACTATATATATATATTATATACTATATATATTATATAATATATTATATACTATATATATATATTATATACTATATATATTATATAATATATTATATACTATATATATATATTATATACTATATATATTATATAATATATTATATACTATATATATATATTATATACTATATATATTATATAATATATTATATACTATATATATATATTATATACTATATATATTATATAATATATTATATACTATATATATATATTATATACTATATATATTATATAATATACTATATATATTATATAATATATTATATACTATATATATTATATAATATATACTATATATATATTATATACTATATATATTATATAATATATTATATACTATATACTATATATATTATATAATATATTATATACTATATATATATATTATATACTATATATATTATATAATATATTATATACTATATATATATATTATATACTATATATATTATATAATATATTATATACATGTATTATATACCATATATATATATTATATACTATATATATTATATAATATATTATATACTATATATATATTATATACTATATATATATTATATACTATATATACTATATAATATATTATATACTATATAATATATTATATATATATTATATACTATATAATATATTATATACTATATAATATATTATATATATATTATATACTATATATGTATTATATACATTATATACTATATATATTATATATATAATATATTATATATATATTATATACTAAATATATTATATATATAATATATTATATATATATTATATACTATATATATTATATATATAATATATATGTTATATATATATACTATATATATAATATATATTATATATATATTAATTATATATATATTATATATGTTATATAATATATATATTATATAAATATTAATTATATTTATATTATATATTTTATATAATATATTATATATATTATATAATATATATATTATATAAATATTAATTATATTTATATTATATATTTTATATAATATATTATATATATTATATAATATATTATATATGTTATATATTATATATATTATATATGTTACATAACATATATAACATATATAATATATATTATATATATTATATAATATAATATATATATTATATATTATATAACATATACAATATATATTATATAACACATACAATATATATTATATATATTATATGATATAACATAATATATATTATATATATTATATGATATAACATATATAATATATATTATATATATTATATAACATATATAATATATATTATATATATTATATAATATAACATATATAATATATTATATATATTATATAATATAACATAATATAAATTATATATATTATATAATATAACATAATATATATTATATATATTATATAATATAACATATATAATATATATCATATATATTATATATATTATATAATATAACATATAATATATATTATATATATTATATAACATATATATTATATATATTATATAATATATATAATATATATTATTAATGCATGTTTCATTAAATAATATAGACATGTTTTGTCTACTTATTTTAAGTAAGTTCCTTTTTCGTATTTTCTGATACGCTTAATCACATTATCGCTGAAAGACGAAAGGAAAACACCATATTGATACATGTTTAAATCCAATCTAAGCTTTCGGCTTACATAAGCCATTATCAAAGATGACAATTTTAATAAATCAAACAAAGTTTGGTGATGCCTCATCCAAGAAACCAAAGAAGGGTTAAAAAACTGAGTCAACTTTAAAAGATTTACGTGAGAGATAAAGGGGAGAAATACGTGCTCGGAATACACAATTCTTTTGAAACGCTGAACTTAACATTCGATTATGTTCGCTTCTGAGTATAACGGCGGAACAGGGTACCCCGGCGTGGTGTAATGGTTAACAAGCTCGTCTCGCTAGATCAGTTAAGACTAAAAATTGAGTTCAATCCGCACTCGATACCTTCACGCTTTCGGCCTTGTGCCACACCTAAGCTATGCTTAGAAAATAACCAAAACCGAAATTGCTGTATTTTCGAGCAATAAATCTTGAGTATAACAGGGGAGCTATTTTTGAACCCACATTTTTTTTTTTTAACTGATTCGTAGAAATATCCATATAATCTCCTTCAGCTTACTGGGCTTTAAAAAGTAAGATGCTACGACGACGACCCTGTTGATTAGGCCTTGCAAAGTCCATCTTGCAAGAAACAGATTCAGGAACCCAAAGACGAGGAAGACACAATTTGAGAACAGACAGGCGTGAGCCTCGCAGGATCTCATAGGACACAGAGGAATGGAGAAAAGTGATAGCTATATCTTCTAAATTTGAGCCTGAATACAGACCCCAAAGTGTCATTCAGCTACAAAGAACTAGAATTCATATATCTACAATGTGTAGTTTAATTTATTTAGAGTTCATATACAGTCATACAAGAGTCAGACTAAACAGTATACGGATTTGTATTTGAATATTTTGATGTGTCATATTTGGGCGAGAGCTGCCTGGTTGTCACTTTCCAGATTTGATAGAGTCCACGTGGGTGACAAATTATTCTCCACCCTCCAATCTCACAGGCTGGATGTGGCAAGCCTCTCACTGCTCTATCGCTACTTCCATAGAAAGTGCTCGGACGAACTACATTCCATTGGTTCCATCGGGTCTGACCTTCACGGCTAGGACCCACCATGCCACTTACATAGTAGAAAACCACCCACATTCCCTCCATATTCCATCGGCGAGAACCACTGCCCTATGGAACCAACTCCCAAGTGGATGATTCTCCAATCACTTCCATCTTACCCTGTTGAAGTCTAGAGTCAGCCATTATCTTCCTCTTTCTATCCATATAAACTACCATTTAACGTATCACTCTACCTCGAGTGGCTCTCGAGCCTTGTACAGTGTGAAACTTTACTATAAGAAAAAAAATGTTAAAAATAAATTAAATTTTACTTACAGATGAGATAGTGACTGCAACAAATATATCGTGGTTTTTTAGATGTGGCACAAGGCAGAAAGTATGGAGCACTCACTGAGGATCAAACTCACTAGTAAGTCGTAATTGATCACGATTGCTAACGATTGAACTACGCCGAAGAGCCCAATTATTCTTTAATCGTAGCTTAGATGTGGCACAAGGTCGAAAGTGTGGAGCAACCAGTAAGTATCGAATGCACCACGCCAATGCGTAGCTTAGATATAGCACATGGTCGGAAGTGTAAGATCGAACTCACTACTCAGCCGTCATGTGGTCTAGCAAGACAACCTTTCTAACCATTACACCACGCCCAAGTCACTAACACTTTGATAAGTGTAGCTTAGATGTGGTACAAGGCCTAAAGTATGGGGTTCTCGGTGAGAATTCTAGCGAAGCAAGCTTGCTAACCATTCCACCAACACCGAAGTGACTGCAACAAACTAAGTAGTGATTTTCCAAGCGTAGCTTAGATATGGCACAAAGCCGAAAGTATGGGGCACCCAGTGGGGATCGAACTCACTACTCAGTCGTAATTGTTCTAGCGAGATAAGCTTGCTAACCACTACACCGCCTCGAGGTGCCCAATTCAAGAAACGAAGTAACCGGCTGTACTTAGGAACAAGTGTCATAGAAATGATCGTCCGACTAATTTATCAGTCTGTCTTGGCTTACTTTTCAGTCTGGTCAAAATGGAGCTATCGTTACTGTCTTTTTAATGTTCGCTATAGCCTTAGCTATAGATGATAAAAATCCGGCTCTACGACTCAACTGCAAATGACGGAAATTTCCAAATCACATGATGATTGCCCAATACGAAAAACGTAAGTTCCAGTTTGTTAAAATATGCGCTTCATTTAGAAATCAGGAAGTGACATATTTTAGCGTATTATGATTTTAGAAAAACAGATTTTTGTGAATCGACAAAATAAAGAAATTCTCTAATTTGATGAGTCATATTTTCTTTTTAAATAAAAAAAAAACTTGAATACTGATCACAAACTCCTCATTTAAATGATTTAACCCTAAAAGGGTCGAAAAAACAAAACACAAGTTAAACAGACATCTATGCAAAACAAGCAAAAAAATAAATAAATAAAAAACTAGAAAATTTATTTTTGTGAAATGTAATTATTCGTATTTTCACTTTAATTATATACAAAAAATATATTTTAAAATAGATTATAAAGAAAACTGGGAAATAAGACAAACGGTAGATTCCTAAATTGAGTACACAGCAACCTCAGTTCTCGAACGTCTCACATGTCGTACAAATCGGTTTTCGAACAGAAAATTCGAGATAAAAATGCCTCGGTTCTCGAACAACATTGTCGAACCGAGTTAACCCGAACGGAATCATTTCTTAGTCGACCGCCGTGTTGTGCTGTGCTTTTCTTTTCCAATGTGCCTGTTTTTTCTGTTCGTTAGTCCTCAGTCAGGGCTCCAAAGAAAGCTGGCAGTGATACTGGTGAAG
>OZ038492.1:102596784-102646784 GCA_964036315.1 Acanthosepion esculentum | reverse complement strand
TTGGAAGGAACGCAAACTCCATCTCACACGTTGATACCGCGGTCAACACGCAAGGCGTTTGAGTAGACTTTCTTGTTCGCAGATTAAACAAATTAGCAGAACTTCCTTTGGCCACGACCCTAACTAAGAGATTACCGGCCACTATACCTAGAGTAGTCCCATTATAAACCGGCAGGTGTAATGTTCGCCATTTTTGGTGTTCGATACAATAAAATGCTGCTATATTGCTTGTTTCGTTCAGCAACATCACGCAGAAATACTGCCTATTGGCGTAATACTGGTGTCGATTTGTGCCGGAAACACCGTTTTGGTGGTGGGCTTCGTTATAAGGTGTGCGACAAAAAAATTCTTTTGGCCTGTTCTTGCTGCCGGCGGTAAACACAAACGCGCGGGCAAACACTGACCTGACGAGACCCCGATCCGTTTGGTTCAAATTAAGATTGCTGAAAATTGTGAGAATCGTCTGCTCAGAGACGCTCAATGAAACAAAAAGTTTTATAACTACGGCCTCACGCTGCTTGAAATTGCCTAGTAGCCAAACAATAATCAGGGTCGGGAAAAGGATGGGGAAAACATCTGGAAGGTTAGACTTCATGAGAATGTCCATAATAAACCAGCTTGGCAGTGCGGTGACTACACTATTTTGGATCTCGATGAATGGAAAAACCTCAGAGAAAAGGTGACGGCACACAAATTCTAAGTCGCGTAGACAATAGAGAGAAGCCGCTAACCAGATGCTCAGGCAATTGGACGGGCATAAATGCTTGAAGAGATATTGTGAACAGAGATCAGTTAAGCTTCGAATGAAATACCTGCTGGAAACATCCAGAAGTCCGATAACGTTGTCTAAATCGAGCTCTAACGGTTTTTCGTAAAGGTAACGCAGAAATTGGTGGAGGAGTTTTACGGAGCCGAAAGACTCTGTAAGATCGACATGGCCGCTGAGATTCTCCGCGAAGCTATAACGAAACATAGCTTCAAAAACTGGACTATGACTTGATAATATCAAACGGTGTGTCGTTACTTGCTCGCTGTTTACGTTTAGAGTGACGTCCTTGTGGGTCTCATCTTCAAATGCTACAGAAAGAATAGCTGACCAATTTTGGTTTGAGGGTGCTGTGTACCACGCACTTAATCGCAGACCGCCAAAATATTTATCAATCCAAGACATCGAACTAGAAAAGAAAAAAATATTTAGAATTATAATAGATTATTGATTTTGTTTTAAGGTATATCAACATCTATGGGTTATTTTATGGTTTCAACTGAATATATTTTGTACATAATTTTATACTTTGAGTATATATATATATATATATATATATATATATATATATATATATATAAGAAAAACAGACCACTTTAAGGCTCCATTGTAATAATTTATTTCACCAGAGGCTATTATTTTTCTCTGGATCTTCAGACATCACTTTCAAAAGGTGAAACGAAAAATGAAATTAAAATTTATACTTTTGACGGGCACTATTAAGCTTATATAAGTTAACATAGAAGGTAGCGAGGAATGGTGTGAGAGACATGGTCGAGTTTAAGGAGGGAAGGGAGAATTTTTAAAATTATTTTCACATTTCTTTCTATTATAATATTTAATATTGAGGAAGGATGAGGTAAGGATCAGACATTGACCTATTTAATCGGTTAACTCAACGGAAATGATATGTGGAAAGGGAAGGAGAAAAACGGAAAAAGGGGGGGGAGTAAAAAGATAAGAGATGTACTTAGGGTTTTCGGAGGAAGAAGAAAGGTGGTATAGCTTTAGCAATTTAGATAAAAACAAATTTTAACTTTTGATAGTAATTTAAATGATATATATATATATATATATATGTATATATAATGTATTTGTTGGTAATTCTACTATAAAAATATATTTTTATATTTTTTTTATATTTCACTGATTGTTCTTTTGCTATAAAAATGTATTGTTGTAATTTTATAAAAAATTATACTGTTGATTTATGTTTGGGGGGGGGGATTTATTATTTGCCCATAGCTGAAACTAACAAGTGCTACCACTCAGGATCAGGGTCAACCTTGGAACAACAGCAATTAAGAGGTGGTCCTAGGCTCCTCAAAACCGCCAATATGCCAATCAGAGGCCTTGCTGCCGGATGTAGTTTATAGTCATGCCCAGGACGAAATTATTATAGAGACTAGATTCATTCTGAGAATTAACAGCAACAGTTTTAAAAGTTAACTTACAATTTTTTTTTTTTCAGCAGCTTGAAAATGTTTCCGTATTTATTAAATACGGTGTCGATTTGGGTACAATTCAAGTACTGTAGACCGTGCTGAAATGTGACTTCACGGAAAGATCAAGATCACAAGTCCCGTTACCCATAAAGGGCGTAGGATCACCACCTGCACTACGGCCATAGCAGTAGTGAATGTATCTATAACAAGACAACCTGACGAAGCCTATCCCTCTTCAGCCTTATTTTAAATTCAAAGTTGCCCTTCTACACTGCCAAGGTTAGGGAATCCAGTTGATCTTGCTACTTAATCCATAACTGGAGGGGAGAAACGGATTCATGCCTTTCTCAAAGGCATCTGTGCGAAAGTGAACGAAATAGATTTCCCTTTCCACGCCGGTATCAGTTCCGGTATCAGTTACGCTACCCGCTCATCGAGAAAGACAAAGGATATCATAACCTCAAAAGGAGGACAATTTTGAGTCCCTAAACTTTTTCACCATACCGCCCCTTCACTCACACTTATTTTTTTTTTTATTTAATAAAGGAATCGTTTCTAGTTTTGCTATTTCCCAAAACATTTCTCAAAGTAGCGTCAGCCGTCCTGCGTAAGACGATAAACTACGTCCGCGTCCTGGGTAAGACGATAAACTACGTCCAACAGCAAGGCCTCTGATCAGGTGGTTTTCAGGAGCGTGGAACCACCTCTTAATTGCTGGTATTCCCAGATCCACCCTAACCCGGGGTGGTAGCACCTGTTAGGGTCCCAGCTATGGGCAAATAGTCGACACCCAAATTTGTGTAAAAATAGGTTTTAATACCAGAAATACTTTGTAATAAAAAAATATTACCAGCAATAATTTTTGAGGGAAAAATTATTATCAGCAATACTTAAAAAGTACTAGCAATACTAACAGCTATACATTCTTTGAAAAAAAAAATTACCAGCTATAGATTCCGTCAAGGAAAAATATTCCCAGAAATAGATTTTTGAAGAAAAACATTGCCAGCAATAAAAATTGTGTCGGCATTAAATAACCCATTGAGGTTGATATGCCGTAAACCAAACCAAAGTAGCGTCAGGTCGAGTAACTTCGATGAGTTTTGAGTACTTCAGTTAACTTTTTCAGCCAACAATAAATTCTATGATTGCAAATATATTGCAGGTAATAATAATGCTGGACTGCGATTGAATCATAGAGAATACCGTTTTTCAGTTATCAACTTCCCCGCAATTGGAAAGGGACGTTCCGGCATTTGGCGTCGCTGATTCGGCTTGACCGACTTGACACAGGCATTTTTCGGCAGAGGGACGATTAAGCGTCAGATTACTACTAATTTGGTCTTGCTCTTTCAGTAGTCAAATAAGTACTTCGTCGTTATATGCTCGAATAGTCCAATTTAAGAAATGGCGCAGTTGGAGGCATTTTTAAATTTTAGAAAAAGAATAGTTGGAGGTATTTTTATATTTCCTTCAGTGCAACTTCATATTTTTCAGTCGTCAAAGCCATTTTATTCCAAATGGAAGCAAATATTTTCTCAAATATGACTATACCGAAAGGTAAGAGCAAGAGGGTCCTGAATTAAAGTTTTGGCGATGTGAACCTGAAGATTAATTTTTTTTTTTTTTTTTTGATACAATATTTTTAATTTAAGATTTTAATTTACAATAATTTTATTAGTGTTTTAATAGCATCCTTAATTTCCTAAATAAATAAAATGCTATCTTGGTAGTTGGGTGTTTTCAATGCTTTTATCCTTTGCGGGGGGGGGGGCTCTGGTCAAAGAGTGACGTCGAAACAATCTGACGCCTAAACAGCTGTGCCGAAGAGTCGGTTGCGCTGGCCTTGGGCCTAGCACCGATCCCTCTGTCTCGTGCAATGAGAGAGAGGCCAGCCTTGGGCATCTGTTCCCCAGGAGGTATAACGTAGCATAAACATTTTTCTTTTTTGACGCGCGTAGGGGATGGGGAATTTGAAGACATTCTCGAACGCATATAAACATTTTTTTTTTAATTTAAAAAAAAAAAAAGATATTCGTTATCTGGGATGCTTAATCGATAATATGAAGACCATTTAGAAAATAATTATTTCTTGGAGAGATGCGTTTCTGTCGAATCGCTAAAGTGGTAGCAAGTGAAGATTATAAGGATAAGGAGGAATGATATCAATTGACTCTTTAAATTGCAAGGGGTTTAAGACCGAAGTGTTCAGGAGACACCCGCGCAAGAGTCTGTCCCACAAAGTGGCAGTTCTTGGGGAAAAGCTTACGTTGGTTACACAAAGGAAATGAGGGTGATTCAACTCTGCGGAACTGGCATGATGCGACGCGAATTTAAAAAAAAAAAAAATTGGAAGGGGGGTATTGCTAAAATCGTTCAGTGGTGATTTTTTAAGCAGTCTCCCAGGCAATTTTTAAAGATCTGCTGAAAATGTCGATCAGAAAAACTTTTCGCATCGGTTCCTTTTAAAAACAACTCGAATATATTAATTAGTTGCAAGTCGGTTTCATTTTGCCAGTCTCAAAGAAAAACATCCAAAGAGGCAACGTTATTTCACTGACGACGATTAAACTGACATTGTAAAGGATTTTATAAGCTTCATGTAATCAGTAAAATTTATCAGTACAAATAACTGCAAACAAAATTTATTGGCATTATAACGCATTTAAATCAAAGATTTTGGTAATGTTTATTTTTAACTTCCCAAATTTATTTATTCTCCCCTCAATATGATAGGCAAAGAATTTCGGGAAAGCCTCATTCAATATCGCAAATTTCGAAAAACAATTTTTTTTTATTATTATTTAACCTCATATTCTCAGCTTGCATTAGAATTTGAAAAAAAAGAAAAAAAAAAGTACTGGTCGGTCCTAAAGTCTTGTCACCCAAAAAGTAATGAGAACAATAAAAGAACAAGTCATACAAAGCACATGTACTAGTGGCACAAAATGATGTGGCACTATGTCCTCGTGTGATATTTTACGAATCTATGCTTTGTTGATGGTTTTAAAGGCTCTCCGAGCGGCGTCTTTTAACTGATGGGTATTCTGGTATCGTTCATATGAAACTCCTTGATAATACCCCACAGAGCGTTGAAATAGAAAATTATATTATGTAGGGTGACGAGACTTTCACACCACCTTGTACAATAGCATGAAGCAAAACGAAGGCCATCCTAAATAAAACTGCGGGTTAGTTCTAATACTGTTAGGTTTGATCTACACATTCACAAACTTATTGAAAACACGCGCATATATATATATATATATATATATATATCCCAGAAACTAAACTTGATAAGCCCTGGGACGAAACTGGTGGTTCTTTTTTAGCTTTAAAAAAAAAAAAAAAAAAAATGCCATATAAATTTTGTTTTTCCTAGCTATTGTTAAATTTTGTACCATAAAAAAAACTTATGTAAATAAGTATATATATTATATATATATATATATCACACACACACTATTCAGTTTAGCTTAGAGTTAAAAGCAATTATAGGGTATATACAACGTTATTTCTCCATCTATACTTTGGATGCATAACATTTTAAGTTCATAAGGAGAAAACAAGAGACCACTTCAAAAATTATTACGCAGAAGGTCGGGGTTTGGTATGTTTGTTTGAAACGCTAAACTTACTTTATGGAGTATTAAGTTTAGGAATGGGTATAGTTGTAAAGTAGGCGGTGCGATCAGCAATCAGGGTTTTTTTTTTTCATATTATGAATTAAGCACGCCATATCATGAATATCCTTTTTATTTCATAAACTTTAAAAACAGTTCACTATGTAAGTTCATCCACCTACGGAAGCCAAAACAAATATACTCATACAACGTGGTTTCTTGAAATGTATATATTAAAAGAAAAAAAAAAAAAAAAAAAAAAAAATGAACATATTTAAAATTTATCCGGTTTGTTCCTATTACATATATTACAATTAGGCTCCGCCACTTTTTTCGGAAAAAACAGATATCGTAATGAAAATGCCACAAACTTAACGAAAATAAAGTTTTATCGTCAAAATGTTTATATTATCATTAAGATGAAAGACCAAAGTATTTTTTAATTATTTTTTGAAATTTTTTAATCCTTTCTAACACGTTCGAAGTTTTGGTTAAAGTCTTTTGTTTACGACGTCATCGCGGGGGAGGGGGGCATGAAAATAACATTGTTTTTTTTGCGCTTTTTTCCGTTGAAAACACATTGATTTGGAAATACTTGTAAATTCTCAACGAAAATAAAATAGAAAAACTTGGTTTGTTTACAAATTTCTTAAAATTAAGAAAATGGCCGCTTTTAAGAAATCAAAATTAAATTTGACATTCCAATCTATAATTTCTATCAGAATATTTTACTTAAATGGAAATAAATTTAATTATTAAACTTTCAATGAAATCTTCAAAGAAAGATTTTTCATTTTTAAAATTCAATTTTAAACCTTAGGTGTCGAAAATTTATGCCAAAAAAGTGAAGGTCTCTAATTACAACAGATGACGCACACCAAATGACAAATTAAAAAAAATGATTAACAATTTAAGATAACGTCATTTGGGTACACTTGTTAGGCCTTAACGCGAGAACATCGATAGAAAGTGAATTTTCAGGGCAAATTAACTTTTATAAAAATTTAATCCTTTTTATTTTCGATATTTCTCATCGGAGTCTTCAGTGATATGAAAAAAATAAATATATGAAAAAGTTATTTCTGATCGCAGCTGCTATTGTAAAGTTCCACCCAGAAATGAAGTTTCTAACAATCATTATCGGATTATATGTAAAGAATATACTTGCAAGTACAGTTTTGTGGTAAAGCAGAGGATAAAGGCGTGATTTTCGTGCTCGTCTTGGATTGATGGTGCAAGTTTTACGATTCTTGTAGAATCAGAAAGAATCTGTCAAAGAGCCGATAGGAAACGCTCATGCAAACACATATTTTATTTTGGGATTTATTGAGAGTTCAATAGAACATTATATAAAGAAAAAAAAAGAATTAGTTACTTACCCAGATTGCGTGACAGCCATGAAAATGATTTTTCTTATTAATTAAAAAAAAATGATTTACAGTTTAAATTCCTTCTCAGTGTTCTTTTTTTATTAAAAAAAAAAAAAATGGTTACCTAACATTATGTATAAATAAAATTCATGATATGACCAAGTGTGATTTTACTTTACGAGACCAAAATCTTTAAGTTACCATTTATTTATGGACTGTACCATTTTTTTTTAAATGAAAAAAAAAAAAATCGTGAGAATGATGGACTGCAGAAGTTGTGACGTCAGTGCGCAGGAGACAGAAAAAGTAGTCATAATGGCCTGAGCTTGATTGGCTAGTGTGAAAGAGGTTATTCTCGCACCCCCCATTTCCCCCCCCCCTCCATAAAGTCCTCTTGGTCGCAACGGTGTATTCTGTGTTCCTAGTTAATGTGAGTAAGTGTTGTTCCCGGCCACATCTTTTAGTTATGATCCAGGTTGAGATTCCCAACCTCCCCAGTTTGTTTTGGCTCCCTTTTATCTCGTCTGGATCAGCTTTATATTTTCCCTTGTCCGTATGTTGTTTTTTTTATCCTTTTCCCATTCCCTTAGCGAGAGTGTCACTTGATTTTGTCCTATAGACAGAATACAGCGGCCTCTCTGTTTTGAGGGTTGGACGGGCCCTACTAACATTAGTTATGTTTAGTTCGGTTTGTGTTGTTGTTTAGTTATTATTGGGTTCATCTTCCTCCCCTCTCATTCTTCACGGTTAGATTTTTATGTATTATTTATTCTCATTAAACTTTTATGGCATGGGGTGCGTTTTGTAGGTTCCCTCTTGAGAGAATGCGGTATTGTGGTGTATGGAGGATCGAGTGGTGATGGACGATTTCTGATGGTGAATGTGGAATTGTATTGAGTGAATGGGTCGTGAATCTGATTAGCTAGGTATAGGACAGTTAATGTGGACCAGCCTCAACCCCTTCCCATTTTAGGCCATGTGCCATAATTGTATCTTTGATGCAATAAATATAGTGTTCCTAGTTAATGTGAATAAGGTCTTGTTCCCGGCCTGTTCCCGTCCTTTTCTTCTGTCATGATTCATGTCGAGATTCCCAGCATCCCCCTTTTTTTCTGTCCCCTTGTTTTTCATCTCGGCAGAGTCAGCCTTTGAATTTCCCATTCCATCTTTTTCCCCCCTCCATCTCCCTCCATCTTTTCCCCCCTCCCCATGCCATTAGTGAGTGTGCTTCTTGATTCCATCTATCCATAGAATACAGCGACCGCTCTTATTATTTTGAGGGGTGGACGGTTCCTACTAACATTGTTTTGTTTTTATTTGCCTTTGGTTGACAGTTTGAGTTTCTTTTATGGGTTCATATCCCTTCCCCAGCATTTCATGTGTCATGAAATTTTTATATACATATATATATATATATATATATATATATATATATATATATACAAAACATTACAAAATTTTAATTCATGGGGTGTTTTGTAGGACCCTTGTGTGTATGTGGTATTGTGGTGTGTGCAGGATTGAAAGGTGATGGATGAGTTCTTGTGGTGAAAGTATAATTGTAATGAATGAATGGGTCATGATTGTGGTTAACTAGGAATAGGATAGCTAGTGAAAGACCAGCCTTCTCCTCACTACCCACCTTCGACCGTGTGCCACAATTTTGTATTTTTTACAAAATAAATATCTTCCATGTGGACCCTGCCGCTGGTTAAATAAGACACTATTTGTTTTCCTAGTTAATGTAAATAACTGTTGCCACGAGCCTGTCCCCGGCATTTTTTTTTTTTTTGTTACAATCCATGTCGAGATTCCCAACCTCCCCAATTTTTTCCCCCCTTTTTCTCATCTCGGTTGGGTCAGACTTTGATTTTTTTTTTTCCCATTTCGGCATTTATTTTTACCCTTCCCTTTCCATTAGTAAGTGGGCTTCTTGATTCTGTCTATCAGCAGAATACAGCGGCCACTCTTAATATTTTGAGGGGTGGACGGATCTTACTAACATCTATTTTGCTTTAGTTTGCTTTGTTACAATCTTTTGTTAGTTTTCTGGGTTCATCCCCTTCCTCTCAGTTCATGAAATTGTTATATATTTTTGTAGGGGGGGGAAAGACATTATGGACTTCTATGAGATTTTATATCATTGGAGGTTTTGTAGGTCCGCAGTGAATATGTTGTATTGTGTTATATGCAGGATTGAATGGTGATTGATGAGTTCTTGTCGATGAATGGGTCGTGATTGTAATTAACTAGGACCAGGATAGATAGCAAAGACAAGCCTTCCCCTTTGGCCTTGTACTTTTTACAATAATAAATATATAGTCTTAATGGCCTTTTCTGGAGGGATTGGCAGAGGAGGACAAAGGTTTTTGTTTTTTTTTACTTCGGTGTAGATGACGCGGTTGTAGTATTTGGTCCTTGCCGGAAGCCTTCTGTCTATTTACCACCCTCCCCACAAGGCAAGATGGGGCACATGGCCTGTTTTTAACGTGGGGCGTTCCCAGCCCGTAGGCTCGGGCAAAAATTGCCCGTAGACCCCGTATACACGGGGTCGGGTTTGTTTACCTCCCCAAACGAGACTCTACCCTTCGGTACAGCCTCGTCTGGGTTCCTCTTCGCCCAGAGGCAGAGAGTTCGATAAGAGGAAGAGAAAGACTCCTTTAGGCTTTCTCTCCGCCGTTGCGCAACATCTGTTACGTAGCGGTGGTATGACCAGCAGCCCGAGTGTTTCCACTCGGGTCCCCACGTTAAAAATGGACCTTGTGTCACAAACTGACTCAGTGGTTGGTAAATCTCGGCCTCTTCGACAGTGTATAATGGTTATCAGGCTTGCCTCGCTAGAACAATTACTCGTGAGTTCTTCATAATCGTAGCCGTGTGCCGCATCTAAGCTACACAATGTAAATGACTAAAATATTAACAATGAACACTTCGACGTGATGTAATAATTAGCAAGTTTGTTACGCGGGATCAGTTAAGAGTGAATCGGGGGTTCGATCCTCATTCAGTGCTCCATGCAATGCTGAACAATGTTTTAAAGCGAATTTATTTTTTTTAACTTAACCCTCTGGAATGTATTCTCATTTGGGCATTTTTATCAAGCTCCCACCGCACCCTTTTCACAGAAAATAAAACTATACGTGATGACATCATAATGATCGATTTTATAAAATCGTATGGGAATATTCCGTAAAAACCGAACACACTAATTATTAATAATAATAATGGTTAACTTGACTCTACCCTCTCTAAATATTAACCCGCACCGAGACAGGAAGAGATCGGTGGTTATCGGGAACACTCGGAGGTGGAACGAAAATATCCGAAATTATTCAATGTTGATTTCAGTTTTTTTTTTTTTTAGTTTTTTTTTAATCTGGGCGGTCTGTTTTTAAGAAATCTATATTAAGTTAAAAAATTTGATATAATTTTCTGAATAGGAGAAAATAAACTCACAACAGAAGTGAATGACTTTATTTTCATCGAATATTAAATGTAGGTATAGTAGACCGATGAGAGAAATTCGAGAAAAGACATCAGCATCCTCCTAACCACCATCATAATAATTACTACTACTACTGTTGTAGGAGGAGGAGGAGAAGAAGGAAGACATTGCATAAAATAGAAGCATGTTAAAAAGTGAAATTTTTGGATACGCCTATGTGATTTCCCATTAAAAAATTAAATGAAGTTAGACTTTTGTAGAGGAAAAAAGGGTTGTTTTGCGCATATATATATATATATATATATATATATATATATATATATATATATATATATATATATATATATATATATATATATATATGACTGAAGTATTTTATTTTTTTCGTCCATCGAAATAAGCTTATCCCCCATATGAGGTGACTTTGGATTTTATTCTGTATTAATTATATGGTCTGTAATAATAAATACATTAAATACATTGAACTCTTTTGTGGATCAGTTTTAATATTTTTTTATTACTAGGACCCACTTGGGTTATATACTGTGGTGGCACGGAGCAAGCGAAGGACCGGATATTAACCCTCAGAGGTTTAGACAGCAAATGACCAATACTGGTCTTTGCGCACCCGGCTCCACGCAGAATTTCCGGGGGAAAATTAAAAAGAAATAAAAAGAATAATAAGCAATTTCCACCAATTAAACGGCTCCGCGCCATACCCAACAGTTTGTTTCAGCAGACTGACTGATCCGATGGGCACACATAAATAGAGCGATAAATTCACTTCTAGGAGAGAAAGCTTTGAAGTACCGTCAGTGAATGTCGCTACGCTTTTCTCACCCATCAAACCCGATACCTTCAGCCTTCCTTCACCAACGGAGATATCAAAGGACTCCTACCAACCCATTGACCTCACCTTTCATCTCCTGTGACCAGCACGTCATGAACTTAAGTATTAACAAAAGACACTTATATTCTTTTAATAATCGGATTTCTCTTCTATGAATGAACATTTTGTAACGGACTTTGTGCGTGTAAATCAAGAAACATTGTACTATTCATTGATGTTGCATTTAAATACAAAGTGTTTTTGATATACCCTTCTCTTTCGTATGTTATTTTGTTTATGTTATGGTGACCCCAATTTGATTGCTTGTTGAACCTTTAGGCCAAACTAGCGGCTGTCCCGAAGGACTGCTACTATTTATCTACCTTCTGATACAAGCAACAATTAACAACGAGAACTCTACCCCCCATCACCATAAGTGGTGACGCCGACGTGATTTTAACACATATATATACACGCACGCACAAAAAAAAAAATTGAACTGTCACAAAATTAGAATTTTTATTCAACACAAACCAAAAACATGGCAGATGACGCTGAAGAAACTACAATTAATCAAAACCAACCAATCCAAGCTGTTGCGATAAAACCACCAAACTTCATTGAATCAAACGTAATAGCTTGGTTTGCGATAATGGAGGCGCAATTTAATATTGCAAATATAAGACAGACCAGTCAAAAATTTTTTAACACTTTGGCAGCTCTCCCTGTGGACATAGTAGGAAATATACAGCCAACTATACTGCAATCAAAAGATTACGACGCACTAAGAGAAGCAGTGACGGGCGCTTACGAGAAAACAAAACCAGAGATGCTGGACAAATTAATGTCGTCATCGACTGTAACAGGTCGTCCCTCAGTATACCTGAATGAACTTATGTCATTAGCAAGCCGAATTGGCGTAGGGGACGATATCGTACGTCACAAATTTATTCAAGCCCTACCTCACTCCATTAAACCAGTGGTAGCGGCACAAGTCGATTTAGACACAGATCGCCTTGGAAGAATGGCGGATGACTTACTATTATATTTTAACAAACAAGACACCGCACATATTCGACAGATTTCGGGGAAGCAAAGGGATGAACAGCAAAATAAAAATGAAACTAAAAGGATACATGGCTGTTCCCACAGTGAAAATAAATTCCCTACCAGTGTTCGCCCTTTTAACAAGGACCAAAAACCTCTAATTTGCCGAGCGCATTTATACTTTGCGGAACGTGCAAAATTTTGTAAGCCGTGGTGCAGATGGCCAAATAAACGGAATGTTCAAATGCAACCCAACTCTCGCCCAAATTCACCAGTTCCTCGTGAGATTTCGGAAAACTAACTAGGCGAGAGGTGTTAGCTTCCATTTCCTCGCCGCTTCTCATTGTAGCCGCACGGTTAGGAGCTCAAAGTTTAAATTTTATTGTGGATACAGGAGCTGCCGTATCTATACTTCCGAAGAGATATTTAAGCGGAGCTGTAACATACCCAACCAATATCTCTTTAGTGTCTGCCAACGGTCAAAAGATTGAATGCTCAGGACAAGCAGTACTGAATCTAACACTACGGAACCTCAGACGAGAATTTACCTGGACATTTATAATAGCCGAAACTGCTCAGCCACTCCTAGGATACGATTTCCTAAACCATTTCGGGCTAATGGTGGACTGCACAAACAATAAGCTGATTGATAAAATGACTAATAGACAATCCGATGCACATCCATCGTCTATTATCATGAATATAGATTTAGTACCGAATAAAGATGCTAACAAAATGGTACGAGCAATTCTGGAGAAATACCCAAACTTAATTTCTCCTCATCGCGACACGAATGCAACAAAACCAAAGATATTCCATAGAATAGAAACTGGTAGCAACCCTCCTACTTTCTCCAGAGCCAGACAATTATCAGCTCAGAGATGTGAAATTGCAAAA
Organism: Acanthosepion esculentum; assembly: GCA_964036315.1. Taxonomy (NCBI): domain Eukaryota; kingdom Metazoa; phylum Mollusca; class Cephalopoda; order Sepiida; family Sepiidae; genus Acanthosepion; species Acanthosepion esculentum. The sequence continues at coordinate 102,633,362 of OZ038492.1, read as the reverse complement.
GAGGAATTCAAGAAACTCCTAAAGGCAGGAATAATTTCCCCTTCAAACTCTGAATGGAGTTCAGCCTTACATATGGTACCGAAGTCAGACGGCACATATAGACCTGTTGGCGATTACAGACATTTAAATACCATAACAAAAGCCGATCGATATCAAGTCCCAAATATAAATTCCTTGTCTTCGAAGCTTCATAATAAGAAGTTCTTTTCAAAGATAGACCTGTCGTCTGCTTATCATCAGATACCTGTACATCCGGAGGATGTTTGCAAGACAGCCATCTCTACCCCTTTTGGGTTATTTGAATATAACTATATGCCTTTCGGACTACGGAACGCATCATGTACTTTTCAGAGAATGATGGACAATATCTTTCGTGATACTGATTATACCTTTGTATATATCGACGATATCCTTATATTCTCAGAAGATGAAGAAACTCATTCCAAGCATATCGACCTAGTACTACAAAAACTGAGTGAGTACGATTTTAAAATTTGTCTCTCCAAATGCATATTTAGTGCTGATGAATTAGACTTTTTAGGATTTCATATTTCTGCTAGTGGTCTCAAACCCAATGCTAAAAAGTTGAATGAATTAAGTGAATTTCCTCAACCAAACGATTCCAAATCACTACGCCGATTCATCGGAATGGCAAATTTTTACAGAAAACTTGTGCCAAATTTCAGCGATATCATACTACCTCTCACGGAAAAAATACGTTTAAACCAAAATTCCAAGTCATTAACCCTAACAAAGGAAGAAATTGAATCTTTCGAAAATATGAAAAAGTCTTTATCAAATGTAACTGTTTTGGCTTTCCCCAGCTCGAAAGCTAACAACTATCAACTTGTAACAGACAGTTCGAATTATGCGGTGGGTGCAGCACTTCATCAAATGATTGATAATCAACCCATCCCCATAGGTTTCTTTTCAAAGAAATTATCCCAAACCCAACAAAAATATTCTACTTTTGACAGAGAACTACTAGCTGCCTATCTAGCAGTACTCCATTTTAAACATTTAATAGACGACAGAAATGTAATGTTACTGACGGATCACAAACCACTTTGCAGTGCTTTTAAAAGCCAGTCTTCCTTAAAATCAGATAGACAACAGCGTCACCTCTGTTTTATCAGCGAATATGTAAATGACATTTCACATATAAGAGGTTCACAAAATATAGTAGCTGATTGTTTATCACGACCTGTCAACGCGATCACTATTGATATATGTGACTTACAAGAAATAGTGAAGCATCAAGCTACTGACAATGAAATTCAGGCATTCAAAGATCAACTGAAACCATACACAATAAATCAAAATGAAACCATATTATGTGACACGACATTACCTTTTCCACGACCTTTTGTGACTGAAAAGCTCAGAAAATCGGTAATTGACAGTCTGCATAATCTATCACATCCAGGAATAACATCTTCAAGAAAAATAATAAAATCCAGATACTATTGGCCGAAGATGGACAAGTCAATAAAAACCTGGTGCACAGAATGCCAACACTGCCAACAAGCAAAAATAATAAAACACACAAAGAGCAAAGTAAATCCATTTGAATTACCTTCCAGTCGTTTTGAAACGGTGCATGTGGATATTGTCGGTCCCTTACCACCAGTAAAGAACCAAACTGACCCTTATTTTTCACCATATCGATATTTATTAACATGCATTGATAGAAATACGAGATGGATAGAAGCATGCCCAATAACAGAAATTACGGCAAAATCAATATCAACGGCTTTTGTCAATCTGTGGATCTCCCGATTCGGGGTTCCTCTTCATGTCGTTACGGACAGAGGAAGCCAATTTGAATCCGAATTATTCTCAGAACTATCAAAAATAATAGGCTTCCACAGATTACGAACAACGGCGTACCATCCGCAAACGAATGGATTAGTTGAGCGAGCACACAGAACTTTAAAAACGGCTATTATAGCCAGGAAAGAATCGTGGTTGTCAGCTCTTCCTATCGTCCTTTTGGGAATGAGGATAACACCTAACGAATCAAACTATTCTTCATTTACTGCAGTAACAGGGAGTCATGCACAAGTCCCCCGATTGTTAATTGACTCTATCAAGAACGAGAATAGTGAAATGACAAACTCGCACGTTAAAATTCTAGCCGACGAGATGCAAAAATTTGACATGGACAAATTATCCAGGGGACACTTGCATACAATACCTAATTCTTACATTCCAAAAGATTTACAAACATGTAAAAGTATCTGGCTAAGAACAGACAGAGTAAGAAAGCCATTGGAAGCTCCATACACAGGTCCATTCCAAGTATTAAGTCGTCATGAAAAATATTTTACTATTAAAAGATCGGATGACGTACATAGTAATGTTTCAATAGATAGACTAAAACCTGCATATATTTCTGAAAATATAAAATCAAAAGATTCCATTGGATCAAGACCGGATTTGGATAACTCCCTATCTTGTTCCGAAGAAACTAATGATAACAAACCAGAAACTAGAACGAAGTCCGGTAGAACGATTAAATGGAAGAAAGAAAACACATATTTTTATTACTAAAAAAAAAAAAAAAAAAAAAAAAAAAAAACAACAACAACAACAACTCCGTTTACTGGGGCGAAAGTTATGTGGTGGCACGGAGCAAGCGAAGGACCGGATATTAACCCTCAGAGGTTTAGACAGCAAATGACCAATACTGGTCTTTGCGCACCCGGCTCCACGCAGAATTTCCGGGGGAAAATTAAAAAGAAATAAAAAGAATAATAGGCAATTTCCACCAATTAAACGGCTCCGCGCCATACCCAACAGTTTGTTTCAGCAGACTGACTGATCCGATGGGCACACATAAATAGAGCGATAAATTCACTTCTAGGAGAGAAAGCTTTGAAGTACCGTCAGTGAATGTCGCTACGCTTTTCTCACCCATCAAACCCGATGCCTTCAGCCTTCCTTCACCAACGGAGATATCAAAGGACTCCTACCAACCCATTGACCTCACCTTTCATCTCCTGTGACCAGCACGTCATGAACTTAAGTATTAACAAAAGACACTTATATTCTTTTAATAATCGGATTTCTCTTCTATGAATGAACATTTTGTAACGGACTTTGTGCGTGTAAATCAAGAAACATTGTACTATTCATTGATTTTGCATTTAAATACAAAGTGTTTTTGATATACCCTTCTCTTTCGTATGTTATTTTGTTTATGTTATGGTGACCCCAATTTGATTGCTTGTTGAACCTTTAGGCCAAACTAGCGGCTGTCCCGAAGGACTGCTACTATTTATCTACCTTCTGATACAAGCAACAATTAACAACGAGAACTCTACCCCCCATCACCATAATACCAACGGATTTATTACCTTTACAATATATATATATATATATATATATATATATATATATATATATATATATATATAAAGTGGACATTGAAGTCAACACCCAGAGTAGACAGACTGTTTCATGCTCAACGAAATCGTGTGCCTGACGATTGAGCTTAGCATGAAATTGGGTGTTGACTCCAATGTCCTCTTTTATATTTACAGACGCTCTGTCCTTGATATTAAGCAATTTCACCCATAAATATAGCACACCTTAAAACTATATTTTATCATTTTATTTTAAAATTATATTTTATTATTTTATCACAATTATAGACATAAAACATTAGGAAAGCCAACCTTGCTACTACCGCGGTTTTTACCAGTCGTAACTTTTACATCTCGTCCGGCAGTAGAAGCTGACTGCCCGAGGATGCCTAATTGATAGAAAAAACTCTGGTTTTAAAGTCTGTCGTATTTTAAAAATTGAGCAACTTTCCCTTGATTGAACCGTTTTTGAGAAATAGTCTCTTTTGTCGAAAGTATTTTTTAAATTGAATTTTTTTAATATATATATATATGCAGGCATGTGTTGTTAAAGACTATGGAATTTTACCGTTTAATAATCAGAGTATTTACTTAAATAATTGTATATATAAAAATAACGTATAAACAGAAAATATATGTATATATAAGAAATTAACTTTTTTTTATATATAGCCCACACAAGTAAAAAATTATAAGCAAAAGAAATTGAAAATGCAACTGGAGTCTTTAAGAATATTTATTTAGAGGAACTTAACATGTTTCACAGTTCTATGATTTTCGAAAGTTAAATCTACGAAACATATCATGACAGCGACACGTCTCTCCTTCTCAATTTAACATTTGATAATCAAGTACTTTGAAACCGGAAAAGCTACTCAAAATAAATATTCTTAAGGACTAGTTGCATTTTCAATACATGTATACCGTAATTCCCCGTGTATAATACGCATTGTTTTCTAAAAAATAATAAGGAAAATCAGGAGTGTGTATTATGCATAGCTACAAAAAAATCTTTAAAAAGTTGCCGTTTCAGAGGTCGATTTCAGCTGCGAAATGACTACTCACCCCAAACATACGACAATTTGACACTAACATTCGGCGATTGCGACCCCATAAGGATGTCAAATACAATCATATGTACCTAAAAATACTTACAAATGTAAAATAAAAAAAGAATTATCATAAAACTAAATTAGAATAATATTATTCTATGTTTAAAACCATTTTTTTTAAATAAGAGTAGGAAACGCTGGCCGTAATGAAATTGGAGAGGTACAATTTATAGGGTTTGATTACCAAAATAATTTCAGCACAAATTTTGAGATGCGTATTATGGATGAAGGCGTATTATACGTGGGGAATTACGGTATTTATTCTGACATATAATATCAGTATGTTGGGACAGTAACTTTCACACTGCAGTGGCTGTGCGATACGAGGTAGGATCAATAAGTCTGCAGCTTGATATTTACTTATTAGTTAAATTTTGATCTAAATGTTTCGCTGTATAATGTCCAGTCTATGTGATTAATATTATGACTTTAATTAAATGCATTCAGAAAGGAAGTGATAGTTTCAAAATCGGTATTTGTGGTCTATAACAAATTTTTGTCTTCGTCCATTAGGTTACGACCTCACCGACGTCCTTATGTAAGCTCAAAGCTTGTGCGTTCGCTGGAAAGCCTCAAAATGAAGTATAAAGATTTGCTGTCCATCTGTGTGTGCAGATATTACGGGAAACAAACATGAAATAAATACGGTTTAGGGCTTTGTCCGGATGCCTAACGGAATATGGCAAAGATCCGGGTTTAAAATGAGACTCCCACGTGTATATAGGATCGGAGATAAAATTCCCACCCCCTCGGCATTTTCCGATTAAGAGGCATGCGGGATAGACCCTTAACCTTTCTATTTTAGTGAAATGGGAGAGGTTCTTTGTGGTTGGGTAGGGATGGCCTGCTGGAACTGAGTATTATAATGAACAAGCAGAATAAATCTGGTTTGGCATCTATTCGAACGCCTACTCGAACGGAAGGTGACACGAGGCCGGGTTTCAAATGGTAATCTTACACGTACATGGGACTAGGATCAAAAATTGCTAAAAGGCATTGATCATTTCCAATTTTGGAGGCGCTTCAAGTAGCCGAGTATTAATCTTAGCCCTTCCCTTCTAGTGGGGTACTGCTTAGAAATACAGTGCTGTTCGATAAAAGTGACTCGCCTGATTTTTTTTTTTATTACAAACATTTTTTGTCTATTGTTTTTGGGGTTAATATAATTTTTAATCTGACTAATATAAAGACCCATTCCCGACCACCTAGTAAAAAATTATACTCACCCTAAGGTATTCTATTGATAATTATAATTTTGGATATAAATGAGATTTAGGGAAAAACTCTGTGCAAAAAAAGTGACTCACTTATTTCCGGCAACTAGTAATCAATAGTGATTTTCGAAGCCCGGCTTAGATGTGGTACAAGGCTGAAAGTATGGGGCACCCAGTGAGGATCGAACTCATTACTCAGTCGTAATTGATCTAGCAAGACAAGCCTTCTAACCATTACACCACGTCGAGGTGTCTAACTAGTAATCAATAGAAACATAACCGAACAGCTTCAAATAAAGAATAATAGAGGTATAATTTATTTATAATAGGTAATATAGTTCGAAATATTTAATAATCTATGGGTCCTCCTTTATTTTGAATAACCTTTTCAACCCTGTTTGGCATTGACTTGATTAGGTTCTGCAAATCTCATCTCCAAGCATTGAATTCCATTCGGATATGAAATTCACAATCAAATCCTCTTTGTTGTTCAACTGCTTTCTCCAGAGCCTGTACTGTGCAAAAAAAGTGACTCAGATATTGCATTCTAATGACTAAACTGGTAAATTTAAAGAGCTTTTGACAAAATATTGAAAACTATTTTACAATACACTCAGAACAATATTCTAGAGAATTCTAGAACAGCTTAAATTAAATCTAGAGTATTCCAGAAAGCCTCATACAGTATAAAAACAGCTTGAAATAGCCACTTAAGTCACTAACCAGTTGAAAGGCTACAAACATGCATCAGAACCACTTAAGGTATCTATTGCTATAACCTCGCAATCAACTGTCTCTGGAGTGCTTAGGGCACATAATTATGCCACTCCTGTCCCAAAGGAAGGAAACAAGGGGACGAAAGAAAAAGATTGATGATAGAACTTGCAGGGTAATCAAGAGAGAAGTTGCGAAGAATAGGACTATAACTAGCCAAGAAATTGCAGTCAGTCTAAGCGAAGAGCAAGGTGTTAGTCTTGCCTCTTCAACAGTCCGTCGGTGGCTGTTAGAACGAGGCTACAAATCTTGTACACGAAGGTTTAAGCCGCTAATAAGCAAAGCCAACAAAGCCAAGAGACTTGAATGGGCTCACTATTACAAAAACTTTCACCTCAGAAGACTGGAAGAATGTTCTCCTTCTCCGATGAAACGAAAGTTGAGCTAAATTCAAAGGATAAGGTGAGTCACTTTTATCGAACAGCACTGTATGTTACCGTGGAGTTGAATTTAATAAAAATAGTAAACTAGCAAAACAAATGCCGGTTTTAACATCTGATTTAATCGTACACTCACTCAAACGGGATGTGGCATAATGCCTAGAATTAAAATGGGTGCCAGACCGACGAATGATCTTCTTGGTACTGGTTTGATTAGTTTTTTCTTTTCTTGGACTAACTGACACTGAAAGCAAACGTACACAGCGTGCACGGTTGTTTAACCGATAACTGGAAGAAGACGGATTCATGCCTTTTCCAAGGTTATTAGTGCCAAGCGAATTGAATAGTGCCGTACAGAATTTAAACACTACGCCAATAACTGTTAATTTATTATGGGAAAATGTATTGAATGTGCACTAATTTCAGAATCCTCTACGGTAAATTTACGTTTACATCCACCATATCTCAATTCTTCACAAGAAATTTACTGATAATATGTATATATATATATAATCATTTATTTAAATATTATAACATAAATATGTTATAAAATCACTACAAAAATAGACATTTTGTTTCAGGTATATATATATATATAATATAATATATATATATATATATAATATATATATATATATATATATATATATATATATATATAATATATATATATATATATATATTACTGATAATATATATATATATCATATATGTGAAAAGTGTATATAATATATATATATATATATAATATAATATATAATATATATATATATATTACTGATAATATATATATATAATATATGTGAAAAGTGTATATAATATATATATATATATAATATAATATATATATATAATATAATATATATATATTACTGATAATATATATATATATATAATATATGTGAAAAGTGTGTGTATAAAATATATATATATATATGTAAATATAAAAGTGAACATTGAAGTCAACACTTAGAGGCGACAGTCTGTTTCAAAGTGGCCTGACGATTGCGTCTAGCATGAAACAGACTGTCGCCTTTAAGTGTTGACTTCAATAATCACTTTTATATTTACACACGCTCTATCTCTGATATTGAGCACTTTATCTCATAAATATATCACACCTTAAGACTATATTTCTTCATATATATATTTATATATATATTATTATTATTATTATTATTATTTTTATTATTATTATTATTATTTATATATTATATGCGCGGTACTTATTAGAAAGCGCTCAATATCAGAGATAGAGCTAACATATTTGGTTGGGTTGATGTGAGTTTGTGACTCTGGGTTTCACGCTTTTGCGATCGTCTGACCCAGAGTCACAAACTCACATCAATCCAACCAAATATATATATAATATAGGTATAAATGTGGATATAAACCAAATAATTAGATATTAGGAACTGTATAAACGTGCGTTAGTGTGCATACACAGATAAGCAAATAATATAACATATATTGATGCATGTTTCATTAAATAATAAAGACAAGTTTTGTCTATTTATTTTAAGTAAATTCCTTTCATATTGTCTGATAAGCTTAATAACATTATCATTGAAAGACGAAAGGAAATCACCATATTGATACATGTTTTTTAATCCTATCTAAGCTTTCGGCTTACATAGGCCATTATCAAAGGTGACAAATACATTTCAATATATTAAACAATACACGGACAAAACAATCATGATAGGCTGTTTTTGTTGCATGAAAGATTTCCAAGCAACGACAGACTCGTGTATACGAGACGCGGAAGCGAAAATCGCACCGCAGCTCGTGACGTCATACATGACCACGCGAGAGTGAAAACGAGAAGTATTAAGTATATTGCGAGACATTTACACAAACATTACTGTCCACGTTCACAGTATAGAAAAATACTAATTGATCGCATAACTATTCTACACCAAGAAAATAACAAATTAAAACTACAGATCATCGAAGCAATCTACATTAAAAAAAATTGAAGCTGACACTGAATAGAATCAGCTACAAATACTCTAATAATGTTCTAAAATGCCTATAAAAAGAAGTTTTCACGCTTTATTACGCGCTTGTCCATGACTTTCCAACATAAAAGAAAAAATTCCATAATTGATAAATATTCACGTTTTAATGAATGTTAAAGCATAACTGTCAGCCTTAGTATTTAAACACAAATGAAAAAAAATCAGTAATGGTGAGGTACTCATAATTTTTGCCTAACAGTTGCACCCATGATGATGATCTCAGAAAGAGATGGAAAGTATTTGAGAAATAAAAGTAATTCATTTCTTGCCTTATTTAATTGTAATATACGGAAAATATTCGTGAATATGTAAAGATTATGATCAAAATAAGCAGACATAATGTTTGTAATTTATTCATTCAGACATGCCTAAAAGAGAAATATATATATACAACTTTAAGGGTTCATGGTGATTATAATTTATTTCCTTAGAATCGAAATTCGATTATAATTCCTCAGATCAAGATTTTTATACAAAAGATCATACATTTTTGTATGAAAATTAGAATCGAATTTCGATTCTAAAGAAATAAATAAATCAACATGAACCCTTTTATGCGTATTATATTAGACGAAAACTAACACCATGATATATATATATATATATATATATATATATATATATATATATATATATGAAAATGTTGATCTGAGCAATTAGAATCGAATTTTGATTCTAAGGAAATAAATTATAATCACCATGAACCCTTAAAGTTGTCTGTTTCTTAATATAATTAATATATGCTCTGTTTTTGCATTGAGCTCTCTGGATTATATCCTTCTTGGAATTATCCATATGGATTACCAAACACATCTTGACATATATATATATATGTTAAGCTTTCACCCCAAGCAAGGCAGGAGTGCCACTAGCGCGCAGGGGTTACAGAGAGTGGGTGCAAGAGTAAACAGGCGTGATAGAGGAAAGGATGAAAAGAAGGACGAGGAATAGATCAAGGCAACTGTAGATGTCAATTGACATTGCATTTGAATAGTTGAAGATTATAGCTTTCAGGCAAGCAAGTAAGAGGAAGGCAGTTCCACACACGCGAAGTGCGAAACATGAAGCTATTGGTGTAGAAAAGAAGGCTACATTTTACCGTTTCGACAGTGGGACTGAGATGCCGACTTAGTGGCACGTCTAAATTTATGCAGTTTGGGAACTAACGAAAGTAGCTCGCTGGGGCAGTTACTTTGAAAGTATCTGTAGGAAACTCTAAGAGAGGCGACGACACGTCTGTGTGAGAGAGAGAGAGAGAGAGAGACTGTAAACGAGATGCCAGATCAGGGCCAACCACATTGCATATCCGTCTCTGGATATATATATATATATATATATATATATATATATATATATATATATTTGTGAGTGTGTGTGTGTGTGTGCGTGTGCATATATATATACCAGGAGTTATATTTTCCGATTTCTTTTTGAATTTGTAGGTCTGATGAATTGGATCGTGATTACGATTCCAATGTAATAAATTATAACCATGGAATATTAGTGTTTGAGCCTTTTCTATTATATTCCTACTCCGTCCTAGACACACACACACACACACACACACACACACATACATACATACATACATATATATATATATATATATATATATATATATATATATGCACACGCACACACACACACACACACAAATATATATATATATATATATATATATATATATATATATATATATATATATATATATATATCCATTGCACTATGTAGTGAGTAGCGTCTCGGAATGAGTAATCGGAGATCCAGTTCGTATTTCAGTTTGTTACATTTACTTGCATGAAAGATATGAATCCATCTCTTCTCCTCCATCCCTAGCTATAGGTTGACTAGTAGGGCCAAGTGGATTATAGGCTTGGTTGGCAACCAGTCTAGGAGAAGGACAACTCTAAATTCAAAACATGAGAACTACTGCTTGTGAACCTTCTGTCACACTAAGTGCACCAGTTTCATGTAATCAGTTCTTCCGAAAAGTGTGAATGATTCTGCTCAAGCCTTCACCACTCGAATCAAATCATATATGTGGGTAGCCTGTTCAGTTTCAGGAGCTGAATTGTTGGGCCCTCATACGTCGCAGACGATGGGAGAGTCCATCATCATCATCATCATATCTGGTTTTCGGAGGAAATTCAAATATAAATTTTGCAATTCCTGAATAATTTTGACTTTCATAAGGCAACATGAATGAGTTTTTATTTTTGATGTGTTATTTTCTTTAGCAATGGCTTGGGAAAGCCGAAAGTATTAAAACAATGGAACATTTATATTTCCGTTTTCACCGGAAACCAGGAAATGGCCAGAAATAGATTATGAATAAACAAGAAAATATCCTTAACAAGAACTTAAAATATCTATTGTAGTGCAACACAGGGTTTTATGGTTAACCATTTCATTAGGCACAAATGGTAAATGAATTATTTCATACAATATTAAATAGTTAATTTTTTAATATATATATATATATATATATATATATATATATATATATATATATATATATATATATATATGTACAAGGGTCATTCAATAAATAAGGTGAATTTTTCGGTATAAGGACTTCTAATACAGATAGAAGCTTACTTTTCTTTTTCTTTTTTCAACGTAGTCTCCCAGCCCTGTCACACACTTTTCCCATCTGTGCACAAGCTTCCGTATTCCCTCAGCGTAAAAATCTTTGGACTGATGTCTCAGCCAGTCGCTCACAACACTTTTGACTTCATCGTCACTTTTAAACTTCGTGCCTCTCGTGAACGCTTTCAAGGGACCAAACAGGTGAAAGTCTGAAGCGGCAATGTCTGGGCTGTAAAGGGGATGAGGGAGCAGTTCCCAACCCAGCTCGTTGATGGCCTGCACCGTTTGGGCTGCTGTGTGAGGCCTTGCGTTGTCATGATGCAAGATGACTCCTTCTGACTGATGACCCCTGCGTTTGTCCCAACAGATAAGCTCAAAGTTCTTGCAATGTCATCCACTGTCACCCTTCTGTCAGATTGAATGAGGTTATTGACTGATTCGATCACATCAGGAGACCTCACTTCTCTGGGCCTCCCAGGCCTGTCTTCATCCTCAACACTGTTCTGTCCTTCTTTAAACAATTTAGCCCACTTGTAGACATTTTTTAGCTGAAACATGTGGCACCATACACACTTTACATTTTCCTATGAATTTCAACTGGTTTGCACCCTTCAGCAACCAAAAACATGATAACTGACCGCTGTTCAATCCTGGAGCATGCTTCTTGGTCGGCCATCTTTGTTAATCGCCAAAACTCTCAAAGTTTTTTTTTAATCAGCAAAAGAAATTAAATCCATGTGAAAAAGGAGTAAAACAAAAAAATAAAAATAAAAAAGAGTAAGCTTCTATCTGTAGTCCTTATACCGAAAAATTCACCTTATTTATTGAATGACCCTCGTATATATTATGTATATATATATATATATATATATAAATATATATACATATATATATATATATATATATATATATATATGTATATATTATATAAATATATATATATATATGTATATATTATATAAATATATATATATATATATGTATATATTATACATATATATATATATATATATATATATATATATATACATTAAATAAAATATGTCGACAACACTAATATAATAGCATCATCCACATGCAAAAAAGGCTAAAAATAATGGAAGCCTTATTAACGAAAACAAACAAACCAACACTTAATAATATTAACTTTGAACATGGACATAATATCTTGACCGTGTTTTGAAACAAAAAATGAAAACATTTTATAAAACATACATATAACAAACTATTTCTAATTCTAACAGTTAAAATATAATATATAGTGCATAGCCAAAAGCGCTCGGATAAAAAGAACATTCGGACAGTTTTTATAAAATTTATCATCCGAAAAGAAAAACATTATTAGATCGCATGAGAAATTGTATAAAAACCTAAATAAAAGCACCTTGTCAGTCGTTTTTAATGAAATGTGCATGAAAGAAGGATTGCTGCTAAATACACACACACACACACACACACACATATATATATATATATATATATAAAAGTGGACATGGAAGTCAGCACTTAGAGGCGACAGCCTGTTTCATGCTAGTGCAATCGCCTGACGATTGCACTAGCATGAAACAGACTGTCGCCTCTAAGTGCTGACTTCCATGTCCACTTTTATATTTACACACGCTCTATCTCTGATATTGAGCACTTTATCCCATAAATATAGCACACTTTAAGACTATATTTCTGTATATATATATATATATATATATATATATATATATATATATATATATATATAATATTATATAATATAATATAAAAGGCTCAAACACTAATATTCCATGATTATAATTTATTACATTGGAATCGTAATCACGATCCAATTCATCAGACGGACAAATTCAAAAATTCTCACTCTCTCTCTTTCTCTCTCTCTCTCTGTATATATATATATATATATATATATATATATATATATATATATATATATATATATAAGTATATTCAAAAATTATATATATATATTAAAAAATTCTATATATATATATCTACATATATATATATTCAAAAATTTTATATATATATATATATATATATATATATATATATATATATATATATATATATATATATATATATATATATGAGATAGATAAATGAAACGGCCACATATAAGCTCGCGTGTACGCGCGTGCTGGTGTGCATACGCAAGCAAGCAAATATTCGTCACATTTATGCATGAGATGTAAACGTAATAATGTTCAATGAGGTTATACAATGCAAAGATGTGTATTAATTAGTACATGTACGCGTACCTATGTTCTGGTGTGGGAACCACCCAGCGAAACTATAGTCCCACACCAAAACGTAGGAACACGTATATGTACTAATATATATATATATATATATATATATATATATATATATATAATTTCCAGTTAAAAGTGAATATATTCAATCCTTCAAGATGGCTAAATGTATAGCCGACAGCGCTCGGAAAAAATCAAACATTTTGGACAGTTTTTGTAGAATTTTTCTACTTAAAAAGAAACAATTATAAGATCATATGAGAAATTTTATTAAATCGTAATCAAAGCACCTTGTCCATCATATTTAATATATATATATACAGTGCTGTTCGATAAAAGTGACTCACCTGATTTTTTTTTACTGAATGTTCTCTTCTTCGATGAAACGAAAAGTTGAGCTAAATTCAAAGGATCAGCGATCTAAAATCCGAAGAAGAAGCTTTGAAAGCTCTTTGAAATTAGCAGTAAGTACTGTCAAGCATCCGTTCAGTATAATACTCTGGGGATGCTTTTCTTTTCATGGAACTGGTTTCTTAAAACCTATTGAAAAGACCCTCAGGGGTGAGCATTACAAAAGAATTTTATAGTCTTGTCTGCTCCCTTCTGCTGAAAGGGTGCAAATCGACCCCACCAAGCTCATTTTTATGCACGATAATGCTCCCTGTCACAAATCAAAATTGATGAAGGAATACTTTGATGAGAAGCAGGTGAGTGTTATGACATGGGCACCCCAATCTCCTGACTTCAACCCCATAGAAAACTTATGGAGCATTATAAAGTACAGGCTCTCGAGAAAGCAGTTGAGCAACAAAGAGGATTTGATTGTAAATTTCATATCCGAATGGAATTCAATGCTTGGAGATGAGATTTGCCAGAACCTAATCAAGTCAATGCCAAAAAGGGTTGAAAAGGTTATTCAAAATAAAGGAGGACCCATAGATTATTAAATATTTCGAACTATATTACCTATTATAAATAAATTATACCTCTATTATTCTTTATTTAAAGCTGTTCGGTTATGTTTCTATTGATTACTAGTTGCAGGAAATAAGTGAGTCACTTTTTTGCACCGAGTTTTTCCCTAAATCTCATTTATATCCAAAATTGTAATTATCAATAGAATAACTTAGGGTGAGTAAACTTTTTTACTAGGTGGCCGGGAAGGGGTCTTTATATTAGTAAGATTAAAAATTAGTTTGACCCCAAAAAACAATAGGCGAAAGAATTTTTAAATAAAAAAAAACAGGTGAGTCACTTTTATCGAACAGCCATATATATATATATATATATATATATATATATATATATATATATATATATAAACACCATACTTTTATTCTACCGCGGTTTCCACCAATAATGGTTTAAAGCATTATCGTTGGAAACCGCGATAGCAAAAAGTTACTATTTATATTATATGCATACATATATATATATATATATATATATATATATATATATATATATATATATATAACTTTATAAATCAGGAGGTCAGTTGAACCCCCTACAACTTCAACTCACCTCCTGATTTTTAAAGTTAAATCTCTACATGTTATGTTTACTATTATTTTTTTTACACGTGTATTGTGCACTTATTAATACTACTGTTTCCTGGTCGGATTCAACTCTGACCATTAACGCTTTATGCAATATATATATATATATATATATATACATAATATTTTTTTTCTTTGGACTAAAAACTTAAAGCACTAGCCGATTTATTTCCCCCACCCCTTTTCGGGTGTTTCTAGTTCTTTCTTTTTTTTTCCTCGGGTACCAATTTATTTTGATATACTTACACGTTGTGCTATCCGAGGTTTTTTTCAACCTAGTATTACTAGTAGTTTCATATATATATATATATATATATATATATATATATATATATATATATATATATATATATATATATATATATATATATTTGTGTGTGCACGTTTACGTCAAATGTATGTAATTCTATGTGCAAGATAAAAAGATGCTTGAGTTATCATCCTGGACATTTCTTTCCCCGTCATTGTGACACACCTTTTAATGATTTGTAGACAATACTTTCTTGTGAACCGAGAACACACTCTTTGTCTCCCGGAAGTTTCATTAGGTGTGACAAAACGGAAAGGACATTCTTCATATCTAAAAGTGTATTTTTAAAATCAAATAGTCGGTGGCAACTTACGTCAACTAAAACAATGAAGAATGTATTTATTTATCTAATTTAAATGAATGACAGACGTAGTGTCAATTCTTTAGATTTTTCAGCAAATATTTAAATGGATTTTACTACTAAACTCAGGCGTTGTTCGTCAAGGGACCTTATCTCTAGTGAATAAGTGCTGTTTCCATACATGACGTCAATTTCATTTTACATAAGTCCCACAAAAAATGCGTACGCTTTTTATCCTAAAGATGAAAGCAAAATCAAGAAATTGTCCGATTTTTTTAAGCACTTCACTCCAAGCAAGGCAATAAAGCCACTAAGACACAAGGACTACCGAGTGTTAGAGAATATAAGAAAAATATACTCTGAAGGAGAGAGGACAATAACAGAACAAGAATGAAAGCAGTAGATAGCGATTAAAATTGCATTTAATTTTTTGAAGATCAAAGTTGACAAGAAAGCAAGAAGCCGGAAGAGAGTTCTACAAGCGAGAAGTGTAAGAGAAGAAACTGTTAGCATAGAACTTACGGTTACATCTAGCCATTTCAACTATAAAATGATTAGACCTTGCCACCAATCTTGTACTGCATTTAAATTAATAATGTCTAGGTACCATAGAGGAAAGTTAATCCGAACAATTATAATGAAAGTATGTATAGAAAAGGTACAGGGAAACTTCATGGGAAAGTGACTGAAGCCGAGATGTCAGGTCAGGACTAATAACACTGCAGATTCTTCTTTGCATTTTATCGAGAATCTTTACATTCATATGTGGCAGTAATATTCTAGGCATGGACGAATGGTAGTCATATAAATGTTCAAGATAGATTCTGGTGAGAATAATCGTCTAGCACGACACAGTGAATCAACTTTCCCAGCAGTTGACCTAGCAATTGATTCAATACAGGGTGTCCACAAAGTTCGTGTGCACTTTAAAAAATTTATAACTTTATTTGTATTTGCGATAGAATTAATCTGTAAAAAATGTAATAAAGTTTAATGTACCTAGTTTTAAGTATAGCTAAAATAACTAATGTGATTTCAGGCATTACTGTAAATCAGTTAGCAAATGTTTTCCGTGAACTGCAAAATCGTATTACCCTTTGTATTGCTAATGATGGAGGACATGTGGAAACTTAAATAAAACCTTAAAAAATATAGATTTACTTCTTTTTTAATCCTTTTTACAAATTACTTTATTAATTTGCATATATATATATATATATATATATATATATATATATATATATATACATACAGACTGTTTCGCTGTATCACAGCTCATCAGTGTGGCTAGACGTCCGGTTGCCTCTAGCTAGAATCGAAACCCGACTGGATTGGCGTCAGTCGGAGATTCTACCACTAATCCGTTGGCGCACGGTAGGGATGTAGGTGAATTTAAGCGGATTTATTTTTAGATAAACACACAATATTCAGTTGTATGGATATTAGTTTGTGACCCTGGGTATCACGTGTTGGCGATCATCAGACAAACTAACCAGCATTTGTCTGATGATCACAAAAGCGTGAAACCGAGGGTTACAAACTAATAGCCATACAACTGAATATGTTAGCTTTATCACAGATATTGAGCACTTTCCACTAAGTACCATATATATATATATATATATATATATACATATATATATATTCATCAACAGACAGACTGTTACGAAGCTCAACATCGTGGCTAAACATCCGATCGCTTCATGCCAGGACCGAAACCCGACCGATTTAGCAGTCGGAGGTTCTAACCCCTAGGCTAACAACGCCCGTCAGAAAGAAAGGTGAATTTTTAAGTATTTATTTTTTCATAAACACACCAGTGACCGAGAGAACTCAATCCATTTCGGAGAGTCTTGCATTATCAACAGGAGTAGTGACTGTTTACAAATTCGCGCTCTTTTCCCCCCACAGTGCTAAACCGATTTAATTAATTTTCTTTAAAAGCTATTCAGTTTTAAAGCATGCTAAATTGATGGGATAAAGTGCTCAATATCAGGGAAAGAGCGTAGGTAAATATATAAGAGGACACTGAGGTCAACACCGAGCGGTGGCAATAAGATTGCATTCAAACATGAAACAGACTGTCGCCGCTCGGTATTCACACACACACACACACACACACACACACACACACACACACACACACACACACACATTCATATATATATATCTGTCTGTGTGCGCCAGTAAAGTAATCGCACAGAGGTACCGCTTTCTTTCCTTCTGGTCGTCTTCTTATCCGTTCGAAGGTTGCTACCGATCGCATGTCGGATAGGGTCAGAGGATCTGAAAATACACTTTTTACCTTCCTTTCTAAGTTTAACATTCTGAAAAAAACTGAGGTCCACTATCAAATGTGATATTATTACAAAAAGTCAACTGCCTCAGCCAAAAAGCAGAACGAGTCGTTATAATATTATATGTAAATGAAATCGCAGTCGTTTTAATGCGTATGGCATTCTCACCAATAAACGTTGAGAATTTCAAAAGCAACAATTCCGAAGGTTCCAAATTCCTTCGGACTAAAATCCCCAAATCTGCAATTCAAATTGATAATTAATAGGTGGCCTTATTGTATATACATTTAGGGTCATAGGAAGACAAAGAGGTGTGTACTGGATGACCTAGTAAACAGTTGTCATTAACTGCATAATTAGGGAGTTAATCGACTGGCACGGTATGTGCGGGTGGTGTAGCAGAAAACGGTGTGAAAGGTGGAATCGGCGAGGCGAGTTCAAAAAACAGTCAAGCCTGCTGGGTTTACTATTACCCTTGGGAAAGGCACGGCTCAAAAATACAAACAAGTGAATTTAAGTAAATATACTTTGGGTATGTATGAACCCGGATGGCCACAATTTTGTATTTTTACAAAATAAATACCATGTATGAACCCGGATGACAGCAATAAATACATTTTCCCTCATCCCCTAACCTTTTCCTCCTCCCCATTTTTCTTTCCCTTCTTCTTACACATTTCATTCTCTTTTCCTGTAGTGATATAAGTTGATAGAATATACTAGACTGTTCATCCTTATACTAGATTGTTCTGCCAGAGGAGACCTTGCGGTCAAAACCTGGGTAGCAAGGTAGACTGTTTTTTAGTGCTTGCATATATATATATATATATATATATATATATATATATATATATGTAATAAACAATAAATTAATAAGCTATAAAATCCCAAATCACCTCATATGGGGTATGGGAAATAGCCTATTTCCTATTTTAATAGGCTATTCCGCATATGAGGTGATTTGGGATTTTATTGAGCATTAATTATTTGATCTGTAATAACAAATACATTGAGCTCTTTTTGTGGATTACATTTAATATTTTACATTACTAGGATCCACTTGGATTATATCCCAACGGATTTATTACCTTTACCATATATATATATATATATATATATATATATATATATATTGAACAATAAAAAATATAAAAAAATAAAAATCTTCAGACACACTGGGTTGTATATTAATATTCCTTCGTTTTTATTATTATTTCATTTAGATTCCTCGACCAATTTCGGCTAACATGGCTATCATCAGGAGAAAAATAATTTTCTGCTTGCTGGTATCAGTAAAGTACAGAAATATATATATATATATATATATATATATATATATATATATATATATATATATATATATATAATGAGACTCTATTTAAGAGCTATCAGAATTTGTAGCACTCAATATTTACATATAGTGAAGAAATAAATTGAAAATATCTCCTCCACTACTCTAATTATTTCTTATTCAACACATAACAAAAAACTCGTAAGATATATATATATATATATATATATATATATATATATATATATATATATATATATATATATATATATATATATATAAAGATGCACAGACCACAAACAAAACAACAGGAAGAGAAATATTATATGGTTCAACCCATCGTACAATGTAGCACTTTGTTTAATTTTTAATTCAAAATGCCATAAAGTTTGAATTGCTACATTGCTATTTTGTATTCTAATTTATATTGTAAGGTTGGTATAGTTAAGTAGTTGTTTAGTTTGTATATGGTTTTTCTTCTTAAAGTGTCTAATGTAGAAAAACCATATACAAACTAAACAACTACTTAACTATACCAACCTTACAATATAAATTAGAATACAAAATAAATTTTAAACATTTATATGACATTCATATATTTATTTTAAAATTAAAACTATTATCAAACAACATCAAAAGTAAAATAATTATAAGCCAATTCACGGCGAACTTTACAACCAGTAATTTACGAACTAACCTGTTTAATACTTTAATTGCTCTACTCTCGGATTGATATATATATATATATATATATATATATATATATATATATATATATATATATATATATATACGGAGAGATAGAGAGTGGGTAAGAGTAAGTTTTAGCTCTCTAGCCTTGGGCCGCGGCCAGTCCAAGAAAAGAATAATTCTGAATTAAAAACCGTGGAGAAGTCAGATAGAAACCGCTACACTCTTTCCCAATAAGTTATACCAGTTCAAAAATAATAAAGAATCGGAAGATGTGGAGAGCCATGTCCGCTTACGTTTTAAAAAGAAATTGAGATACATGAATACTACCTAATACAGAAGATGTCTGATACAAGAAACGCCTTAAATTTGACTTTATTGACAGAAACATTACACTGTTCACCGGCTGAGATTTAAAAACTGTTCGCTGAATAACCCTCGTCCTGGGTATGACGATAAACTACATCCGGCAGCAAGGCCTTTTATCGGGAAGCTGGAAGTTTTGAAGAGCCTGGGACGACTTCTTAATTACTGTTGTTTCCAGGTTCATCTTGACCCGGGTGGCAGCATCTGTTAGGGTCCCAGCTATGGGCAAATAATGAAGCCCAAAACATAAATCAGAAGTACATTTTATAGTAACATTACCAGTAGATTCTATGATCTACAAAACATATATCTAAAAAAAAAACTACATTTACTCTGAAAGTATAAAATTATGTACAAAATATTTAG
This sequence comes from Acanthosepion esculentum, assembly GCA_964036315.1. NCBI lineage: Eukaryota > Metazoa > Mollusca > Cephalopoda > Sepiida > Sepiidae > Acanthosepion > Acanthosepion esculentum. The sequence goes on along the minus strand of OZ038492.1, from coordinate 102,612,478 downwards.
ATTTCGGCATTAAATAGCCCATAGAGATGATGATATGCCACTAAACAAAACAACCAACATGAAAGAACTCTTTCATGACATTAATCCATATTATATCTATATAAATCCTACAATTTCTGAAAAAAAAAAACTGTATTCCAAAATATGACTCAATAAAACTACAACATAAAACACACATATCACCGCCTCTAGTAATTATATCCACACAAACATGTATATTCACAAAAGCTGAGTATCATCTACCATGTATTCAGTTGTGAAAGCAGAATAACGTTTATAATCGTATTATTGCTTCGAAGCAAATTAAATTTCGGTATTAATGACCCATAAGGATGTTGTCGTGTGGTTAAACAAACAAATCAGTCAATCCATCTGAGTAACACATCACGACCAGAATAAAGCGTTTTAAATCATTGATTTATATTGTTTAATTCTTACCTATCGCAATATGGTATTACTTAATCAAAAACTAATAAAAGAAACTGGGTTAGACCGCTCTCGTTCCACTGTTCATGTCTAGGGATAAGAGAATAGTCTACCCACCGTGGATTAAATAAAGGGTTCAATTCGGAATTCGCTGTAGGTTACCCAGATCTTTATACACCTGAGGAATTTATGGGATGGGGATAATTCTTCAACCCAGAAATTCAGACAAATTTACATTGCGTCTTTTTTGTTTTTTTTTTCTGTTTTGTGTCAGCTTTTTTTTTTAAATATTTGTATTTTAAGGGGGTCGCATTATACACGAAACATAAAATGAGCGTATGTACTGCTGGCCCTGGCTATACCATTGATCAAACTTTATATCCATTTACTGTAGTTAAATTAGCTTAAAAATTAAGTTTCCAAAGGTCGCCTAATACGCGTAACTGAAAACAAAATCTTTATAGATAATCAAAGAACGCGGTGGTAAAAAGTGGGGGATCAGTTTTGTATTAATCTTTAGCATTAAATACATCCCCCATTTCTTGCTCATAGTAAATTTATAGATGAAATTTCAAAACATCCTTATAGGTAATCAAATGAAAGGACAAAAGAAAGTGAGGGATCAGTTTTGTATTGTTGTTTACTATTAAACTCATCCCTCATTTGTTGGCCACTGTATCTGCTATCCATTTCTATAATCCGTCCTGGGTAAGACGATAAACTACATCCGCGCTCTGGGTAAGACGATAAACTTCATCCAACAGCAAGGCCTTTGATCAGGAGGTTTGGAGGAGCGTGGAACCACCTCTTAATTGCTGGCGTTCCCAGGTCCACTCTGACCCATTGTGGTAGCGCCTGTTACGGTTCCAGCTATGGGCAAATAGTTGACACCCAAACTTGTGTAAAAATAGGTTTTAATACCAGAAATACTTTGTAATAAAAAATATATATTACCAGCAATAATTTTTTAAGGAAAAATTATTATCAGCAATACTTTAAAAAAATAACAGCAATACAAACAGTTATACATTCTTTGAAAAAAATATGACCAGCTATACATTCCTTCAAGGAAAAATATTTCTAGAAATAGACTTTTGAAGAAAAACATTACCAGCAATAAAGAGTTTGTCGGCATTAAATAACCCATTGAGGCTGATATGCCGTAAACCAAATCAAAACCAAAACATTTCTATAATCTAAACAGGATTTAAGTAACTTCCAAAAATATTCTCATAGGTTGGTTTGTTATAGAATTTAATTTAATATTGGATCATTTGAATGAATTTCTAGTATGAGGAATTATCATAAATTTCCATGCGGATTATTGTCCTCACCTTTGTTGTTATTATCACAACGTTTCGGCAGTCGCACCCACCGATCTTCATCAGGTGCGTGTGAATCCGAGTAATCTTCAAGGAAATTTCAAACTTAACCTTTTATTTAATCTACTGGGTTAGGCTGTTCCCATTCCGCTCTCCATGTCTTGCGAGGTCTCGTCTAGTACTGCTCAGTTATTGCTCGCCCTGTGAGTTCAATACTTGGACTCTGGAGACGAGGCGGGCAATGCCCACTCAGTACTAATAAAAGAGCACTACAAGATAACCCTTGGCATGGTCAAGAGCAATGTGCCCCGTAGATTAAATCTCGGTTTCAGCTCGAAATTCCCTGAAGATTACACTGATCGACAAGTACTTGATGAAGGCTTGGGGAAACAGCGACCGAAACGTTGTGATCGTAATAACAAAGATGAGGACAATAGCCCATGTGTAAATAATGTAAATAATTAATACTAGTTTTAACAAGTGAAAATTTAACGGCTTTCATATTTTCATTTTTTGATGAATCTTAATTCTTAAGTTAATGATTGAATAAGCTCATAGCGAGTTGTATGACAATAAAATATCCATAGAAATTCCCCTATCATATCGTTAAATATTTGAGCTTCACAACTTTAACAAAATATTGCAATAACAGTCATAAATATGAATGCTGGTCGTTATTTTGAGAAGTAAGGGGGTACAAATAAAAAGATTTGAAATTGATATTTTCCAATTCACTGAAACAGCTGGTAAATAATTGTATCTTTCCTTCTTTCTTTCTTTTATTCTTTCTTTATTTTCTCTCTTTCTTTCATTCATTTTCTCACTGAAACCAAGTAGTGCCTTTTCCCCTCTTTACACGCGATCAAAATGGAATAGTCCATTATTTATGAGGTATTGGCAGGGCATAACGGTCGTGCGAACTCGAACTCGAAATTTATTAAGAGCTACAAAAGACAAGAAATTGTGGAGAGAGTCATGATCGCCTACGTCCTGAGGGGAAACGTTACATGAAGAAGAAAACTGGATTGCCTATTAGGTCTCATCGTTTTACTATTGAAATAGGCAGATGTAACCGTAAGTTCTATTCTAATAGTTTCTTCTCTCACACTTGTAGCATGTGGAACTCTCTTCCGGTTTCTTACGACCCTGACACCTTCAATAATTTTTATTAAGACCTCAATCGCCATCTTTCTGAATTCTGTTCATTTATTGTCCTTTCTCTTCAATGGTTTTCTCATTCTCTTCCACTCACAGTAACGCCTTGCCCCTTAGTGACATTATCGCCTTGCTTGGGGTGAAATGATTTTAAAATTAATAAAAAAAAAGGGGAAAAGGATAAGCCATGATGAAATAGTCTCTTGGTTAAATAGTCTGTTGGTTAGTCACATGGTTAAATAGTCTCTTGGTTAAATAGTTTCTTGGTTAAATAGTCTCTTAGTCTGTTGGTTAAATAGTCTCTTGGATAGATAGTCTGTTGGTTAAATAGTCTGTTGGTTAAATAGCCTCCTGGTTAGTCTCTTGGTTAAATAGTCTGTTGGTTAAATAGTCTCTTAGTCTCTTTGTTAAATAATCTCTTGGTTAAATAGTCTGTTGGTTAAATACTCTGTTGGTTAAATAGTCTGTTGGTTAAGTAGCCTGTTGGTCAAATACTCTCTTAGTCTCTTGGTTAAATAGTCTCTTGGTTAAATAGTCTCTTGGTTAAATAGTCTCTTGGTTAGTCTCTTGGTTAAATTGTCTGTTGTTTAAATAGTCTCTTGGGTAAATAGTCTCTTGGTTAAATAGTCTCTTGGTTAAATAGTCTCTTAGTCTCTTGGTTAAATACTCTGTTGGTTAAATAGTCTGTTGGTTTAATAGACTTTTGATTAGTATTTTGGTTAAATAGTCTCTTGGTTAAACAGTTTCTTTATAGCTAGTTTTATTGCATCCTTGCATGTTTCATTCAACTCTTAGTTATGGAACTAATTTTTGACATTTAAAACACACACAATAATGGTCCGCCCCTTGTTTGACTCTTTCTTTCCTTTCAGTTCTTTTCCGTCTATTTCCCCTGTTTCCTCTTTCTCTCTCGGCTCGCTTCCTTTCCACACCCTGGCACACACTCAAATGGCAAGAGCGCAAGGGAGAAGAAGGAGAGGCAGGAAGCCGTGAGCCGTATCATTGCTAAACGCTACAGGGCTATAAATACAAATCAGCCTTCATGGCTCTTCATATCTCTTCACACTGTCCTGTAGTCATGCTGAACGGCAAAATTCGAACTTTATTTTTTTCTTTTATACTTTTGGTGCTCGGCTGCTTTATCGGGAAGGTAAGATAAAAGTTTTCTCGTAATCATTTTTGTTTATTGACATGGCTGGAGTTTCTTGCCCCTTTGCTTTGTACATAGATTCTGTGGAGACTTGGGAATCTTTTCTCATAAAATATACAAATTATTTACATCAAAAATGCATTTCGTTATTTCAGAATAAAAAGTTTCTTATTTCTATTAAGGAATTTCATTTATTTTCTTTCGTAAATAACAATTTTGCCAACCGTCCAACTGAGACTAAATAATAAAAGAATTTGTCTCCAGGAAAAAAATGTAATTAATATTTGCCCTCGAAATTCTTCAGTTCTATAATCTAAACCGTGAGATGACTTCATATATTTATCAGCTATAAAATCTGATCTTTACCTACATTTTAGTTAAGAAAATCCCAATGCTATGGTAACAGAAGATTTTACCCGTATTAATTACACATGAGCATGACCTGATTATCCGATAGTGTAGTATAGGCTGCAGCCTAGGACCAGGGCCCACGGTCGGATTACCCTATAGGGTAGTATAGGCTGCAGCCTAGGACCAGGGCCCACGGTCGGATTACCCTATAGGGTAGTATAGGCTGCAGCCTAGCTCCTAGGGTCTACGACCGGATTATCCTTTAGACTAGTATAGGCTGCAGCCTAAGACCTAGGGCCCACGGCCAGATTATCCTATAGACTAGTATAGGCTGCAGCCTAGGACCAGGGCCCACGGCCGGATTACCCTATAGGGTAGTATAGGCTGCAGCCTAAGGATAGGGCCCAGATTCGGATTACCCTATAGGGTAGTATAACCTGCAGCCTAGGGTCCTTCAAGTTTGGTTATAATGCTGGTTAAAACAAAAATCTTTTGTCGGGGGAGGGATGTGCTAATTTGGTTTGCAATAAATAGTAAAATAGTGTTATTTCTTAATATTTTTATTGACAAACAAAAGATAGCTATTTTAGTTTATTTAACTTACAATAAGTTTACATCAAGATATGCAAATGTCGCTAAATAGATCACGATTAAAAAAAATATTAAAGAGGAGTACGGGCGAGTTAGAGGGTGGCTCCGTCTTAGGAGGGAGAGCATAATTTCCTTAGCCTAGGCGCCCCAAAAGGTCATAATCCAACCCTACTCATGAGCAAATAATGCATTACGTTTTATTTACACTATTTATATTTGGACTATTGTCCTCATCTTTCTTGTTTTTATCATAACGTTTCGGTCATGATGCCATCCAGCCTTCATCAGGTGTATATCGATCTAGGTAACCTACAGGGAATTCCGAACTGAACCATTTATGTAATTTACGTGGGGAGACTGTTCTCGTTCCATTGTTCATGTCTAGGGGTACGTGAATTGTCTACCCCCGTGAATTAAATAAAGGGTTCAGTTCGGAATTCGCTATAGGTTACCCAGATCGTTACCCATCTAAGGAATTTATGGGATGAGGATAATTTTCATCCCAGAAATTCAGGCAAATTTACATTGTGTTTTCGTCATTTATTTTTTGGTTTGTGTCAGCTTTTTTTATATTTGTATTTTAAGAGGGTCGCATAATATACGAGATATAAAATTAGCGTATGTACTGCCATTGACCAAACTATATATCCATTTACTGTAGTCAAATTAGCTTCAAAATTAGGTCTTCAACAGCCGCATAATACGCGAGTATATATACGGTAACTAAAAAAATCATTATCGATAATCAAAGGACGCGATGTAAAAAGTGAGGGATCAGTTTTGTATTATTCTTTAGTATTAAACGCATCTCCCATTTCTTGCCCATAGTCAATTCATAGATGAACTTCCAAAACATCCTCATAGGTAATCAAATGAAAGGATGAGAGAAAGTGAGGGATCACTTATGTATTGTTCTTTAGTATCAAAATCATCCCCCATTTCTTGGCCACTGTATCTGCTATTTCTATAATCTAGACAAGATTTAAGTAACTTCCAAAAAATATTCTTATAGGTTGGTTTGTTATATATACTGTATATACTCATGTATCATGCGGCTTTTGAAGACCTAATTTTGAAGCTAATTTTAAGAGGGTAGCATCATACACGAGATATATAATTAGTATATGTACCACTGGCCCTGGGTATGCCGCTGACCAAACTATATATCTATTTACTGTAGTAAATTAGCTTCAGAATTATTGATGCCCACCCCCAAAAAAGAAGCTAGAATTAATGTTCAAAATGCATTTTAAAAATAAAAAAATCTCTCTTGAGACTTAATTTAGTTTTAATTGCAGCTAATAGATTATATATATTCAATAAGCAAAATATTTTGTTGCATTTCAAATCGAATTTAAATTGATTGCAATTATGCGATTTTTATTATCAATAAATTTTTATATTAACAAATCTGTTAACACAGAATAATTTAAAAAATCTTTCAAACATAAAATATACTGTCTATATTTCTGAGATGAGGTATTATGTACTCTTCTACTCCAATAGCTTCATGTCTCGCACATCTCGCCTGTGGAACTCCCTTCCTTATTCCTGTTTCCCTGACAAATACAATCTCCAACTATTTAAGTGTAACGTCAATCGACATCTCATGTTGCCTTGATCTATCCACTTCCCTTCTCCACATCCTTTCACCTTTCATTCCTATCTGCTCTCGCTCCAAATCTTCTGTAACCCCCTTGCCTTGATCGATCCACTATCCTTCTCCACATCCCCTCCTTTACCACTCCTATCTGATCTTCCTCCAAACCTTCTGTAACCCCTTGCGTGCTAGTGGCTTCCAGCCTTGCTTGGGTGATGGCTTAAAAAAAATAAAAATAATTCGGACTATTGTCCTCATCATTATCGCCATATTTATTACAACGTTTCGGCCTTTCAGTATCTGTCTATATTTCTGAGATGAGGTATTATGTACACTATTTACATTATTCGGACTATTGTCATCATCTTTGTCGCCATATTTATTACAAAGTTTCAGCCTTTCAGTATCTGTTTATATTTCTGAGATGAGGTATTATGTACACTATTTACATTATTAGGACTATTGTCCTCATCTTTGTCGCCATATTTATTACAACGTTTCGGCCGTTGTACGCTCCGAGCTTCTTCAGGTGGTTGGAATGTCGAACTGAACCCTTTATTTCGCCCACTGGGATAGACTATTCTAGTTCCACGTGCCATGTTTAATGGATGTCAGTTATCAGTTATATCCTATTAATTTCCCTCTGAAAGTTCTCCATTGCCTTAGCCGGGTATTGAACTCCCACTCTTTGGGTCCTGTCACTGGATCTAACTGACGCCTTTATCCACTGTGCCATGTGTACTTGAGGACAGTCTACTCCAGTGAGCGAAATAAATGGTTCATTTCGACATTCCAACCATCTGAAGAAGGCCGGAGCGTACAACGGCCGAAACATTGTAATAAATATGGCGACAAATAATGAGGACAATAGTCCGAATAATGTAAATAATGTATAAAATATACTTTTCTGAAACGTTATTTGAAAAAATGAGCTGATTTAAAGTTTAATTAATCTGAATTGAAATAAATATTACTTACTTTTAGTGTAGTTTACTTGTCGTTAAAATAAATATATACATAAAGCTATATAAAAAAGAATTTCTTAAAATTTCATAAAATTAAATGTGTGTGGTGTAACAGATTTAATATATATATATATATATATATTATTTAAATAAATATTATTTAAATATATATTATTTAAAAATATATTATTTTTTAAATATAACATGTTTTTTTTTGAATATGACTTTGTACTTTTAAGTACGATTTTGCATTTTTAAACATAACGTTATCTGTATATTTTAAAGTTTTTTTTAAACCCTTTTTATTCGTCTCTTAGTTTTAGATTAACAATTCCCTGTTCATATAACCCCAATGTCTTAATTTAATATTCGGGTTTAATTTTAAAAACCTTCTTACTTTTAAGAGAAATACCTTCCACCTTCCCCTGCCCCCTGCCTTGTGCCTTTCGTCTAATTGAAACGTTGAAATGGATAAATTCTGTATTAGTTTTTCGATCGTTTTTTTGGCGGGGTGGGGTGGGGGGATTTTGCAGTTCAATGTCTGATTCCAGCATGAACTATACCGGGTTGAATAAGACTGAAGAATTTTATTTTTTCGTCCGTCGAAGTCCGTCGAAATAAGCTTATTCCCCATATGAGGTGATTTGGGATTTTATTGTGCATTAATTATTTGCTCTGTAATAACAAATACATTGAGCTCTTTTTGTGGATCAGTTTTAATATTTTATATTACTAGGATCCACTTGGATTAAATACCAACGGATTTATTACCTTTACCATATATATATATATATATATATATATATATATATATATATATATATATATATATATATATATATATATATATATATAAGTGAACATTGAAGTCAACACTCAGAGACGACAGGCTGTTTCACTTTTCTATTTATATTTACATACGCTCTATCTCTGATATTGAACACTTTATCCCACATAAATAACACACCTTAAAACTATATTTCTTCATATATATATATATATATATATATATATATATATATATATATATATATATATATATATATATATATATAAAGAAATATAGTCTTAAAGTGTGATATATTTATGGGATAAAGTGCTCAATATCAGAGATAGAGCGTGTGTAAATATAAAAGTGAACATAGAAGTCAACACTTAGAGGCGACAGTCTGTTTCATGCTAGATGCAATCGTCATATATATATATATATATATATATATATATATATGCAATCGTCATATATATATATATATATATATATATATATATATATATATATATATATATATATATATATATATATACACATACAGGTAAAATGAGAATAAATTGAGTATAATTCCACGGTAATGTAAAAGCGGACTCAATACAGAGTAGACCGAAATATTATTTATTTTATGTTATTAAAACATACTAAAAATCGCTACATAATTGCAATTATATTTCGACACCGCCAATGTGTCTCCTCGAGCGATGTTAAACTACTGGCGAGTGAAAGATTAATCTCTATATCCACCATTCAAATGTTGTTGTTTTTTTTACTCTGCTGGCAAAAGGCGGGGGTTTTAATGGCAAAACCATGATACAACTACGTTCTGCTACTATTGTCAAACTCTTTCTGAATTAACCTTTTCCCATTTTTTCTCCATAACCTTTCACCACTAGACGAGCCATGACTTATCATCCTTGTTCCTTTCATTTAATGGGAATGCATGGCTGCCCCTGGTAGCTCAAAAATAATTTTGTTTATTTCTCAATAAGTGCGGAAAATTTCCTTAAAATCCGACAATTGTCTGATTTTTATCAAGTATTTCCAAATCGTCAACATGTCATAAACTTAACCAAACAGCCAATAATTGAAGCATGAAAACTAAAACCAAACTAATTTATACAAATAAAAGCTAATGTCTGACAATAATGGTTTTGATGGCTGTTTGACTTTACGAAAATGTCAAAATACTTTAAAATAAACACTCTCATAAAATATATGTATTGAAAACATCCAGCTCATTTATATAAACGAAAAAATGGCCTCCCTATGGCAGTGTCACCTTATTTTGTTTCAAAGTACCCGGATATCTTTAACTTAAGCTACAGTGTAACCCGGATATAAGAGACCCGGATATAAGAGAAACCCGGATATAAGAGCGATTTTCTCTGGTCCTAAATTAGAGCCATACTTACCTAAACAAATGTAGACCAAACCCGGATATAAGAGACTTCTTCTCCGGTCCCGACAACTCTCTTATATCCGGGTTACACTGTATTTATAAAGTTCTTTTTTGGTTTCGCGATCAGCTACGTCGCCATATTCTCCTTAATCTCTCCGAGATCTGAAATCCTCCTTTCAACAATAATTTTAAACTTGGGTATATAGTAACTAAAAAAAACATATGTACAATAGACAAGGTAGGATATACAAATCTGACGGCATCCTGTAAGAAAGGAGAGAAAAGAAGAGGGGGTAAGTTTCTGCCGTTCTCTTTTATACAGGTATACCTCACTCTACGTCGTTAATGGGTTCCAGAGGTGACGACTTGTCGAAACACGACTTAAATCGAAATAACCACACTATAAACCTCAAATAAGCACTTCCCATTGCTTATTACTGTATTTCTGATATGTACGTACAGTGCTCTGAATAAAATAATTAATTTCCACCTTATCTTCCAGGGATATAGATTTACGCTTAGCATTAGCACTTGCACTGGCACTTTTCTTCGGAGCCATGAGCAAAAACGTATTCTAAATTATAATGTAAACAAGTCTGAATTCAAAATAGGCGCGGAAAGCAACGCACAAGTGCCACCTGTAACAGGAATTTGAAATAACAACATCTGCTGAACATACATTATTATGCTAATTTTTTGTTTTTTATTGATTTTATTATAAATATATATATTGATAATATCAGTGATATATATATATATATATATATATATATATATATATATATATATATATATATATATATATATATATATATATATATATATATATATATATATATATATAAATATATAAAAATAATATATTATGAAATGGAAAAAGTCCGACAATTATTATAAAACAATTTTATGTTTAACATTCTTTATATAGATACAAATATTTAAGTAAATGCTCTGTTTATAATAAACAGTATTAAACAACATTTACCGGCCTGAATGTCCGAGAAATTTTCATAGAAAATATTCGTCCACCGACAGGATTCGAACCTGTATACTATACGGAACCGTCATATAGCCTGACGTGCCTTGTAAATTTTATAAGCAGTAAATTCGATTTTGCCAACCGAACGATCCTCTGTCGCCGAATCGGTTAAAAAGCGCGTCAGGCTATGCGACGGTTCCGTATAGAATACAGGTTTGAATCATATCGGGGGACGAATATTTTCTATGAAAATTTCTTGGACATTCAGGCCGGTAAATGTTGTTTAATACTGTTTATTATAAACAGAGCATTTACTTAAATATTTGTATCTATGAAAAGAATGTTAAACATAAAAATGTCTTAAAATTATATATATATATGTAGTTTTTATATATAAAATATTTTTTATTTATTTCAATATGATTTTATATGTGTTTATTGTTATTTTAGTGTTTTGACATTTCTAATAATTTTAATGGTCGACATAAATTCGAATAAAACGGCCTAATACGAGTTTCATTTTCCATATAATATTTAGAAAAACCGACGTATCTTCGAAAATGACTTAAGTCGAAGCGACTTAGGCCGAGGTATCACTGTACTACTTTCATGCCAATGTCTTCTAGTGGTCGTTAGGAGAGGTTACGTGGCAGACAGATTAAATAATCGCACTCATTTTAATATTATTCGAATTTCTTTGGGTAAATATTCTTCAATTATTATTAATTTGGGGTATTCTTTCTTTTATCTTACTTCTGTAGATTTTTATCGTTACCCCCAGATTGTTATTCTCCGATCGTTATAAAGCAGTATGGATCAGAAACAAAAAAATAAGCCTCTACTAGGTCCTGGGTAAGACGTTAAACTACATCCATGTCTTGCTTCGAGTCTCTTCCCGTCCTGGGTACGACGATAAACTACGTCCGTGTCCTGGGTAAGACGATAAGCTACGTCCAGCAGCAAGGCCTCTGATCAGGGGGTTTTGAGGAGCGTGGAACCACTTCTTAATTGCTGGTGTTCCCAGGTCCATCCTGACCCGGGGTGGTAGCACCTGTTAGGGCCCCAGCTATGGGCAAATAGTTAACTATTACCAGCAATACTTTTTTGAAAAAAATTATTACAGGAATACAATTTTGAAGGGAAAATATTACTAGAAACAGATTTTTGACAAAACAAAATATTACCAGTAATAAAAAATTTTGTTGGCATTAAATAACCCATTGAAGTTGATATGCCGTAAAACAAAATAAACCAAACCAATCTAAACCAAAGAATACATATTCTATTCATACGAATCTATCTTAAAAATGTTGTCGGTATTAAATAACATGCCGTAAAATAAAATAAACCTAAACCAAGCCTCTACTAGCTTGATTTCAACTTGCCTCCCCTATTCTTGTTTTTCCTTGACAGTATTTTAACCCTAGGCGACGAATGCCAAACAATAGGAAACTTTCAAATTTAGCACTATCGCTATATATTCCGTACACCTCCAAGCACCATATTGTTTGTTTACATTTTTTAGTTTGGGGACGAGGCTACAAACATGGAGCGCTCAGTGAGAACCAAACTCGCTAAACATTAGTGCCAGAATAGATTGTTAACCATTATGCTACGCCGAAGTGCCACAAGTTAGTAGTATTCGAATTTATTCTTTAATTTTCACCCACGCTACTTAACGATCGTAGATTGACGACCTGGAAAATACGGTAGAAATAATGTAAAATAACTATTTGTCGAAAATTAATAAAACCCTCATATAGGTACCGCTACTAATACGCTAAAAAATGAGTATACCATAATGAAAATGTCCGAAACAAAGTTTTGGTTTGGTTTGGTTTGTTTTACGGGATATCAACCTCAATGGGTTATTTAATGCCGACAAGATTTTTATTACTGCTAATATATTTTTTCCAAAATTGTATTACTGGTAATATTTTTTCTTCAAAAGTGTATTGCTGGTAATATTTTTTATTCAAAAATTCATTGCTGGTAATAGTTTTTTACAAAAATTTATTGCTGGTATTAAAACCTATTTCATAGTGTTTTTTTACCTCAGTTTAGAGGTTAACTATTTGCCGATAGCTGGGACCTTAACAGGTGCTACCACCCCGGGTCAGGATGGACTTGAAAACACCAGCAATTAAGAGGTGGTTCCACGCTCCTCAAAACCTCCTTATCAGAGGCTTTGCTGTCAATTTAAGTTTATCGTCTTACCCAGGACGCGGATGTAGTTTATCGTCATTCCCAGGACGGAAACAAAGTTTTATCGTCACAATCTTTATGCTTTTATTTAGAGGAAAGACCAAAGTATTTTTTAAATATTAAATTATATTTTTAATCCTTTTTAGAACATTCGAAATTTTGGTTAAAAATGTTGTTTTTCTTGCGTCAGCGGGGGACCAAATATTTGTGTAGGAAATTTTAGAGTCTTTTTTTTTTTTTACGACGAAAAACATTGTCTTAGAAATTCTTGCAAAAATCAAAATATTATCGGATTTTAATGAAACTTTCAGAACTTATTCACAAATTGATAAAATTATTTTAGAAAGGTTTCTTTTTTAGAAGATGTTGATAAAAACATTTTTATGTGTTACTCTCCACTTGTTTAATTTTAGGAAATATCCATAATTTCATTTTTGTACTGCTTAATGTTTATATTAGTTACAAGCAGAAGTCCTTGGAGAATTTTAATCCATTTTTTTTACTTTTTGTAAAACAGTTACCGGAAATCTGACATGAACCGTAAAATAATAATGCAACAAATATAAGGCGTTATTTAATCAGATAAACGTTTAATTGCTTTTATGAATAAGATGTTATAAACACTATTGTCTTAAAAAAAATTTGATAAATAAAACTTTTTATTTTTTTCATTTTACCTAGAATAATTTATAAAGTTTTTAATTTTTTAAATTTCTGTATTAATTTGTACCATGTTTGGTCATATTGTTAAGTAAAAACTTACAATAATTCATCAACCTGCAATATATTTTTTTTAATTTTTAATTTTTTTGTATGTGCATAAACGTTCAGATTTTTGTAAATACGGACGTCCATACACGACATTATCAGAAAATAAGTCATAACTATAGTAAATTTAAATTCAAAGTGTCTAAAATTCAATAAAACATAAGGTTACGGGGGAATATTTTCCTAAATTTTTAAGAATACTTGGTAGTTAAAAAATTAGATAAAAAATGGGGCTCACATTATATTCCTAAAGTAATTTTAAAGATCTCTCCTACCTAGAAAAATGTTAGATAAACCTCCGGCTTTAAATCAAACTGTCAACCTGTCCAAACCTTAAATAAATAAATACCTTCGTGTTAAAAATGTGTTTTCGCGATATTTTAAAATAAACGTAAGAAATATTTGTTTCAAATCAGATTAATTAAACTTTAAATCAGCTAATATTCCGCAAATACACTTTCAGAAAATACATTTAATGTTTGAATTTTGTTTTTAATAAAGTGAATTACTTTATGCTGAGAGATAGTGAAAAATGGTGCTAAAATCAGCGATTTTTAGCGATTTAAAATGAAATTTCTACTAATCAATTTAAATTAGTTTTTGAAATACATCAAGTTATTGGGAATATTAAATTTATTCTATTATCTTGAAAATAAAAATAAAATAAATACTTCAAGAAAGATTTTTCATTTTTTTAAATTTATTCTAATTCATAAGTATTACGTTTTCTGTGGAGGTACCTACTCTAATATTATGAGATGCACTCCTGAAAGTAATAAAAGGCAGGAAGATGTGGAGAACCATAATCGCCTATGTTGAGAAGAGAATGCGGGAAAAGATAGGGTGAGAGAAGTGCACTATTTTTCTTTTTTCCTCTCAGAACGTAATTGGGTCATCAATGGCGACTTTGAAGTGATGCATAAAGTTGGACGTCAGGAACGGAGACTGGGGCATTTCGTCAAGGCACTTGATAATTGTACATACAGTAGTTCCTTTAATGTAGTTGACAACATCAGGAGACATTCACAGGTCAAAGGTTATCTTCGCTGCGACACAAACACACACGCGCATGCGCAACATATTCAGTCCTATTTGTAAGACTAAAAGCCAATAGTCACTATATAAACTCACATAAAACATATGTTGTGATTTGCTGAGCTTTCAAAAACAACCTTACATGCAAATGTTTCTCAAGTAGAAAAGATTTGGAATCTTCTCTGACAAACGAAAGCCGAAGTTTGTTTTTGAGTTGCTTTAGGAGAAAAGTAATCTTTCTCTTAAACTGCATTTTTGTTAATCAGATTGGTGATCTCCGAACAGATATACTATCTACATACAGTGTAACCCGGATATAAGAGACCCGGATATAAGAGAAACCCGGTATAAGAGAGATTTTCTCTGGTCCCAAATTAGAGCCTGTGTTAATGTATATAAATTAGACCAAACCCGGATATAAGAGAAACCTGGATATAAGAGACTTCGTCTCCGGTCCCGACAACTCTCTTATATCCGGGTTACACTGTATATAAAACAGATGATGTTTGTGTGTATTTCTGCCTCTCTATCTGTCTGTCTGTCTGTCTGTTTGTGTGATACCTTTTCACTCGAGATCCATCCAACTGATTTTGACCAACCTTGACTCATATATTGTACAATGTAAGAGATAGGTTCTTAGCGTAGAAAATCGATATTTTTTTAAAAATCAATAATCGATAAAGCCGATCAAAAATCGATAAATTCAACCCTTTTCCTCCGATTTCGTTCAAACTCAGTATGTAGGTTACTTACATCATGCTCAACGATACCTCATTTTTATTTCTACACCACTGCGTATAGCGAAAAACCAAAAATAGACTTCAACACAAATTTGAACCTCTAAAACTCCCTTAATTTTCAAGCAATCTAATACAAACTTCACTAGATTGTAGCCAAACAATAAGTTGATTTTTTAACAGTCATTTAACTTGATAATTGAGTCCACCCATATAGTGAAAAACCTGTGTAAATAGCG